>VZQC01007016.1:343425-568425 GCA_009823505.1 Rhizomys pruinosus | reverse complement strand
CTCACCTCCCAGGGTACAATCCCAGATCACATCCCAATCTATGGGTATAGCTAACGAGGTCCCATGGCTCTCACTTGTGCCTCTGGGAGGTACTGGTTGGAAATGCTAGCCCATGCATACCTAAATTGTATTGGCTTACATCTTCTCCTTTTGTATTAGCTTCCACAAGCTCAGATATTATAATGGTCAATATCTTTTTCTGGTCCAAATGGCTATGATTGCTCTGTAAAAATACTAATTTATGCCCAAATAAATACTTAATAGAGAGAACCAACCAGTAAATATGAGCAACATTTACACAAACCCAATTAACAAGCATCTGTGTCCAATTGTGCATAGATACGGCATTTGTTTGCACACCCAACGTCTTAAATCTGGCTGGAAAAGCCTGCACATGTAATTATGATGATCAAATGAAGTTCATTCCATACTTGCTGTGATCTCACAATTTACCCCCATCTCCTCAACCCTTACACTCTGATGCACCCCCTCTTCTGCTAGTTGTCCCTAGGCTTTGGGAAAAGGGGCAGGACAGGGTGAGTATTTTTTCTTTGAAGTAACACATTGGACTCTTGGGTGTGTTTAGCCTTTTCTTCCAATGGGTTAGTAGCTCATCCACAGGTCCCTTTCTTAATTCTACTAATAAAATACAAATAGCAAGAAGTACAGGGAGTTAAACAGACATTAATTATCATGACAAGTCATGTGATGGTCACAGGCATGAATGTTTAGAAATACCACCATCCTCCACATTATAGCATCTTTTCTATACATATCTTTTGTGAAACAAAACAATGTATCATAGACACATTTTAGTAGATAACCAGATGAAGGCTAATTAAAGTCTTTTTCAAGAATGAAATATCTCAGCCCTTTGATATCAGATCTGAAAAATAAAATGATGCACACTGGTTTCAAGTATACAAACTATGTCACTAGAGGGTTCAAGCTTATGGTATCAGCTGCATGCTACTCTCTACCCCCCCCAAGGAATGAGCCATAGTCAACTAACTTTTGGGGCACACAAATATCAGGCCACACTGACTTCACAAATCTCCAGGTAAGTGAGGTGTACCTGGCAAGTCTTGCTTCAATCAGACCATTTTCTTTCCGTGGTCTCTATAACACTCTCTGGCATAATGAAGGCCAACTGTCCATTTGCAAGGCAAGGTCTCTAAACATCCTTTTCATGTTAACACCATGTCTTCAACAATAGGGTATTACCATCACCTCCTTTTTTGCAAGTGCCCTGACATTACAGACAAATAGCCTTTGGGTTTTTTGGGGGGAGGGGGTTTTAGGGCCCCCTAGCCAACAGCTCCTTGTTAAAATTTGTTCATAACTGGTACCATAAGCTTGTATCCATCCATATGTCTCACCTAACTATAAAGCAAAATCTAGAGGTAGGACAGTTATCCAAGGGACAGGCACAAATGTCCATGTCACCATACCTTTAGATGTATAGACAAATTAACTCCCCTAGTGGTGTCAAAGTTCTCCTTTACTAAAATGTTTATTTAACCATCAAGCTTTTAAAGATTTTACAACTGTACCTGGCCCTGGTACTTTCATTACTGAATTTACTTTTTATTTTTGTTCCATCAGGTGCATGGTGTATGTCGCCAACTGGTGAGGCATTCTTAAGTAATGTGCATAAAGTTTTAATCTGTTATGGTCAGGGGATCTATATAATTTCATATTTACAGTCAGTAAATATGTATGCTCTTATATACATAAAATTTTGTAAAGGGCATTGAAGTCATGCTTTCTTACAAAAATGAAAAAAGGACTAGAGATAAGAAGGAAGGATGAAACACTTCCTAGGAGATAAAGAGGTTACCAGTCAATAAAAGACATGGAAGGAAAGAAGACAAAAAGTAGAGTAATTGAGCATGCTTAAACCAAAATGAGTTTCTACTTGGGTCAACTCCCATCCTAAATTTCCTCTAAATACTTCTGCCACAGACCATCCCAGCTGGAGGGTTCCCTCTGCTTGTGGGAACCAAGGTCTTGGATAGGAAGGCACGGATTAGGCAATGTCAGTCAGAAATGACACCAGAAACGGCTTTTGAATCTCCTGCACTTTATTGAGAGCAAGTCAAAATTTTTATACAAAAGCAGGGAAAGTGGATAAGAGTTAGCACTCTTCTCTCAGGAACAAAAGGCTCATTACCAAAGGAACTCACACCTGGGTTTCCAAGGACAGTAAGTCAGATAAATTTACACATCAATCGGGCAGGGGAGATAAGCAACAAAACAGCAGTCCTAAAACCACAAAACATAAACAGTTTGTCTTTGTGTAGAAGTTCCAATTTGGTGTTTCTCATCCTTTCTGGAGCCCGATATTTTCAAGGCCGCTTGTTATCTCTAGGGTGTAATTCAAGCCAAAGCCTGGGAAAGCCTCTTAATTAGCTCTGTTTTTCTTAAAGGAGAAGCCCGCCACATGCCTCTAACTAAGTATTACATTTTAACATGCATAACTGTAACTAAGACTTTTATCTTACTAATTCTATCAGATGTAGCTTCCTGCTTAAGGGACTGAGTCTTTATTCTTATTAAATCTGGAAAAACACTTTTGTTATTTGTAACTGACCTATGATATCACTCAGTGTAATGTTTTTCATTCATAATATCTTTGTGGGGGCTTCTAGGACAAAGGAGCCTTTAGATACTGTTTCTCTGTATGATTTTGCTTAGGTTCATGAAGGTTCTGTGTGCTTGATTTATTTCCAGACATATTTAACTGTCCCTTGTCTGGGACTGAGGTTGTGCTGAGCTCAGGAAAAGAATCAAAAGACAGTGTGCGAAGTCCAACATTCAAGAAGCATAACATCTTTGTAGTGCGTCATGATCTTGGAAGCCAAGGCTGAGCATTCTGCCAGGGACCACCAGGGAGGTTAGCCTCGAAAGACACATATCTCCTGTCTGTTATTATGACTTTCGTCATTGTTCACACAGACGATGCTAGAGTTGGTGTGGCATGTTACCTCCATTTCCCTGAGTCAAGTGGATGTTGTGGACAAGGACATCAGGACACTGGTTACCCTGACACAGTATAAGATTAGCTGAGGGGCCTGGAGAGATGGCTGAGCAGTAATAGCACTGGCTGCTCTTGTGGAGGAGCGGCTTCTTCCCAGCACCCACCTGGCATCAAAAAACCTTCAGGAACTCCAGTTTTGGAGAATTTGAAACCCTCCTCTGACCTCCACAGGCATTATATAACAATGGTGCACTTACATACATGCAGGCAATACACACCCCCACCCTACAAACACACCAAAAAAAAAAAAAAGAAAGGAGGGGAAAAAAAAAAAAAAGATTATCTGAGATACTTACTGGTTTCTTCCAGATAGTCCTAGTAAAAAAGTAAGTTCTAAGGTCTAAGGCCTGAAGTGAAGCAAACTTAACACAAAAGTGGAGATAATGTCTGTAGATTTTTACAGTGAATTACCCTGAACCTGAACTAGTGTTTGTGACTTTGTTGATCACATGAGCAACTAAATTCTGAATAAGTGGGTTAACTTTCTTACTCAACATATGGAAAATATCCACTGTATTTCTTCACATGTGGGGAGAAATTTACAAAGCTATTGTCCTAGGCCTTCTTTTGCTAACTAAACACCAAAAGCAGCTAGGATGGGGTTGAGGTGAGAAGAAATTTTCTTTGCTTAAATCTCACAATCTATTATCATGAGAATCCAAAGCAGAAACTCAATCAGAAACTGAAGCAAAACTCTTGGAGGAAGCTCTTCCCTACCTTGCTCAACTGCCTTGCTCAGCTAACCTTTTTTTTTTTTTTTTTTTGTCTTTTTGGACAGGGTCTCCCTGGTAGCCCCAGCTGTCCTGGAACTCACTCTGTAGACCAGGCTGGACTTGAACTCACAAATATCCACCTGCCTCTGCCTTCCAAGTGCTAGGATCCAAGGCGTGTGCCAGCACACCCAGCTAACCTTTTTTTTTATACCCCAGAACCACCAGTGATTGCACTGTCTACAGTGGGCTGGGCCCCTCTACATCTGGTGGAGGATATCCCTCAATTGAGGTTCCCTCTTAGCAGGTGTCTCTAGTTAGGGATGGATTGACAAAAACAAATGGGCACAAATTTCAAGAACTCTACATTCTTTGGGAAATATTTCTATTTTGGGAGATGTCCACAAGAGATTTATTAATATCAATCATACATTTGGCCACACAAAAGATAATTTTTTAATGTGGAAATAAATCTTGAAGGCAGAATTGTCTGAAATATTTTACTCACTTGGGAAGTTCATAAAAAACTGATCAAGTTTTCCTAACATTGGAAAAATTTGCAACAGATTACTAGATAATTTTTGGAATAAAAATGAAATTCAAAGGAAACTGGCAGCCTATATAGGAAATCTTCAGATTCTATTCTTTTTTTTTAATAATATTTTTAATTTTAATTTTATTTATTTTTGTATGTGTATGAGTGTACTGTCTGCATGAAGGTTTGTGCACCCGTGTCGTGCAATGCTGCGGAGGTCAGAAGAGGGTGTTGGATTCCCCTGGAACTGGAGTTCTCCTGGAATTGGAGTTTCAGACGGTTCTTAGCCGCCATGTGGGTGCTGGGGATCAAACCCGGGTCCTCTGTAAGAGCGGTCAGCACTCTCAACCGCTAGGCCATCTCTCCAGCCCCCAGATTCTATTCTTATATACTGTGGAACTTCAAAGGAAAATTATAGCTTAATTTTCTAGAAAGAGAATAAAATGACCTTGATATTGATTTTGAGGATTTAAAACCTGAGAGAAAATTAATAGTACAATTATTATAATATAGTAAATATCTATATAATAAAAATATAACTGTGTATAGAAGCAGAGATTTGTAAGTTATTTATAGACATTTTTCAGTATTAATTATAAATGTATGAATGTCAAGAATAGATATAATTATAGTTGGATGGTGTAGATGTATAAATGTTTAATTAGAAAAAATGAATACATTTAGACTATTTTTAGATTACTCTATAAAGAACATCTTTGGAATGTTTTAACAAGCAGATAAAAGATGAAATTATAAAATGTTAAAAATAATAAATAAAAATATAAGCAATATTTCAATAGAATTATTTTTAGACTTTCTTCAACCATGATAATACATATGTAGGGTTTCCAATTGGCTATATATCTGAACATAATGACATAAAGATGGAACTAGAAACACTCATCAATATTGAGAAATATAAGGATTTTATATAGGCATGTTTAAAAATAATTACCCAGATAAAATAGAAATAAAAACTCAATATTAATGAGAGTTGTAGAATTTGTCAAAGTAGTATGTGACTAAAATTGTACAATTGAAAAAATATAGGCAAATGAATTTGCTGGGTTTCTTTTTAAAAGAAAAAAATCAGATAATCATTCAACCAAAAAGCTCTACAAAACAAACAAACAAAAAATCTTTGGGCTCAGTAAACAATGAAAGAACTTAGACAGGCAAATTATAATGAACCCAGACCATTCTTCTTCACTAGGAAAAGAGTACATGAAAAACTAGGAGACTGGGGCTGGAGAGATGGCCTAGCAGTTAAGAGCACCGACTGTTCTTACAGAGGACCCAGGTTTGATCCCCAGCACCCACATGGCAGCCGAGAAACGTCTGAAACTCCAATTCCAGGAGAACTCCAGTTCCAGGGGAATCTGACACCCTCTTCTGACCTCCATGGCATTGCACGAACACGGGTGCACAAACCTGCATGCAGACAGTATATTCATACACATACAGAAATAAATAAAAAAATAAAATAAAAAAAAATAAAAAAGAACTAGAAGACTGTTTCTTAACAGAAACAAATAATATATAGACAACAATGAAATTGAAAGTGTAGTCCCAGGAAAGGGAAGATGTAAATAATTATGAATGTATCACCAGTGCTTTTCTGGTGGTGAATTAGACAGAAGAAATGGAGCCTTTTCCATCCAAATCCTAAGAACTGAAAGGTGCTGAAGAGGGAGTAACTGTATAGCTAAATCCATGCTTATAGGTCTTCAGGAGTTCAGAATCATGAACGGAATTGTTAAAGGGATCATCACAGAAGACAGGTGAAGAGATTGTCACAGCCAAAGGGAATAAATGTCTTTAGTGAAGCAATATTTGCTTAATATAACAATGTCTTTTAACACATTTACTCACAGCCATTGGGATTGCATACACAAGTCCTGTATAAGATCAAACCAGCCAACCTTCCAGCATGTTTGCAGGAGGTGCTTGTGGCACCAAGCTACTGGCAACTGGTTGATGTTGGGGAAGGAAGAGTGAGTCGGGCGTGATGGCACACACCTTTAATCTTAGCACACGGGAGGCAGAGGCAGGCGGATCTTTGTGAGTTCAATGCCAGCCTGGTCTACAAAGTGAGTTCCAGGACAGCTGGGGCCATAGGGAGACCCTGTCTTGAAAAAGACCAAAAAAAAAAAAAAAAAAAAAAAAAGAGAGAGAGAGAAAAAGGACATGAAGATGGGGGTAAAAGTGGAGGGAAGGATAAAGGAGAAATTAGATGGAAAGAACTGCATGTGGATTGAATTAAAATGCATTATATGCATGCCCAAAATTCTCAAAGAATTAAAATTTTTTTAAAAATAGAACGTGTATTTTATTTTCATTGTTTCACTTAGTTATTGAAATTTTAAGATTTTCGTACAATATAGTTTATTAGTATTTAGAATACCTCCCATGTTGACACCTCCCCTTATTGCCTCTCCCCATTTAATGTACTCACTTTCTACATAATATGCATTATATATATGCTTTTTTGATTATACATTTTAATTGAATTTTTCATGTATTTCATACATACTTTTTAATCAGTATTAATCACCTTTATACCCTCTTTTCCACTGACACCCTCACACAGCCCCCTCTCCTACCCTGGAGTTCACACAGTCTGTCATTTTTGCTAGGGTCCATTATGCCGAACACCTCCCCCAGCCCCCACTCCTCAGTGCCAGCTCATCCCCTGAGTTCTAGTTACCTTATCTAGAATCCCTTTCCTAAAGAAGGCCAGTTCTTCCTCACCCAATTGCAATCAGCTGCCAATATTTCTCCAGCTAAGATTGGGCTCTGCTACCCATTTCTGCAGTTCTTTGCTGGGTTTTCTCCAGCTGAACTTGCATGGGTGTTGTGCAGGCTGACACCAAGTGTCCCAGGAGCTTGTAGGATTCATTTCCATTTTGACTTTCACTATTTCCCTGACTTTCACAATCTTTCCACCCCCTCTTCTGCATAAATGTTACCTGAACCCTGGGTGGGTGAAGCTGAATATAAGGTGACCTGTCCATGGAACCACACTCTGCAGACTCCTAATTTTCATGGTTTGGCCATTCATGCCTTTTTGAGTTCCTGGCCTCCTGTTGCATGGAGGAGCTTCCTTAGTGAGAGTTAAGAGGCAATTAATGCCTCCTTGGGTCCTTGTTCTATTTTGCATTTTGCTTATGTGTAGAAGTTGCCTTGTCTGATTTGTGTCCCAAAATATCCTTCCGTGGGGACCCATCCACTGGAGCCTGGTTAACCTACCAGGAGTCCCATTCCTCTAAGACACTGTTTCCCCTCCTCCCAGCAGCCATCAGTTGCCAAAAGTTCTTAAGGTTTGGGATACTGGGATTTTGTCTCATTTCTGCTTGCATGTAACTTGTGCATGCTGTCACAATTGTTATGAATTTTTCTGTAACTGACCAGCTGTTTGGAAAATGGATTCCTTGTGTCTCCTATTTTCTTTTCCCCCCTCTTCCAAAATGATCCTCAAGCCTTCCCAGGCACAAATTTGAAATAGGTGTCCTATTCAGGGATGAGAACATTGCAGTCTCTAGTTCTCTGAACATTGCCAGTTGTGAGTATCTGTGTTGATCACCATCTGCTGCATAAGGAAACCTCTCTGGTGAGAGGTGAAACATGCATTCATGCTATGTGTAAAAGTTTCATTGAAGATGTGACAAGTAAGGCTAAACTTCTTACAAACAATAATACCCTCCACTTGACCAGTTTTGTAACTCTAATAGTTGTCATTTGTTACAAAAAGGAAACTTCTTTGATGAATGCTGACCAGTACACTTGTCTATAAACAGGAGGGTGAATATTTATTTTAATTTTTATGATGCTACATGTACATAATTGCATTAACTACAAGATATAAAAGTTAGATAACGGTATGTATTCTTTTTATGCTTAGATTTTTTATTGATATTTTGTGTATTTCAGAAATCATTTTTGAATTCAGTTCAGGCATATTCCCCTATCCTTTCCCCCCACCCCTCCCCACCCCACCCCAGATCATGCATTCTGCCATAACTGTCTGTATTAGTCAAGGTTCTCTAAAGAAACAGAATCAATAGAATGAATATATAGCTATATACAGATCCAGGGAACTGCTCAGTCTGCAAGGCTGGATGTCTCAGTAGTCCCAATCTGGTGCTGAAGCCCCGATGGATTCCAGGAGATCTGCCAGTCTCAGTACACGCTGGGATCCAAAGGGTTGATCACAGCAGCAAGACAAACTCACCAGTGAGAAAGAGGCAAGCTGTAGGCAAAAAGGGACCAGCTCCCTCTGCCATGGCCTTTTATATTGCCTGCTGGCAGAAGGTAATGCCTACATTTAGGGAGGGCCATCCAGCTTGAGGTAGTCCAATCTGAAGATCTTTTTCTCTTATTTTTCATCCCTAGTCCAGTCAAGTTGACAATCAGGATTAACCATCACAAGTCCACCCCTCGTCAACCTGACACTCAATAAATAGCCTCTCCTTATGTTATGCTTAAATGTCAAATGCAAACAATGGTGAGGTCATAATTCCACCTAACATGTTATGAGTGTCCCATGTGCAATTGCAAAGCATTATATCTTAGAGTAGGTGGTAATGTCCTTGAGGAACACTTAGTCCTTCAGTATCTAATAACCTAAATATGATAAGGCTTAACACTTATCTCAGTTGCACACTCAAAAGGGTATATATATGAACAAGCACATTTTTAATCAAATAAGACAAAAGTTAATATCTGCTATAATCCACATTTCTGCAACTGGTCCTGTGGCCTCAGCTGACATTTATGATTACCTTCTTCTACTACCCATTCTGTATTTCCTCCACCATCAGCAAGCACCTCTGCAGGTCTTGGCTATTTCCCTAGAGGAGTGACCCATACCTTCATCCCTGAAGGATCTGAGCCATTTGTTGTCCTGTCTGGTTTAGTTGTTGGAGTTTCCCATTGACCTTAATCACAGGACATGATAGAACCGGAAGGTGCCCTACAGCATCTCCTGCCTTCCAGACATAATATTCCTTGCCCCCATTGTGGAGAAAAAGTCCAATTTCCCCCTGGTAGTCTGGATCAATCACTCCTCCTCTTACTGTTATTCCTTTCTTAGCCTGTTGGCTTAAGGGCAATGAAGCCCAAAGTGGCCAGGGGGAAGTCTTAGCTTCCAGTTCAATGGAATGTTTTGCTGTATCTCCTGGCAAAAGCACTCCCCCCTTTGGAGCCAAAATTTCTAGACCATCAGAACACAAGGTCGTGGGTACAGGAAACAAAAATTTTCCTACTGAGTCACTAAGGGTGATAGTGAGTGGAATCACTCCCTCTTCCACCCCTTGGATCCTGGACCCATGAATTCTGGCTATAGGAGAAACAGTACCATATATTGGGTGCTGATTCAAAGCATATACTGCCTGCTGGAGAACCTTGCTCCAGCCCTCCAGGGTATTGCTACCTAATTGGCACTGTAATTGTGTCTTCAAGAGGCCATTCCATCATTCTATCAAGCCAGCTGCTTCTGGGTGGTGGGGAACATGGTAAGATCAGTGGACACCATGACCATGGGCCCATTGTCATACTTCTTTGGCTGTGAAGTGAGTTCCTTGGTCAGAAGCGATTCTGTGAGGAATAACATGATGGTGGATAAGGCATTCTGTAAGTCCCTGGATGGTAGTTTGGGCAGAATTATTATGTGTAGGAAAGCCAAATCCATAACCAGAATAAGTATCTATTACTGTAAGGAAAAAGCACTGTCCCCTCCATGATGGAAGGGGTCAAATGTAGTCAACCTGACACCAGGTTGCTGGCTGGTCACCCCGGGAAATAACACCATATCGGGGGCTCAATGTTGGTCTCTGCTGTTGGCAAAGCTGACACTTGGCAGCAGCTGTAGCAAGATCAGCCTTGGTGAGTGGAAGTCCATGCTGTCGAGCCCGTACATAACTTCCATCTCTGGCACCATGACAACTTTGTTCATGGACCCATTGAGCAACAACAGGGACAGCTGGAGAAAGAGGCTGACTGTCTACAGAATGAGTCATCCAATCTACTTGATTATTAAACTCATCCTCTGCTGAGATCACCTTTTAATGAGCATTTACGTGAGACACAAGTATCTTCACATCCTTTGACTATTCAGAGAGCTCTATCCACATACTTCTTCCCCAAATGTTTTTCTCACCAATTTTCCAGTCATGCTCCTTCCAAGTCCCTGACCATTCAGAGAAACCATTGGCTACAGCCCATGAATTAGTATATAATCGAACCTCTGGCCATTTCTCCTTCCAGGCAAAATGCACAACCATGTGCACTGCCTGAGGTTCTGCCCACTGTGAAGACTTTCCTTTGCCAGTGTCCTTTAGAGTTGTTTCAGAAATTGGGTGCAATGCTGCAGCTGTCCACCTCTGGGTGGTGCCTGCATATCATCCAGAACCATAAGTAAACCAGGTCCTAGTCTTCTCTTCCTCAGTCAACTGATCAAAAGGCAAACCCATGAAGCCATAGGTACATGCTTGAGCACAGGAGGTATTGTAACAGGAGTGGGAACCATAGGCATTTGGACAACTTCTTCATGTAGCTTGCTTGTGCCCTCAGAGCCTGCCTGGGCCCTGTCACGTATGTACCACTTCCATTTGATAATGGACTGTTACTGCGCACGTCCTACTTTATGGTTTGGTGGGTCAGATAACACCCAGCTGTGACAAGGTCCTTCCTCATTGGAAACTGGCTACCCCTAAATTCAAGGGGTTCTGGGTTTGCGAACTGTCTCAAGTCTGGAAACTGGTTAACTGGGTGGGATTTGCTACTTCAGAAATGCAATGTTGACTTTCTGACATTTGTTCTAGAGCTTTTCTGCTAATACAGATCAAATAAAAACTTAGTAGGCTTCTTATGTATTTGGTTCCTGGGAGCACCATGATTAATTAGCCAGTTTCAAAGATCATTTCAGGCCATGCCATTATAGGCATTGTTTTGCCTTTGCTGCCCATTATGTTAACTAAGCTCATCTGGCCTTCGGCTATTCAGTGCTGCCACCTGACACCTACCCTGAGGTCCTGTTAAACCTATTATGTGTACATTTAATTTATGCAAGTGAGCAACAAATTCTCTAAATGTAAGATCTGGCATAAGATATAGAACAAAAACAAAGTTCTTCAAATGTTCTGGAGTCTCTCTCAGTAATTTCCATCTTATAAACTCAGTGAAAGGCATGTCCTCTGGGTTCTCATATTGTGGAGTGTGGTTTTACACTTCAAACCCACTCGAGTATGCCCATCTGCCTGACCCTCACAATTGTGGGGTTGCTGCCGGGATTTGTGGTGGGGCCCACTTAATCTTAGGACTAACCATGTGGGAAGACCACACAAGAAAGCAAAGCATGTGTAGACAGGCTGAGGTTCGAAAGCA
Source organism: Rhizomys pruinosus (assembly GCA_009823505.1). NCBI lineage: Eukaryota > Metazoa > Chordata > Mammalia > Rodentia > Spalacidae > Rhizomys > Rhizomys pruinosus. The sequence continues at coordinate 556,757 of VZQC01007016.1, read as the reverse complement.
GAGAGAGAGTTTAATCCAACATGTCCACTTTAAATATCCATTATGACTCAATTCTCAGGGCCCAATGCTAAATCTTTTCATCATTACACTCCACCCCATGGCTGTGGCCAGGGAGGTACCATTGGCCTAGAACCCAGCCCATCTAACTAAGTTTTCCCACATCTCACCCTTTTAATTTTATTTTTTTAAATTTTTCTGAGAGGCAGGGGAGCCCATAGGTGAGGCTAACAACCCAATGGAACCTGAGTTTTAGCCAGCTGTTCAAGCCTGTTTTGAGTGCTAGGCAGTAGGGGACAGGTCAGACCTAAAACTTTATTTTCACACTAAGGCCAATTAATATCCAAAAATCCCAACCATAAAGTAAGCTGATTGTCAAGCATAAGCAATGAATGTAAGTAACATTCACGTAAAACCAATTAGCAAGTATCTATGTTCATATTTTGAACAATCCAAGGTTCCCATAGTCCAATTGGAGAAGCTTGTATGCACAAGCATGTTGATCAAATAAGAGTCCAGTGTATATTGCTGTAGTCTCACAATTTACCCCAATCTCTCCACAGCCCTTACATTCTACCACACCTCCTCTTTCACAAGTTGTTCCCTAGGCTTTGGAAAAGGGGCACAAGTGGGTGAGAAGCAAAACAGTCTGTTTTCTCTGGAGATGTCATTTTGGACTCTAGTTTCTTCAGGTTGTTCCCCTCAATGGATTGACAGGTTATCCAGGGTACCTTTTTAATACTACTAACAAAGCACAAGCAATTAGATGTACAGGCATTTAAACATTATTATTATGGCAAACTAAGCTGTGAGCACAGACACAGATGTTTGGATGGTATGCTAATCCACAAATTGTGGTTTCTCTATAAAGGGTGACAAGTTCTTACTGTGGCTTATATCATCTCCTAACCACTAGAGGACATAAGCTTGTGGCATCAGCCATGAATTATTCCTCCAAGGAGAGAGCTAGTAGCCAATTAGATTTGGGATATATATATATAGACACATGACTGCCACTGTTGCACAATATCTCCAGGCAGTTGAGGTATAGCTGATACTGACAGAGGAGCCTTGCTTAACTCAAAGAGACTAACATTTTGCTTTATTGCATTAGTGTCCTTTGGTAACACTCTCTGGCATTTCAGAGGCCAACTGCACATTAGCAAGTGATGTCTCAAAATATTTTTCATGCTTACACCAGGTCTTCGACAATAGGGACTTATCACCTTTCTCCTTACAGATATCTCATTTTTATAAGCAAAGGCCTTTATAATTTGGGGGGCTTGGATCCCCCAGCTAACATCTCCTTGGCAGAATAATCCATTGCTGATATCAGAGCTCCTTTGTATTAATATATTTTGCTTAATTACACAGCTTATAGAGACTTTGCTATTATCTACAGTCAGGGAATGACTTCAGTACCATCATGTTTTTTCTTTTCCTATAAAATGGAAGAGGTAGGAAGGTTTCTCAGCATCTGGAAGGTAAACTTCATTAGACCACATTATAAACAGTTATCCCAAATAGAAATTAGAGATGCTCAGTGTCTGTGACTCAGACAATCTGAGGTTCCTTTTTCTTTCATATTCAGATGGGTCAGCCTCTCTGCTGGAATTTCCTAGTCCATCCTGAACAGTCAAAAGTTGTATAATTTCAGGCATTTAGATTGGTGTTTTTAACCTGTGGGAACATACAAATCTCCTCCCATTGTTAGTTTCAAGACCTCAAAATTGAAAATTTATCAAAAGATTTGGAATACAGAAGGAATATTATACCACTTCCCTCTTTTTTTTAATTTTTATGTTTTGATATATAGATGCCTAAGTTGTCCTACAAGTAAAGGAAAAATGTTACAAAGTGATACTGTATAACACAGAAAAATATAGAGACCATTTGTGTACCTTAACCCCAAAGTTATTGTTGGAAAATCAATACAGATTATGCATAAAACAATTAACATTTTAGATTCCCAATTAGTTCAAATTTTAACTATCTTACTCCAAGCTCTTGGCCTTCTTCAGGCCTGGCATGAAAACCTGCTTTAAAGATTTTATAATATCTAGCTCTTAATAAAATTTTCTTTTACAGTTCTTATGCCCACCAGTTAAGTAAAGACTGGCTAGATATGCCCCATGAGAAGTTGTTACCATCATTACCATCTTGATTTTTTTTTTTTTTTGGTTTTGTGGGAGCTTCTAGGAAGCTTCCTTTGTCAAACAGGTGCAAGGCAGTCCTGCTAAGGGGAAAGGGACGGACAGTGCCCACTTTGTGGACAGTGTGGGGAACTGGCCTCATTGCGTAGAGGACAGTCGGTCACTTCCGTGACCTGACCGAAGAGGTATCTTCCTACTCGGGTCCTTAGCCTAGGACCACGAAACACGTATCCCACTTTTGGCCAAAAGTTTTCACCTGCCCAAGCTCAGGACAGGAATTTCACACCAGCTATTCAGGTTGGTGGTCCGCAAAGGGAGCCTTTTTCCAAACCAACTGGTCACTCACAAGCCTCAACACTGGCTACCCACTGGTCATCTCAACAAAATGCAGGCCTAGACTGCATGCACACAAAAAATTTAAAAATGGCAGCCACGAATTCCACAATGATGTTAATTGGAATTCAATTTTTTTATTTTCAAATTTTTATACCTTTTACTTTTTATTCCCAAATACCCAAAAACTTATTAACACTTTAATACAATGAAAACCTGGATGCACCTTTGTTTTAGATGTTGAAAGGGCGTAACCAGTAGGTGGCAGTGTAGATCCATTATTTTAAGATTTTTTAATAGATAACCCATAACCTTTGTTGAAATTGAATTATGTTTTGGCTGTTTAATATAAATTTGCATCTTGAGAAGGAAGGGCCACGTTCCAACTCAGAGGCAATGTTTTTACTGGTATCATGGCTGTTAACATTAAAATATACTTAGAACACAAGTACACACATCCATACACATGTGTGCATGCACATACATACACACATACATACATACATAATAAAGATTTATTAGGTTGACCTGTAAGGGAAAAAAGCCATATTGTTTGATGTCCAATGAAAAACATGAAATTTTATAATTTGTTATAGGGTTATTTTTACATAATTAGAATAAATGTCCTAGTAATGCATGAAACATCTGAGATCCATATGCCACCTTAGGCCCATTTGCAACCACTTGCCTTCAATGAACTATACCTAAAGTTTACTATTTTCCTATTCTATCTCTTCTGGTTAATTGCCTAAATTCTACCTATGCTATTTACAAATCTAAAGATTGAGGATTTCCAAAAGTAGACAGGCCTGATCCATCATGTCTTATTATTAAGGAATTTGGAATAATAATTATCCATAATCACAATTACAACCATTATTAATTATTATTATTAATAATTATTATTAGCCAATACTAGTCACAACAATCACTAATAATTATTATGAATAATTGTCATTAATAATAGCCAACAACAATGGACAATTTACCATTAGACTGAATTTTATCAATTATTATTAATTATATTTAATAAATAACTATAACCATTAATAACAATTACTAATAATAATTAACAATAATCTATCATTAAACTGAATAATATGCATACTATAAACCCAATTAAAAATTATTAACACTAAGGGGTATAACAAACATTTTATATGAATTGAATCTATTTTGTTTATAGTTAGCTAAATAGATTTAAACCTGTAGGATTATAATGAAATTAAAGCAGGAACTCACATTCACTCACAGATACATGCAGCTTGAAGATGGGCTTAGAGAAACATAAATCAGTTTTATTCAAAAAATTTCTCATTTAAATTGAACCAAAATATCAATTTACGTTGTTAAAGAGACTTTTGCCATTGGTCCTCGAAAAAGACTGGAAAGATAGCCTAGCGGTTAAGAGCACCAACTGCTCTTGTAGAGGAACATGGTTCGGTCCCCAGCACCCACATGGCAGCTGAGAACCGTCTGAAACTCCAATTCCAGGAGAACTCCAGTCCAAGACCCTCTTCTGACCTCCGCGGCATTGCATGACTTGGGTGCACAGACCTACATGCAGAAAGTACATTCATACACATACAAAAATAAAAATTAAATTAAAAAAAAAGAAAAAGACTATTTATTGGAGCAAGTTTGTTGTTAGAACTTCAAGGCCTGTAAATTCTCCTAGAAATCAATCTATCTTGTTTCCAAAGTGCTGAAATCAAAAGGATGTTACCTAAATTCAAAATTTAATGGGCATGATCTAAATGCCATGTGCTCAGTGGGGCAGCTGGTATGCATGCATAGCAGGCAGGTTTATGGTGCCAGGCCAGAGCTCAGACCACGTGATCTAGAATTCTGTGAGAAGAGATTTTTAAGGTGAAACACGTTTAAAAGGAGCAAGACAAAATTAAGTCAATCATAACTAGGGTATCCGGGGCTAAGTAAAAATATTACACTTTAAGTTAAACATGCTGAAATGGATTTGAATTACTATTTGCTAAAATAAATCCCAAACTACAAATCTTCAAATAGCTGGCAGGTTTTAGGTAAGAAGTTAGATTTAGAGAAAACCCATAAGAAGACAAGAAAGTGACACACTTCTATCTAAAAACAGATTTTGTACACAAAATTTAAGAGAAAAATGACCAATGCTTGAAATTATCTGGAAGAGGCTGCTCTTGAGGAAGGGCAGTTCTGTGAAAGGCCTTAATTTACAACAGAAAGAAGTGTGCTCAGATCGAGCAGAGCTACCGGGAGAAAATCTACATATGAACAAGATTGGAACTGAACTTGAGGAGCCTGCAGCAGGAGTCTTTCTTTGGGGGGGTGGGATTTAAAACCAGAAAGTTTTTCAGACCTGTGGAATTATGAAAAATTGTTTTAAAGCCAAACATGACTGCTAAGCCTTAATATTAAATTCAGCCTTGAGGTCACTGGCTTTTATAGCCTGCAGGAGTGACCATGCCAGGAGGCACATGCCTGGAAGGCACTGGGTGCTCCCTCTGAACCAAATCAGAGGCAGGCTCTCCATGTGTACAAAGCCACATGCCCTCAGGAAACCAGCAGGAAAGACGGCTCCACCACAACAGATAGATATCAGGAGAGAGAGAAGAAAAAGAAGAAAAGGGCAAGATTTAGGGGTATGCATACCTAAGTTGTGAAAGTTTCCTTCTGCCCCACATTAGGATGCCATTTGTGGGGTCGCTGCCGGGATTTGTGGTGGGGCCCACTTAATCCTAGGACTACCCATGTGGGAAGACTGCGCAGGAAAGCAAACCACGTGTAGGCAGGCTGAGTTTCGTATGCAGAGAGAGAGTTTAATCCAATATGTCTGCTTTAAATATCCATCATGACTCAATTCTCAGGGCCCAATGCTAAATCTTTTCATTACTACACTCCACCCCATGGGTGTGGCCAGGGAGGTACCATTGGCCTAGAACCCAGCCCATCTAACTAAGTTTTCCCACACACAATCCCTTCATCAATACTAAGCCAAGTAATATCAGGCATCTCTAACTCACTGTTAGTAGTTCATCTTCTAATAAATACATCAGCCACAATCAAATAAACTTTTAACACCTTTTTTTATCTGCTCATGCTTCCATGTTAAACCTAAACTCAGTGGGCTCATATTGATAAACAGTCTGATCCAATTTTATATTCCTTCCACCATTATTCCACCCTTAAAATCTATTCCCACACGTATTTGTTAGGCTTCTGCCAGAATGAATCGGCAAACTCATTAATTTCTTTAGTGGTGTAGCACATCTCCTCATGGAGCACACTTTCTATCTCACCTTTAGGGGCTTGCTTAGCCTCGACTCTGGTTATAGGTCTAGAGGCAACAATTGCTGGGCCCTGAGGGACATCAGCTCCCTCTGGGAAGGGGAGATTAGTTTCCTCAGACAAGGGTGGAGAGGGCAGGTCTGCAGGGTGTGGGAATGCATTCTCTACTGAGGGTGGGGAGATTAATTCCTCAGATAAAGTAAATCCCTTAGAAACCTAGGGTTCAAAGTCCTCATCATCTTGGTTCTCCCACACATCTCCATCCCAAGTTTTAGGGTTCCACCCTTTCCCTACCAGTGCTGTCACTTTGACTGCTGACACTCTTCATGGCTGGGGATTAAATTTGCATTGTAAATCAGCCAAATGTATAATAAGGGCTCCAGCTTGATTTTCTGCCACCTAAGCTCTTTGGCTGCTGGAGAGAAGATTCTTTTCCAGGCCACACTTGGAAACTTTTAAACTGTTGTTGTGAATCTGGAGCTGTTTAATTTTATCATGGAGCTCTTTGTATTCCTCTATCACTTTATCCAGAGATGCTAGGAGCAACCAGTCAGCATCATTTTCCTTATTTTTCCTCAATTTCTCAAACGTTTTATATAGAGAGTCACTAAATTCCTTGCTCCTTACAAGAGGCAGATTAATTCACTCAAATGGATCTATCTTCATAATTACATCAAATAGTCTGCACCAAGGATTATCATTCCTCTTCATGTCACCAGGAGAGCCTTCAGTAACTCTAGGCTTCATTGGGTTGGAGAGCTGACTCCAGAAACTACCAAGCCCACTAAAGAAATTTAACCTTTCAATTTTGTTTCTCTAGACCCACTTATGGTACCACAATCTGTATTAGTCAGGGTTCTCTAAAGAAACATATCAATAGAACAAGTATATAGCTGTACACAAATTTATTGATTTGCTCACATGACAGAACTCAAGGAGTCCAAAAATAGCTGCACTGCACTGGCTGAGAATCTAGGGAACTGCTCAGTCTGCAAGGCTGGATATCTCAGTAGTCCCAATCTGGTGCTGAAGGCCTGATGGATTCCAGGAGATCTGCCAGTCTCAGTACATGCTGAGATCCAAAGGGTTGATCACAGCAGCAAGACAAACTTACCAGTGAGAGAGGGGCAAGCTGTAGGAAAAAAGGGACCAGCTCCCTCTGCCATGGCCTTTTATACTGCCTGACAGCAGAAGGTAATGCCCACATTTAGGGAGGGCCATCCAGCTTGAGGTTGTCCAGTATGAAGATCTTTTTCTCTTATTTGTTCATCCCTAGTCCAGTCAAGTTGACACCCAAGATTAATCATCACACTGTCCTGCATCTTTCTCTCAGTCTTTTTTTTTTTTAATGCTTAGGAATTCAAATTTTCCTCCATTAACTTTATATTACTCTAAAATATGGAAACATACTCTCCACCTATATACAGTAATAACAGAATGTGAAAATAATTGGTGGGTGGATTCTAGAACCCACTGAGAGATTCATATTATAACAACATAGTTGTTTTCAGATAAACAGAAATATAATAATAATGTTATTCAGCTTGCCTTTCATCTGTGGAATTTGGTGTTAGCATGCACAAATGAGGGAAACCATTCTCCATTTGTCTTTCTGGGACTGTGTTACTTCACTCAGCATAATGGCTTTGAGGTCCATCCATTTACCTGCAAAGTTCTTAGTGCCATCTTTTTAATATTCTTATTTTATTTTATTTATGTTTTATGTATATGAATGTACTGTCTGCATGTAGGTTTGTGCTTCTGTGTCTTGCAGTGCTGCAGAGGTCAGAAAAAGGTATTGGATTCCTCTGGAACTGGAGTTAAAGACAGTTCTTAGCCACCATGTGGGTGCTGGGGATCAAACCCAGGTCCTCTGCAAGAGCAATCTGTGCTCTTAACCCCTAGACCATCTCTCTAGCCCCCATAATGCCATCTTTCTTTACTGCTGAATAGTACTCCATTGTGTAGATGTACCACATTTTTGTCATCCACTAGTCTGTTGAGGGGCATTTGGGTTAGTTCCAGCACTTTGCTATTGTGAAGATAGCTGCAATAAACATGGCTGTGCATGTATCTCTGTGGTAGTATGAGTTTTTGGGGTATATACCCAGGAGTGGTATGACTGGATCAGGTGGTAGGCTCATTCTGAATCTTTTAAGGGTTCTCCACATTGCTTTCCATAGTGGCTATACAAGCTTACATTCCCACCAGCAGTGGATGAATGTTCCCCTTTCCCCACAACCTCTCCAGCATCTGTTGTCTTTTGTTTTCTTGATCTTAGCTAGCCTTTTTGGAGTGAGATGATATCTGAGAGTGGTTTTAACTTGCATTTCCTTAATGACTAATGATGTTGAACCCTTTTTAAGATGTTTCTCATCCATCTTTAATTCCTCACTGGTGAAGTCTCTGTTCAGCTCTTTGCTCCATCTTTTGAGTAGGTCATTTGTCCACTTACTTCTTTGTTTTCTGAGTAGTTTATATATTCTTGATGTTAATGCTCTGTCAGATGTATCGCTAGTAAAGATTTCTTCCCACTCTGTGGGTTTTCTAATTCACCTCTTTGATTGTTTCTTTCATGGTACAGAAGCTTTTGAGTATTATGAGGTCCCACTTGTCAACTGTTGACCTTACTTCCTGTGCAGCTGCTGTCTGATTTAGAAAGTCTTTTCCTATACCTATGTCTTGTAAGTTGATGCCAACTTTTTCTTCTATCACCTTCAGGGTTTAAGTTTTCAGGTTGAGATCTTTGATCCACTTGGAGTTGATTTTTGTATGGGGTGAGATGTAGGGGTTTAATTTTGTTCTTCTACAAAGGATGACCCAATTTTGCCAGCACCATTTGCTGAAGATGCTATCCTTCCTCCATTGAGCTTTTTTTGACCCTTTGTCAAATATGAGGTGGCTGAAATTGTATGAGCTCGAATTTGGATCTTCAGTTTTGTTCCATTGGTCACCAGGTCTGTTTTTGTGCCAGTATCAGGGTGTTTTTATGACTATGGCCCTGTAATATAGTTTAAACTCTGGTAGCCCAATCCCCCTTGTAATCCATTTTTTACTCAGGGTTGCTTTAGCTATTTGGGGTCTTTTGTTTTTCCATATGAATTTAAGGTTTTTTTTTTCCTATGACTGTGAAGAACCTCATAGGGATTTTATTGGGATTGCACTGAATCTATATATCAATTTGGTAAAATGGACAGTTTTCCTATATTAATTTTCCCAATCCATAAACATGGGAAGTCTTTCCATCTTTTGATGTCATTTCCAATCTCCTTCTTCAGGGGTTTAAAATTTTTGTTGTAGAGGTCTTTGGTATTTTTTTTTTTGGTTAGGTTTGTTCCCAGGTATGTTATTATTTTTGAGGCTATTGTGAGTGGGAAGGTCTTTTTATATTCCTTCTCCTCTTGGTTGTTGTTGTTGTAAAGAAAGGCTACAGATTTTTCTAGGTTAATTTTGTAGCAGGACACAGTACTAAAACTCTTAATCATTCCTAGAAGTTTTCTGGTGGAGTTCTTAGCATCTCTTATGTAACTATCATATCATCTGCAAAAAGGGATAGCTTAACTTCTTTTCTGATTAGTACTTCTTTAATTTCCTTCTCTTGTCTTATTGCCCTTCCAAGTGTTTCAAGCACTATGCTGAAGATGAGTGGCAATAAGGGGCAGCCTTGCTGAATTCCTGCCTTTAAGGGAAATGGTTTCAATTTTTCTCCATTTAGGATGATGTTGGCAGTCTGTTTGCTATTTATGGCTTTGATCATGTTGAGGAATGATCCTTTCAGTCCTATTCCATATAAGACTTTAAAATGAAGGGATGCTGGATCATGTAAAAGGCTTTTTTTTCACCAATTGAGATGATTGTGTGGTTTTTGTCTTTAAGTCCATTTATGTGTTTTATGATATTTATTGATTTACGTATGTTGATCCATCCTTGCATCACTGGTATGATTCAAACCTGATCATGATGGATGATCTTTTTGATGCGGGTCTGTATGCAATTTTCAAGTATTTTGTTGAGAATTTTTGCATCTATGTTCATTAGTGAGATGGGTCTGTAGATTTTTTTTTTGCTTGCATCTTTGCCTAGTTTTGGTATCAGAGTGAAACTGGCTTCATAAAAGGAGTTTGGGAGAATTCCCTCTGTTTGTATCCTTCTAAACAATTTAAATAGCAGTGGTTGTAGGACCTCTTTAAATGTTTTATAGAATTCTGCAGTGAAACCATCTGGACCAGGGCTTTCTCTTAGTTGGGAGGTTCTTAATTACATCTTCACTTTCCTCAAATATTACAGGTCTATTTAAACTGTCAATCTCTTCTTGGTTATGCTTTTTTGGTTCCCAGGATTTCAGATATTCATTCTTTTCTCTTAGGTTTTTCAAATTTAGTGGAGTATAGATTTTTGAAGTATTCCCGTATGATTGTCTGAATCTTTTCTTTGTCTGTTATGATGTTTACCCTTTCATCATGAACACTGTTGATTTGGAGTTGGTCTCTCTCTCTCTCTCTCTCTCTCTCTCTCTCTCTCTCTCTCTCTCTCTCTCTCTTTGATTAACTAGGCTAGAGGTATGTCTATTTTGTTTATTTTTTTCCAAGAACCAACTTTTGGATTTGTTGATTTTATGTATTGTTTTCTTTGTTTATATTTCATTGTTTTCTGCTATTTCTTCCTGTCTGTTGGGTTTAGGGTACACTTGTTGCTGTCTCTCAAGTGTTTTAACTTCAGTGTTAGATCATTTATTTGCTCCCTTTCTGTTTGTTTTTTTTTTTTTAATGTGGGCACTTAAGGCTATAAATTTCCCTCTCAAGACTGCTTTTAAAGAATCCCATAGGTTTTGTCATGTTGGGTTGTCTTTTTCATTCAGTTCTATGAATAATTTTGTTTCACTCTTTATTTCTTCCATGACCCATTCATTATTCAGGATTGTGTGGTTTAGTCTCCATGTGTTCTTATAGCTCGTTGGGTTTATTCTGGTGTTCATATTGAGCTTTATTGCACTGTGGTCTGATAGAATGTATGGAATAATTTCTATCTTTTTTTATTCAGATTCCTATTGGGCCCCAGTATGTGGTCGATTTTGGAGAATGTTCTGTGAGGTGCTGTGTAGAAAGTATTTTCTTTGCTATTTAGGTGGAATATTCTGTAGTTGTCTGTGAGGTCCATTTGTTTGTTCAGTATTGTATTGTTCAGTTCTGATGTCTCTCTGTTTTTTTTTTTGTTTTTTGTTTTTTTGTTTTTTTGCCCTGTTGATCTATCCAAGGGGCTCAGTGGGGTGCTGAAGTTCCCCACTATTAGTGTGTTAGGATTAATCTGTGTCTTGAGGACCTGCAGAGGTGTGTTTATAAAGTAAGTTGCATCAGAGTTTGGTGCATAGACATTTAGGATTGTGAAGTCTTCATGGTTCATTGTTCCTTTGACAGGGATGTAATGGCCCTCTTTGTCTCTTCTAATTAATTTTACTTTGAGATCTATTTTGTCTGATATTAAAATAACCACTCCAACTTGTTTCTTGGTACTATTTTCGTGGAATATTTTTTTCCATCCTTTCACTTAAGGTGATGTCTGTCTTTGAGGGTGAGATGGGTTTTTTTGTAGACAGCATATAGAAGGGTTCAGTTTCCTAATCCATTCTCCCAGTCTATGACTTTTGATTGGGGAGTTTAGGCCATTAGTATTTAGGGTTTTTATTGAGAGATGTCTGTTGCTTCCTTTTACCTTAGTTTTGTTTGCATTCTTGGTCTAGGTTTATATTTACTCTGCTATAATTTTCTTGCTTTCTCTCTTTAATTGCTTAGGGATAGTTGCTTCTTTCCTCTGTTCTTCGGATTGCTTTGAGGATTTTCTGAAGTGTTGGTTTCTCAGACATGTATTCTTTCATCTTGTTCATGTCATGAAAGATTCTTCTTTCTCCTTCAACTATAATTGACATTTTTGCTGGGTATAGTATTCTGGGTTGGCATCTAAAGTCATTTAGTACTGAGAATACTTTGGTCCACATTCTTCTAGCTTTCATAGTTTGCACTGAGAAGTCAGCTGTGATTCTGTTGGGTTTCCGCTTATATGTAACTTGTTGTTTTTCTCTTGTGGATTTCAGTATTTTGTCTTTGTTTTGAGCATCTAGTGTTTTAACAATTATATGGCATGGGGAGTTTCTTTTCTGGTCCTGTCTACTTGGTGTTCTATGTGCTTTTTGTATTTGTATGGGATTATCTTTCTTCAGTTTGGGGAAATTTTCTTCTATTATCTTGCTGAAGATCTGGTCAATAGTGTTGTCTTCCTCTATTCCTATGATGTGGAGGTTTGGTCTTTTAAAAGTGTCCCACATTTCCTGGTTTTTCCACTCTTATGTTTTTAAAAATTTTTCATGATTGTTACTTGAGCATTCTAGTTGGTCCATGTTATCTGGCAGGTCTGATATTCTTTTTTTCTGCTTCTTCCATTCTGCTTCTGAGGCTTTTTCCTTTCCTTTCCTGTGGTTGGATGAATGTTCAATATCCTTTTTCATTTCATCCTGTGATTTCTTTAGATTTTCCACTTCCCTCTGGAGCCTGTTATTCTCATCTTGTAGCTCCTTGGTTCCATGGTCATTTTCTTTTTTCATTTTGGCCTGAGATCTTTTCAGTGTTTCCACTTCCTTTGATAGTTTGTCGTTTTCTCCCTCTAGGTCCATCTTGAGTTTTTCAGTCTCTCCCCTTAGTTCTTTCCACGGTTTGTCATTATCTCCCTCTAGGTCCTTCCTGAAGGTTTCTTTCTCTTACCTTAGTTCTCTGATTTCTTTGAATGTGTCTACAGTTGTTCTAAAGTTGGTGTCTTGGCTTCTTTCCTTGGAGATCTCATTGTAAGGATCTTCTGTAGGCTTAGTAGTGTTTGGTGTGGATTTATTATGACCTTTTCCCTTGTTGTTTTTTCTTCATGTCTTTGGCATGTGGATTTGTCTGTTTATTTGTTTCTTTGAATTCTGGGACCTCAAATTTGGCTGCACAGACTATAATCACCAATCCTTGCCTGTTAGGTCCTCTTTATCAGAACTCCACCAGGATGAGGGGAGGGCGGCTGGGTTAGGTTGCTACTTTGGCCAGTGCACCAGTAGGCCCCCAATGGTAAAACTGGTCCACCTTGCCTCACCAGCACCTCACTGACTCCAAGCACCTGTCTGGAGTCTGAACTGGGACTTCTGGGTGCAGGTGGCGAGATCCCAAGGGTCAAGGTGGGTTCACCTTGCCTTGCCAGCTACTCACTGACTCCAGGTGGCTGTCTGGAGTCTGAGCTGGGACTTCTGGGCAGTATGTATGCTTTAATGTTAGTCTTATAGTAAAGTAACAAATTTTATATATATGTATATAAATTTACATTTTGATGTTTTTTATTGATATTTTTCCATTTTTATGTGTTTTGCATATATTAAAGATGTATATTTAGAATAAATAGTTACATTGGTCTTTAGATGTGGCAACATTAAGCTTTTATCAGGGCTGGAGTGATGGGTCAGTAGTTAAGAACACTGATTGCTCTAACAGAGGACCTGGTACTCCCAGCACCCACATGACTGCTAACAACTGACCGTAACTCCAATTCCAGGGGGATCCAATACCTCCATCTAAACTCAATGGGTATTGCACAACATGGGTGCACTTACAGGCAATATGCAGGCAATACATTCATGCACATAAAATAATAAAAATTCATAGTAAGTTTCTCTCTAGGATCTATGACTCTCTAATTTTACTTGACCATGTGTACAGTACCAGATATAAATTCCCTCCCATTGACCAAGTCTTAATTCCAATTAGACAGCTGTTGATTATCCTGAAGCTAAAAAGTGCCACCACTGTACCAATAAATTAGTTCTCTGGGCCAGTTGTTCTTTATTAGGCTTTAATTTGTGTACTACCGATTTATAAAATGGGGATCTGCTGATTTCAGCAGCCACAGTATTTTTTTCTTCCTGGATCTGATATGATTCCAATAATTTGCATTTATAACAACTGTCTGAGTTATTCTATTATCTGCTTATTTGCTAACACATTTGTAAGAAAATTGCTCTCAGCATATAGCTGAACAACAGAGTAAAATTATACTATAAGATTTATTAAAATGGGGGCAGGTCAGTCAATTTCAGCCTTCCTTGGTACAAGCTAAATTTCTCAAAAGTTTTTTTTTTAATGCTAACAAAACTCAGTATCTCATAGATTTAACTACCTGTACAAATTCATCTATAAATATAAATGCAAAATCTGTAAATAAAAAAATCAGCAAATCTATAAACACTGGGCCCTGGAAACAATTGACCAGTCTAAAGGAAAGAAGAAGGCAAAGGAGAAAGAAGAAGGGAGAGGAGGAGGAAGAAAGAGAAACAAAATTGTTGATCACTCAGGGTTTTTTTTTAATCAGGAATCAGAATTATTACAGTGACTTAACTTAGAACCAGAGTAGTTGAACTTTTAGATTTAAAAATCATTTAGAATAAAAACATGTGAATCATTTACATTGCCTACAAATTGATTGCCAGTACTATCATAATTTAGGTATTGTGGAGGCATGCCAAATGTCAAGAAAGAGGAAATAGTTTATCTATTCTTATTTTATTCAGTGCTTAGAAAAGTGAGATTAATTATAAGAACTTTAAATAACATGTAAATTTGGAAAGGCAAGAGACATGTTCATTGTCATTTTAAGGTGATATATTGCAAATGTGTATCAACAAAACTAAACTAGAAAGGTGAAGAATACTATATAAATACTTTTATTTGGAAACTATAACTTTTTGTATATTATCACTTATTGTATAGTTTGCAAAATAAGCTATAAAACATAAGCTAAGCTACAAAATACCAAGTTTTTTTAAAATAAAACATAACTTGGTTGAATGAGAGGAAAAAGTACAAAGTTATAAAATATGACCTGAATAATAACAATGTAGTTCATGTTCTTGTAGGAATAAATGAATGTTGTTAAGAGAAGCTGTCTTCTAAAATCAATTTTCACATTGAGTTCATTGCTACTGAGAATTCTAATAGGATTAGTCATGATCTCTTTAATTTTAGTTTGCAGTTTGATGAAAATGTCATTATAATTTTCTGAAATGACATGCCTACAATGGTCAGTGTCTTTGTGTTGTGCTAAATGTCACTAAGCTTTTATACGTCATACAGTGTAATAATAATAGGTAACCAGAGTATAATGTTAAATCAAACAAGGAAGCTACAGATACATAGGGAATAAAATATTTACTCTATGTTTCGATTACAGATCATCTGGTAAGATCGAACATAACAGTAAGAACTACTCATCCATCTGAATGAGTATAAATTTATATTTCTGCTTTATATTCATGCATAGTATAGGTCAAATAGATTTTTTAAATGGAAGTTACAGACATATAAAATATTAGAGGAATAAATCTAAAATATCTTGCTGTCTTCCTGGAGTAGGAGAAGCTTGCCTGGGGCAGCAAGAAAACCTCAGGCCCTTAAAGGAAAAAGAAATTATTTTTCTGAAAATTTATTTGTTGGAAAAACAATTAAAGCCCACTTATAATTAAATGTCACAAAAATATCCCCAACCAATAGAAAATATAAGAATAAACAAAAATATAGAAGTAATGGTAATCTATTATCAGATATTGTGGCATGAACCTGTAATATAAGTACTCAGGAAAGTCATCCAGAAATATGGGAAGCCCCAGACCCACCTGGACTGTAGAATAAAGTAATAACTCAAAAATAAAAATAATGAATATATAAATGCTCTAAAAGTAAACCAGATCAGTAAATGGGGACTCGAGAGATGGCTCAGTGCTTAACAGCACTGACTGCTCTTGCAGAGGCCTGCGGTTCAATTCCCAGCACCCACATGGCAGGTAATAACTCTTGGTAATTCCAGTTCTAGGGGATCTGACATTCTCTTCTGACCTCCAAGGGTATTGTACAATACAGGTGCACTTACACACATGCAAATAATATCTTATACATATTAAATAAAAATAATAAATGTATTTTTAGATGGCAAATAGTCATTAAGAACAAATAACTAAAAAAGATTGATTTTCTAGTTAACCAGAGAATATGACGCTATATAATGGGTCACCACATCTTGCCTTTCATTTTTAAAAATGATAAAGATGAAATATATCTAATGTTAAAAATGGAAATATTTATATTATGTGATAGGTCTAAAATTAAATATTTTGGAAAGTAATTTGATAACACTAGGAAGATGTCAAACACATCCCTCTAAAAGTAATATAAGTAGAAAAGAGGACCAGAAAAAAAATTAAGTGAGAAATGCTATTTGTCCCTGAGTAAACACTGCTTCTTCTATCCTTGTTTTGTGAAAGAGGTCAATTTAGAATATACTTAATGGATTAATGGGATTTAAATGATTGAGAGTCCCATAAAGCCCCTACTGTGCTGAGAGCCAGTACCATCAAATGGTAACAGAGAGGGCAATAGCAATCAAATTTGTGTGGTTTTATATAGCTGTGTCCCTATGGATATGTTCAAAAGCTCTGAAATATGTGCAACAGAATAAAACAAAATGGTAACAAAGATTTTACCTTGTGATTTTACCTATGTGAGGATACAGAGGGAAATGTTTCTTATATTTAATATATTTTAAAAATCATAGAACCACAAATAATCTTTAGACTTTCATAAGACTATTCAAATATATTTAAATGTTTATAAACCCAATAATGATATTGAAATTCTTATTCAAATATTAACTCAACCTATTCATCATCTTTGCCTTTATTAAGATGCTTCATTATTATTTGAGACTTGATGCTTAGGGTTAATTGTAACTGCTAATTGAAGTCTTTCCTGTTTCATGCAAGCATTGTCTCTTTCTCTCATTCATTTATACATCACTGTTTTAGTTGTTTATATTTGTGAGTAGATACTATGCTGCTAGTGACTTCAAACATTGAAAAGGAAAACAGGTCTTGAGTCGGCAAGAGATTAAAGAGGTGAGACAATAAACAATAATCAGTTCTCAATTTAAAGACCTATGGCCCCGACAAGCTACTGTGGTAGAAAATGACATTGACCATTGATGTGAATATTGCTTAAGGCTGTTACTTCCCTGGTCACAGAAAGATTGTTTCTTGGTTATTTCACTGCTCAATGGGAGATTGTTTACTGTCTTATATTGCATTATTGACACATTTTGCAGCATGAGCTCATCTGTTCTGAGTTAACTATGACAAACTCTTCTATTTCACATGTTTGTTTTTCCTTTTGTTTCTTGAGGTTCACCATTCTCCCCACCTGTCTCCACTTTAGGGATTAGGCTTTAGTTATAGCAATTGTATCAAGTCTTCTGGTTTATTAATTTCATTTCCAGCATTCTGGTTTTGTTGACAGCCATGGCTTCCTCAGCTTGCAATAAAACTGACTCTTCTTTGTCATGCTGTTATCCTTCTGTTTCTGAGTTGGATGACCAATTTCTGGTGACAATGCTTTTATAAAGACCACATATAATGTTAAATTATCATGAAGCCCTTTCAAGTGTAAATAGAATAGTTTTTAGGTTGGATATTAGCAACTACTGTACATTTCTGTAGTTAGAACATTGTACTGGGAATTTTTAAAAAATGGATCTCCAAACATTTCTATTATCTCTCAGTTTAATTTCTTGAAAATAAAAGTTGTCCCATTTTTACAGACTGTAGTAGTAATAGACTTTGTATTTTAATTGTGATACGCATTAAAATAATGAAAGGTTTAACCAATAAAGGTCTAAAAGATTTGTCAGGTAAATAATGAAAGATTAAACCTATTTATTACTATGTGTAACAGTGATCATCTTTGCAACTCAGGATTATATATATATATTTGTAATGCATGTATAAGAATATAGGTATAATAATGTAATAATACATAATTAAGAACTACAAATTGTCTCTGAGGCTGGGTCAGAAAAAGCCCATGGATTATACCCATGGAAATGCTTCCACTAAGATAATTCTATTTGGCTTGCTGAAATCTTAGGTATTCAACTACAAGACAATGTTCCTGTAGGACTCTTCTAGGCCAATTCCGTTTTTCCTAGATCTAGTACTGATTTTGTAGCTGTTGTTAATCATCCTAGTAAGTTCCAGTTTGGACACTCTTCAGCACAGAAGTTAGCCTGTGAGCAAAGACATGCCAGGCAGCACAGGTTACAATGGCTTCTGCAGAGGTCTTCCTCTTTTTAAAACATTTCCAGAAACAAACACTATTATACATGTGTAAATTATGGCTGATAGTTTACATGTAAAAACCCAGCATGCAAAGGAAATCCTTATCCACATTAGTCACCCTTAAATCAGAACTGGATCTGGTTCCCTGGAAATATTCTCAAAGTCTAGGAAAAATGTGACAAAGACAAGTGGAATTTTACTACCTTTTGTATATTACCATCCAAATGTCCTATCGAATAGATATTTTCATGGCTGTGATTTAATGTCCTTTAGCCTTACTCAGTCTCTAAGAGCCTCTTATTCTGTCAGTGCTGGAAAAAAAATATGACTACATAATTCTCACAGCCGTAAATTTCATATTAGTGGAACCCTTACTGGTCAGAATTTCTTCACTATCAGCCCTTTCTGATATTTCCTTTATATTTTTCTAAAAATATATTTTTTAGAAAAATATATTTTCTAAAAATATATTTTATAAAAATATATTTTTAGAAAAATATAAAGGAAATATATTTCTGTAGAAATTTAGTAGTGGTAACTGACTTAGAATGTAGAAATTGTTGGTATGGTTAGAAGGTGAGGAAAATTGTCTTCTGAACATCATCACTTTTTAATCTAATTGTTTTGACTTGTTCATCTCATTTTTAGTATGAATTCAAAAGTTTTGGTAGGGGATAGAACTATGCATTAAAGAATTTGTCTAGCAAGTGTAATTTCCTGGGCTTGTTCCCCAGCAATGAACAGATAAATATGTGGACAATTTTTAAAAGCTCTCCTGTATGACTTAAAATAGTATTTTGTAAAATTCCTCTGCTATAAAGGAAATTCTATCATTATGTTAATATTTTGAAAAACATGTGTTTCATTCAATTATTTTTGTGTTTGTATGTGCATGTGGGCACATGTACCATTTACACATGTGGCTGTTAGAGGAAAAGTTGTGGGCCTCACTTGCCACTTATCATGGAGTTCTGAGTATTTAATTTCTTTCATCGGGCATGGAGGCAAGTGCCTTTACCTGCTGGGCCATGTTACCAACCCCTATTGGTTATTTTTATGTAGACCATAAGTAAGATTAGACTTTACATCTCAGAAGTTAAAAAGCTATAAATTGTGATTCCAATAAAAGAATATAAGATTATGGATTTATATAATATTTATAACAGGGCTGAAGAAAAGGCTCAGCATTTATGAGCACTGTCTGCTCTTGCAGAGGACCCGGGGCCAATTCCCTGCACCCTCATGGTGGCTAACAGACCATAACTCCAGTTCCAGGGGGTCTGACCCCTTCTTCTGAGTTCTATGGGCACTTCACAACATGGGTGAACCTACCTACATAAAGAAAATACACTCAAACATATAAAAATAAAAACTTTAATCTCAGCACTCGGGAGGCAGAGGCAGGTGTATCTCTGGGAGTTCAAGACCATCCTGGTCTACATAGCAACTTCCAGGCCAGATGAGACTAAAGGGAGACCCTGTCTCAAAAAGACCAAAGAAAAATAACAAATAAAATATTTAAACATATATTTATAACAGAAAACAATTCCGAAGTATACTTTTCATTTGTGATAAGAAATTTGTAATAGCATTAATTTGGAAAAATTAACTCCCAATCTTATTGGAGAATTCTAGTAGACTTTGGCTTCTGAAAAAGGCTATTTTTAATCTAATGAAAGATTTATTTCTCTTTAAGGCACTGTCAATCACACAATCCAATCATTAATATCAACAATTTTATAATTATACCTCAAAGAAATTTGTTTTATATATAGAAATATAGCAAGTTTAATTTCACACAATTCAATCATTAATATCAACAATTTTATAATTATACCTCAAAGAAATTTGTTTTACATATAGAAATTTAGCAAGTTTAATTTCAACTATTTTCAAAAAATTAAATTCTCTTAGTTTTAATGACTGGGCCACATGCACCTCTGGCAGATGAAATATTTCAGGAAAAGTGATAACAAGCCTACACAACAGATAACTTACACTTTAGGATGACATGAAAAAGGATGGGATTTCTTTTTAAACATAGCCATTATCTGACAACCAATAACAGATGTTATAGTTTAATTTTCTCCTTAAATATAAATCTAAAAATATTATGTTCAATCAATCAGAAAACGAAACACGATTGCTGTTTTTATTTCATTAACAAGTTGATTAAAAATAGGCTCTTTAAGCACCTGATTGCTAATATTTTTCTTTTCCACTAGAACACATGTTGAATTTTTATATAGATTAATTATATATTTTTTAATTTTTATTTATTTTTATGTATATGAATGTACTGTCTGCATGCAGGTTTGTGCACCCATGCTGTGCAATGTCATGGAGGTCAGAAGAGGGTGCTATATTCCTGTGGAACTGGAGTTAAAGACGGCTCTCAGCTGCCATGTGGATTCTGGGAATCCAACCTGGGTCCTCTGCAAGGGTAGTTGGTGCTCTTGACCGCGAGGCCATCTCTCCAGTTTTTATATTTTTTTATAGTTTTTAATAGTTTATTTTTTTATGTTTTTAATAGTTACTTTTACTTCTATTTTCTTGTCACTCTTTCATGACCCTTGCCCTGGATCATCAATTTTTTCAAGAGTTTTTGATCTCTGAATGTAAAATGTTCTACTTCATAGGCTTTGAATCTTTACATTACACAGT
This sequence comes from Rhizomys pruinosus, assembly GCA_009823505.1. Classification (NCBI taxonomy): domain Eukaryota; kingdom Metazoa; phylum Chordata; class Mammalia; order Rodentia; family Spalacidae; genus Rhizomys; species Rhizomys pruinosus. The sequence goes on along the minus strand of VZQC01007016.1, from coordinate 536,156 downwards.
TCAACTTCCACATTACCATTAAATATACCCACCATTCCTCATCCACAAGTGATAAGGAAGGCCCATTTCTTCTTGCTTCTGAATAATCCTCTCAGGCCCTGTTCTCTCAAAGACCTTTCAATACCTTGCCACACGATAGTCATGGTAGTCCCATCTTACACATAGTGCTCAGTCATCTGTGTTTTTCCAGCTTCTTGAACCTGAGATTTTTTTTTTTAAATGTTTTGTGACATTTATTTGTGTGAGTGTGTACGCATGTGTGTGTGTGTGTGTGTGTGTATGTGTGTGTGTGTGTGTTTGTAGGTCAGAGGACAACTTTTGGGAACCTATTCTGATGTGGGAATAGCTAGGTGTCTGTGATAGTGAGAAGCCTTTTTGGGCTCTGTCATGTTTAGCTTGAAAGGCTGAGGTCTTGAAACTCAAAGGTCACCAAAGACACAACTCAACCTAGAAGCTTTAGGGTTCTTTTCTCATGATTCAAAGATTGAAATTCACAGACCACAGAGGGTTAGTTTAGATAGAAGTATTTAATATAGGGAGTATATGAGGGAGAAGGAAGACAGAGCTCCTGTACACTGTGAGGGGTCCCCAGGAGTAGAACTCTATCAAGTCTTCTTGCTCAGAGTTAATAAAGCTTTAATTAATTAGGGAGGGAGGAGAGATGAGTCAGTCCAGGTCACATGTCCCATAGTTTCTGGTACATCCTCAGTATGGTTTTCCAGGAATAGAGTACTACCTCAGAGAAAGATAATTCAGCAAAGCAGACCCCCTTCCTGGGATCCTTGGCCTCTGGTTAGGGGAGAACCAGAGGGATTTTTGCCTTAAACACTTATGGCATCTCTAATCTTGGGCGAGGGCAAGTTTGGTAGCCCAAAGGACATTCCTGGGTTTTAGCCAAGAAAGAAAATGGTCACTTCTCTCTCTCTCTCTCTCTCTCTCTCTCTCTCTCTCTCTCTCTCTCCCTAAACTTCTTGACAATACCTATCTCTCTTCTAATTAATTTTCTCCTCCTAGCAAGTGGATATGGGGGAGATATCAGGTCTGCAGGCTTGATGGAAAGCACCTCTATCTACTGAGGTCTCATGGCCTGTACCTGGGGTTCCTATAGTCAAGGAATTTAAATTATTTAATAATTCCATGTTTTATGCATTAGGATTATAGCTCAGCAGTACAGTGCTAAAATTGCAATAGAAGGCTTTGGATTGGTCCCTTTCTATGACATAAAACAGAAAAATCCATGCCAGTCTTTGGTTTACCTATGAGTGACTAACTAGTGTACTATATTTGAAGCTATCAATTTCCTTAGTTCTTTCTCATACTGACATTTGATTGTGCTCTCATTGTAAGATAAAAGTATTTTCAATTTCTCATCACATTTAAAACTGGATCTACAGATGTGTATATATATGTATATATAAATATCAATGTACAGTATTGTTTTGAGTATTTCAAACTTTAAAAACTGTCCATTATATATTAAAGCATTCATAATGTGCCATACATTTCATATACTCCTTTTGGTGCATGAATCTTTCCCTGAAACTACTGTAAAATGTTAGAACATCTTCTGGATGACTTGAATAATTATAGCAGAGTCTTTATTTTCTTACCATCATTTAATTTCTGGGACATGAACTTTCCTAATGTTCCATAGCTAATTTAATCTTACCTGGTTTTAGCTGCCGTACAGTTTAATGACTTAATTTGCAAAATGTTTCACAACTAAGGATTTTTTTAACATTAAAAAGAGCCCTGTCCTCTTGCTGAGAGCTATACTGCTACAAGTGACAGTGATAAATGAGAGTGTATTCCTGCAGATGTAATTAATCTGCAACAGGGTCAGAACAGCTCCTTAGGTAAATGAAACTAAATCAGCTGTGTAGTCTATAATTAACTTACAACCATATTAGCCCAAGTGTAATATTATTCATTATATATGTACAATATTATTTTCTCCATATGAAAGTTGTAATTTGCTAAGTAATGATTAGCAATTCATCTTAATATTTTAGTCATATTATCATAATATAATTGTCATACATTTTCATTTATTTCATTTACCATTTTTATTTGAAAGGCAGAAGTAAGTGTGTATTCTTTACCTTGTATGTACAGAAATTAAAAATTGTAAAATTAAATGTGATTTCCTTTGATTAGATTAGTTCCCATGGGATCAAGGTACAGAAGGCATTTTTCTGTAGAGTCTGAGGATCTGGGGACCTGTGTAATAAATATTTGGCCAAAAGTAGAGATATAACATTCAGTCTTCACTGAGTCCTTGTTAGGAAGGACAATTTAAAAAATATTTGTACTCTTTTTATTTTTTATTTTATTTTTTTAAATTTTTATTCATTCTAGTATGTGTATGAACGTACTGTCTGCATGTAGGTTTGTGCGCCCGTGTTGTGCAATGCTGCAGAGGAGGTCAGAAGAGGGCGTCGGATTCCCCTGGAACTGGAGTTAATCTCTGCCGCCATGTGGGTGCTGGGGATTGAACCTGGGTCCTCTGCAAGAGTTGTGGGCACTCTTAACCGCTAGGCCATCTCTTCAGCCCCTCTTTTTATTTTATATGTATGAACGTTATGTGTGCAAGAGCACCCATGTTGTGCAATTTCTGTGGAGGTTAGAAAAGGCCTTTGGATCCCCTAGAATTGGAGTTACAGATGGTTGTTAGCTGCCATGTGGGTACTGGGAATCAAACCCAGGACCTCTGCAAGAGCAGCCAGTGCTCTTAAGCACTGAGCCATCTTTCAAACCCCTAGTATGGAATATTTTGTCTTTTATATCCATATCTATATTTATTCTATACTGATCCTTGAATATTGAGCACTGAATTTATAGTGAGTTCCAATACTGAAGGATCACAGTGGATATTAGCTAACCAAGCAAAAAGGCACATATTTTATGTAAAGTATGATTTTTCAAAACAAACTCAAGAACATTTTATTGAAGTAGGAGGAAATGAGATTCACTACAGAATGCAAACAAGTTTGGTCCAAATTGGTTGAGAACCATGTGCTGAAAACCTCACTTCTCTTAGCTTAAGCCAAAATGAGCCTCTTCCAATTCAGATAAGTGGCCCAAGATTAGCAGGGATTTAGGAATTGGAATGCATCATCAAACCATTGTGCTTCTTTTATCTTTTATTTAATTAATCTTTGATTTGCCTCTGGGGCTTTCTGGATAATGTTTTCTGAGGTCAAATGCTGCTTTCGTTTTTACTCATCTTGTTTGAAAATCTTTTTCCTTTTAAAAAGAATTATTGAGCATTTGTGCATTTCATACAACCTTTCCCAATCAAATTTAGACCCATTTCCCCATCCATACTCCCCCTCACCAGAGCTCATGCATTCTGACATACATGTTAAGTCCTGTCTCAAATCTTTTTCTTAGTCTTTTTTCAAAATTTTTCAATGTAGAAGTTTATTGTTTTGGTCAGATCTTTGAAGAAGTCTTCTGTTGTTGTTCCCTTTAATCTAATATTACTCCAAAGTATGCATATCTACACTCTACACATGTACCAAAATGACAGATTCTGAAAATAAACTATAGGTTAATTCCAAAACAAGTTTTGGGATTCACATTTTATTTTTTTATTTATTATTTTTTATGTGTATTATTGTACTGTCTGCATGTAGGTTGGTGCACCCGTGTCATGCAATGCCACGGAGATCAGAAGAGGGCATCAGATTCGCCTGGAACTGGAGTTAAAGATAGTTCTTAGCTGTCATGTAGGTGCTAGGAATCGAACCCGGGTCTTCTGCAAGAGCAGTCGGTGCTCTTATCCTCCAAGCCATCTCTCCAGCCCCGAAGGGATTCACACTTCAACAGTTAATGTTGCATGCAGGCAAAAAGAAACATAACTTTACATTCCTAAGTTACATAGCAAGTTGATGTATATTTTAATATACTTTTAAAGAAGAGATGTATCCTTTTTCATAAATCCTAGAACTTGGGAAAATAGAGACATAAACCTCAAGCCATATCTATAGTAGCATCAGTCAATGTGGTATTATTTTTACTAAAAAATTACCCAGATTGACTTACATATAAAGATTTGGTGCTGGGATACACAAATGAGGACTACCATTTGTCATTTGTTTTTCTGGGACTGTGTTATTTCACTTAGCCTAATGGGATCTAGTTCCATCCCTTTACCTCCAAATTTCATGATGACATCTTTCTTTATTGCTGCATAAAATTTCATTGTGTAGATGCACCACATTTTTCTTTATCCATTCATCAGCTGAAGTGGACTTGGGTTGCTTCCAACTCTTCGCTATTGTGAAAAGAGCTGCAACATACATGGTTATGCACATATCTCTGCAATAGTATGAATATTTTGGGTATATACCCAGGAGTGGTATGACTGGGTCAAGTGGCAGGTTCATTTTGAGTCTTTTAAGGATTCTCCACAATGCTTTCCATAGGGGGTGCATGAGTTTGCATTCACACCAGCAGTGAATTAGTGTTCCCCTTTCCCCACAGCCTTTACAGCATCTGGTATCATTTGTTTCCTTGATCAAAGCCAGTCTTACCAGATAAGAAGACATCTTAAAGTGGTTTTAATTTGCATTTCTTTAATTACTAGCAACAGTGAACACTTTTTAAGATGTTTCTCAGACAATCTTTCTTTTTCATTTGTGAAGACTCTGTTCAGCTCTTTGTTCCATCTTTTGATTGGGTCAATTGTTTTCTTGATCATTTGTTTTTCTGAGTAATTTATATAATCTGGATGTTAAACCTCTGTCAGATGTGTCACTGGTGAAGGTTTCCTCTCTGTGGATTTTCTCTTTACTTCTTTTTATCTTTCACTGTACAGAAGCTTTTAAGTTTAATGAGGTCCCACTTGTTGATTGTTGACCTTATTACCTGCCCAGCTGCTGTCTGATTTAGAAACTCTTTTCCTATGTGTATGCCTTGTAAATCATGCCAACATATTTTCCTAACATTTTCAGAGTTTCAGGTTTCAGAATCAGGTCTGTGACCCATTTGGAGCTGATTATTATTATTATTATTATTATTATCATTATTATTTTGGTCTTTTCGAGACAGGGTCTCCCTGTAGCCCCAGCTGTCCTGGAACTCGCTCTGTAGACCAGGCTGACCTTGAACTCACAAAGATCCGCCTGCTCTGCCTCCCAAGTGCTAGGATTAAAGGCGTACACCACCACGCCAGGCTGGAGTTGATTTTTGTACAGAGTGAAAGGTATGGGTTTAGTTTTATTCTTCTACAATGGGTGATTCAGTTTTGCCAGCACAATTTGCTTAAGATCCTATCTTTCCTCCATTGAGTCTTCTTGGTCCTTTTTTCAAATATGAGGTGGCTGCAACTGCATGTGCTGAAGTTTGGAGCTCAATTTTGTTCCATTCGATCTATAGGTCTGCTTTTGTGCCAGTACCATGCTCTTTGTATGACTATAGCCCTGTGAATATAATCTGAAGTCTGGTATAGCATTACACTTTTTGCTCAGGGTTGTTTTGGCCAGGATCTTTTGTTTTTTCATATGAATTAATTCATGGGAATTTTAATTGGGATTGCATTGAAACTATATAGTACTTTGGGTTGGATGGTCATGTTTACTATATTAATTCTTCCAATCCATATCTTGGGAGGTCCTTCCATCTTCTGGTGTCTTCTTCAATCTCCTTCATGGATTTATAATTTGCATTGAAGATATTTAGTGTTCATGGTCAGATTTGTTTTGAAATATTTTGAAAATATTTTTTTAATTTAATTCTTATTGATGCTTTGTGCATTTCGTACATCATTTTCCAATTCAGATCAGGCATTTTTCCCTTTCCCTTCCCCCCCACCCCCACCCCATCCCATATCATGTATTCTGCCATAACTGTCTTGCATCTTTCTCTGTTTTTTTTTTTTCCTTTTTAGCTATAATGATAATCCATGAGTACAAGCCATCCTTCATTGCAAAGCATCTACAGGCTGTTGCGCCCAAACCCCCACAGCCCCACATCCAGCAGGGGGTGAGGGACTGTATGTTCAATCAAGGATATGATCAATTGAGTTGTTCAGACATATCATCGGCTGTAGTTTCACGTTCACCCAATCGCCAGCCTTTACATATCTACCACGCCCCTCATTCGCGCAGGGTTGTTTTCCTAGGCTTAGAAAAGGGCACAGGTGGAAGAGAAGCAAAAAAGTTCCACTTTCTCTGAGTTGTTGTCTTGGACTCTGTTTAATTCTGGCTGTTTCCTTTTCATGGGCTGACAGCTTTTCAAGTGATACCCTTTTTAATCATACTAATGAAGCAGCACAAGCAATTTGATTAGATATATAGGTATTAAGCAGCACTAATAGTTACTGTAGGTTACTTTGGCATCAGAGACACATATAGGTTTGGATGATATGTTAATCCATGAATTACATCTTTCCCATGTTAACATTTATGGACAGGGTCTTTTTACCTCGTCGGTTTACTAAAAAATGCAATCTCACCTCCCTTCATCAGAAAACCCTGGAGAGACAACTGAAAATAATATATGACAAGAAAAGAAAAAGGAGAAACAACATCAGGACATGCCTGGGAAGGGACTTTGTTATTTATATAACTCTTAAGTAAAATATTCATCAGGGTCAAAAGCACTTTTGCCGGTATCTCGAAAGAACAAAAAAAAATAAAAAAAGACTTCTGAATACGAAATAAGCAATCAATAGAATATAGAGGCAATTTACAGAATGCACTAAAATATTCTGAAAACTATCTTTTATTTTTTAAGGTATGCTTTGCCAAACTTTATTAGTTAAGAGTAAATTTTATTTATTATTATTATTATTATTATTATTTTGTATTTTTTAAAGGATTCTCAATACTTGACACATGTTGTTTGCATTGCATTTGATGCAATCATTTGCCATACAATTATGTAATTTGGTGCATTTTGCAAGTATCTATGTCCAAGTTTTGTATAACCCAGAGTTTCCATATTTCAGTTGGAGAGACTTGTATGCCAGGCATTGTTGATCAATCAGGTGTCCAGTCTATATTCCTGTAGTCTCAATGATTCACCCCTATCTCTCCACAGCCCTTACAATCTACATGCCCCCCTCTTCTGCAGTTTTGATCCGCTGGGCTTTGGGAAAGGTGCGCAAGTGGGTGAGAAGAAAGGAGAAAACACTTCAGGACATGCCTGGGGAGGGACTTTGTTTTTATATAACTCTTAAAGTAAAATATTACATCAGGTCAAAAAGATCTTTTTGCCCTGTTCTTTTTGATAAGACCAAAAAAAAAAAAAAAAAAAAAAAAAAAAGACTTCTGAAAGAAAATAAGCAATCAATAGAATATAGAGGCAATTTACAGAATGCACTAAAATATTTGAAAACTATCTTTTCGAACAAGGAAGCAATTTAAAGAGTAGACAAAGATGTCAAGCAACTTCGCAACAAATGCAACAATCCCATTAAAACATAGGCAAATATCCCAGACATTTCTCTCTAGAAACAGTAGTCAAATGCCCAAAATGTACTGGAAAACAAGCTCAAAATCACTGGTTATCAAGGAAATTTAAATTAAAATGTTTTGAGATATTTTGTCACTCCACTAACAATAAGTATTATTTATCAAAAAATCAAAGTAAAACATTGGAAAGGATGTGAAATTTTCCTAAGCTGTTGATAGGAATGTAAATTAGTTCATCATTGTGGAAATGTAGCCTAGAAGTTTCTCTCAAATATGACAAAGTGACTATTATTTTATATAGCAACCATAACACTGGATATACCTAGTTTATGATATTAGCATATATAAGACACATCAAAATTTCCTTGTTTACTGCAGCCCTATTCACCATAGCCAAAATATGGAATTTGAGGTAACTATAGACATAATTATAAGGAAACATCAATATGTATGCACAATGGACCATTTAGTTCTCAGTCATTACAAAGCTGAAATTCCATCATATGTAGAAATATAGATGGACCTGGATGACATTGTGTTAAATTAAATATGTCAGGTATAGAGACACCTATCACAAGTTCTGTTCTTATTTTGTATAGAGAAGCTAAAATGTTCTCAAGTAGAGATTAGTGATACAGGGTAAAATGGGGTCCCCTTTAGGGCACAGAGTCTTATTTATAAAAGAATTTAAGAATGAAAGCTTAACAACATTTTAATTCAAATATAAAGAAAAATGCTTAGGGCAGGCAGACTATAAATATGAGCAGCTGCCTTGAGGAATTGAATGGAGGGAAGGGAAAAAATAAAGCATAAAACTATGTAGGTTTGGAGCCAGTATGGAGGTCAGACTCATGTGGGATTGCCAGCCACATGGCAGTGAGGGAAAGGGAACTTTAGAGAAACAAGAAAGAAGTACAAATTTGGAGGCAGCCCAGTGTTAGGGAAATAATGGTCAGTAAAGCAATATAAACCAACGAAGAGGGCTCACCTTCCTCGACTCTTCAGAAGAGGAGGCAGATTTATGGAAAGTTCATGTCATGACCTGGTCCACACCTGCTCCAGTGAACTAAGGTGAAGAAGATCAAGAAAAGCCTGTGTGTGGTTGGGAAGCTAGAAGAGGATTTCAAATTCAAGAGCACCCTTGACAAAGAAGTGGATGATTAGGGAAGGTATATAAAAATATTGGAGTAGATATTCAGTTTAATTTGTCTCATATTTTCTACACTTGTTTCCCTCTGGACATTTCAAAATCCAGATTCTGGTTAAGCAGAATAGAATTTCAGAGGTCATAAATGTAGTCTATAGCAGTTCTTCATACTGCTTCTGTTGAGCTAGAAACCTCAGATAAACAATAACAAAGCATCTGCCCTTTTCCCAAATATTTGACCAGGAACAGGTTAGTCAAGATAAATGCTCCCAGAAAGAGAAAGAATGAAGTTCCAAAGAATGAAAACCTTGCTCTCTGACAATTAATATGGTGAAGGTTCTGATTCTGTTGTACATGATAGAAATGGATGAAGCCCTTATTCTGGTCTCTAGATGCTCATCCTTCTGTGGTCTTTGGTAATCTCTCTCTTTGCTCTCATCTTTTTTTTTTTAACCATCGTCATTGGTCACATCTGATGTACTCATTTGGTAACATAGCCTACTTGTTAGGCATGTTGTCTCAGTGTAATTTTCTGCTTCCAGAGTTTTGATGCTCATGCACTACCTCAGCTGTAAATCCTAATTTCTTTAGTCTGCTTATGCAGTATATTTCAGAAACTTTGCTAGCTTCTTATCTGTGTTGAACCAATATGCAACATATTTCAATATCTATAACTATAGTTCATTTCATTTCAAACTACTTTAATTAAGCAAGCTTCAACTGGATAATCAGGCTCTTAATATTCCCTCCATTTAGAAAAAAATAAATGTTTATTTATTGCAAAAGAAGCTTCTTTGTTGAGTGTTGACCGGGATACCTGATTGTAAATATAATGGTATATATTTTGCATTTAATAAGCAGTTACATTAGTTTGGACATGTAACAGCCTTGGGGACTTCCCTAAGATCTATGACTCCTCCATCCATATGCATTTGGCTATGTTTACAATACCACACATAATCAAGCGGGTTTTAAGTACAATTAGGTAGCCACTGATAAAAGTGCCATTACTGTACCAATTTCATGTGCTGTGCCATGCATTGGTGTGGTTATTTGGTCTTAAAGCTGGTGTTGGACCACCAGTGTTCTCTTTAGCAGTCGTGTATTGCTCTCCAAAGCTATGAGAGCTAGCCTTCAAGGGAAGTGGTTTACAGGTCACATTCAGCTCCATTGTTCCAAATCTGGTCTCTAAAGTATCTCCCATCTTCAACAATAGGGTATTAATTTCTTCTGCACCAGATGGAGACTATCACAGAGTACATCTGGTCACGCACAGACATTGTGAATATCCCAAGCCTAAGCAGCATATCTACAATGCATCCTCTACACATAAGGCTCATGCAACATAGAACAAGGGGTAAAGAGAACACTAATGAATATCTCAATGCTCATTAATGAAGGTCCACCATGCAAAAGAGGGCTAAGAATACAAAAGGTCACAAATATGGGGTGTGCATATTTCACAGGACTCCTATATTAACAATTACTTACCCTGGGCTCAGGGATCACTGAGTAAGAGATGGTGGAAAGATTGTAAGAGCTAGGGAGGAGGTGAATGACTGTAACAAAGTAGAGTCCTGCAGGCTCTTGGGACCGTGCTCATATGAACCTGTAGCAATCTTGTCAGCATCCCCAAGACCCATGCAAGCTCAAGCAGATAAAAATCCAGCATGGAACTGAGGAAATGGGGAGCAGACCCCAAACTTAGCAAAATAAATATTGGCAGTTGATTACTATTGAGTGAGGAAAAGCTGATTGACTTAAACCAAGGGACTCTGTGTAGGCTGACTAGACCACAGTGGATGGATTTTCTCTGAGGAATGTTAGGGAAAACTGACTTGACACTACCGGCTTTAACACAAATGACAGAGTGTATGAATTCCAGTTGGGGGCTGTGTTCCAATGGGGAAGGGAGTTTAAAGGTGATTAAGATTGATTGAAATGTTCTGTATGAAATACAAGAAAATTCCATTATTTTTTTAAATTTTATTTGTATGAGTGCTTTGCCTTCATACAGGTGCACCATGTGTGTGCAATGCCTATGGAGGCCAAAAGAGGGCATCAGATCTCCTGGAACTGGAGTTACAGATGATTTTTACCCACCATATGGTGCTGGAAAACAAACCAGTCCTCTGCAGTGTTCTTAATCACTGGACCATCTTTCCAGCTGGATCCCTCTATTATTTTTGTGTAATTAAAAACTGAGTGTGTGCCACATCATCAGCCTGTTTTCTTTCCAAATGCATGCTGAATATTCAGAAGTTCTGATTGGTGAAATGGATAGTCTCCAGGTCTAGAAGCACCTGTATCTAATGCTGCTTTTAGAGAGGACTGATGTTAATATCCTTTTCTTTTTCCCCACTAAAGCTCCTTCAACTTTATCTCTTCTCTCCATGGGACTAAGGAGACAATTTCTCTTCTAACACATAAATTCTCTCTTCAGTCCTTTATTCCTACTAGAACGTTCTCCATTTCTTTCTTGTGTTCTCCTCTTTCCTGAAATATCTTGCCATACACAGTCTAGTACAGAACTTTCAGTTTTTTAAACCTCTTCTTCTATAGTTCAAATTATTCAAGCATATCATTCACTTCTGTTCTACCTATTCACAGCATGGTTCTCCAACTTTTTTCTATTGCCATTGTCAACACCCCCAAATCCCTCATTGTCAACAGCTCCTCAGTTAGAGTTAGAGGCCTTTGTGACATTCCACCCCCCCGTCCTAGAACCAAAACTCTTATTTAATGGGTGCATTAAGCTTTATGTTCAGAAGACACTGTTTCACTCTGATCTTCCTTTTTTTCTGACTCTTAGATCTGTCCTATCTTCCATGATAGACTCTGAGCTTTTGGGGGGTGTTGGGAAGCATAGATATAGATGTCCCATTTTTAGTCATGGACACCACGAGATTTATTCTATGCACTTTGACCAATTATGAGTTTAGTTTTAACTACCATCCACTGAAAAAGTCCTCTGATGAGGTCTGAGAGCTGTACTAATCTATGCATGGTAGATAGGTATTTAGAAAGCATTTTGGTACTGTGTCCATTTGGAGAATAATAGTAATACATTGACACCTAGGGTCTATGTACTTCTCAACCATGACTCCTTGGCCAGATTTATAATACCGGATTATAAGTTCCTCCTGTGAAGTAAATCCAATAATAAAGTGGTTGGTCAGTCCCATAACAGCCATGTCGGCATATATCATTTTACTGGTCTTTATTTGTAGTTCATAGGTTTCACAGATTGATAAGACTGTTGATGAGGTTTTCTCCCAACAGCCTACAAAACCCCTTCTAATACTATGAAAGCTAGCCAGCAGGAAGAGAGCTTCCTGGACAGTATCAACTTTACTTCCCCGTGTCCTGCAACAAAACTGTGTGGTGTCTTTAGCATTAGAGTCTCGCCATCGACTTCCTGTGGGCAACCAGGAAATATGTCAATAGCCTGTATTATTTTTGTTGTCTTTGGGGAACTACTGGCCAAGAACTTTAGAAGAGATATTCCACATCTGGCACTGGGCTATTTATTTGGCAAGTTATGACTTCTGAGAAAAGCAGTGTCCCCTGTGAATGGCAACCCTAGTTACACGTTTTTATATGAATACACATACAAACACACACACACACACACACACACACACACACGTGCATGAGAAGTTTATAAAATCCTAGATTTCCATATGGCTTTTTCAAGCATCCTTAAAATTAGTATCCCTCATCCACCCCTTCCTCTACCCTCTCTTCCAAACCTTTACCACATTTAAACTGTCCTCCTCTTTATTTCACCTTTCTTCTTCATATCATCCCTCTTCTTCTATACCTCTCCCTAGAAATCCTTCTCTCTCACCAGCATCACCAATGTTTCTTTTAAACTTTCCTAAACTTATATAGATGAACTTATCTTTCACTAGGTTTGCAGAAATGATATAATATATATATATATATATATATAGATTATATAGATTTTGTGGTTTTTTTTGGTCTTTTCGAGACAAGGTCTCCCTATAGTCCCAGCTGTCCTGGAACTCACACTGTAGACCAGGCTGGCCTTGAACTCACAAAGATTCACCTGCCTCTGCCTCCCAAGTGCTAGGATTAAAGGCGTGAGCCACCACGCCCGGCCAGAAATATTATTATTAAAAATAGTTTCTATCCCTTTTACATGAAGTTCCTTTCCTCATATGCTTATAATACATAGGTTTTGTCTTTTCATGGAGTACCAGAGTTCTTGCATGTTCTATTCACGATTTTCAAATTTTTTATCATTAACTTTGACCGAATGACAATTCCTCTATTTTCTCATCATACCCTATCTATCTGCCACGCCATCATTAATTTGTGAGACTTTCTGGTGAGTTTTTTATTTGATCTGTTGTGTTTTTGTTTCCATCATTTCGCTTTGGGTGTTCTTCAGTATTTCTATATTTGTTTTGCTTCTATTTTCATATTACATATTGACTTTTAAGTTCATTCAGCTTATTATGTTCTCTTGGAAAACAATGATGACTTCTGAGTTATTTTACTCTATTTATAATCATTCCTTTGATTTCCCCATCTAAAATTCCACCTAAGTCATTGTGGGTATGGATCAATATGGGACCAATAATTTGGAGAAGAGACAAGTTTTCTTGTTTTCTCATGTTATTTGTGCTTTTGCACTGGTACCTCCCTATTTGGAATTAGACTATTGGTTAAGACTTGTCATTGTTCTCGTCCTTTCAAACCAGGTTCCCTTTCTTCCTACAGTGTATGTGTTTGCAGTCTTCATGAGACACTAGGCAGTAGTACAGTTGTCATTTAATTTTTCTATTAGACTGGTGTTCCACATACCAGGCTTTATCTCCACTCTGACCTTTCGGGTTGAGTACTGTCTGCAGGTGGCAGTCACTATCTAGCAGCTACCCATGGGATAACAGAGCAGTAGGTGACTACAAAACATATACTTGTTAAGGACTGATTAGTTTATGGAGTAAATGGACCCTGATGGCATTATGTGTACTAATATGTTAGTGCACATGGGAGGGGAAAGGAAAAAACTAGCAAGCAAGTATGGTGTGACTACTGATATATATTAGTTTGTGAAGTGTGAAGTAGAGGATAGAGAGTAATTGAGGAGATGGCAAAACGAAGGTAGAAATGTGGGAATTTAGTTTAGAGAATACTAATAAGAGGAAGCAAAGTTATGTAGCCAGATGGAAGAGAGAGGGAAAAGGAGTGAAGTAGGGAGGAGGAGAGAGGGAGAGAGAGGGGAGGGAGGGAGAGAGGGAGAGAGAGAGGAGAGAGGGAAAGAAGGAAGAAAGGGAGAGGGAGAGAGGGAAAGTGGGAAGAAAGAGGGAGAGAGGGAGAGAGAGGGAGAGAGGAGAGAGGGAAAGAAGGAAGAAAGGGAGAAAGGGAGAGAGGGAAAGTGGGAAGAAAGAGAGAGAGAGGGAGGGGGAGAGGGAGAGGGAGAGGGAGAATGCAAATGGCAGACAGTAGTGTTGTCTTGTTGGGAATATCCTACTTTACCACATAGTTAAAAGGCTGTAGGGGAGGAAGGGGAGGTAGAAGCAAAGTAGGACACAAGCCTGAGTGTTGAATTCTTTCCTTGGCTGATGCTGTGCTTTATCTCTGCAGCCCTGGTCCAGGCTGTACTCTGTGCTGGTTTTCACTCCTGCCGTTCTTATCTCGTGGGCTCCCAGCTCCACTTACATATGGAGCTTTCTTGACTCTGTTATTTAGGCTGTGGATCATCTACACAAATTGGCTCAGCCATGGCTACTTGTGCTTTGCTCCAACAGCTTCGTGTTTCCTGATTGGGGTGCTGATGATTTCATAAAAGGGGCCACAGGGAGACCCTGTCTCGAAAAGACCAAAAAAAGGGGGGGGGGGCTTTCCCAAGGACCCTGGCAGAGGTCCTTGAGAGACCCTTTTATGAAATACCTAACCACCAATGCAACTTTTGTTTATTTTTTGGTAGGAGTATTTCACAGTACAAGACACCACTGTGACTGTGGTGATTGCGGTTGCAGCAGCAAATGCAGTTGGATAGGATAGAAAGCCATGGATCCAATAATAGAAGGTTTATTGACGTATGGATAGAGTCAGTTTTGATAGAGATAGCTGATGGAGTGATAAATATTCGTGTTCCGTTTATTTCCCCAAATGTAATCAGCTATTCATTCTGGTCTGGTTTCTAAGCTGTCATCTCTCCTGGGATAGTTTGTTTTTAATGAAGATGTCTGTTTCCATGTATTGTAAGGAATCTTGTCCACATCGTCCTTACTCATGGACAGCATCTAAGAGAAAGGAACTGAAAGGGAGTCGTCATAGCACAGAAAGGAATAGACAAGGAAACAAACTGATACGCCTTTAATCCTAGCACTTGGGAGGCAGAGGCAGGTGGATCTCTGTGAGTTCAAGGCCAGCCTGGTCTACAGAGTGAGTTCCAGGACAGGCAGAGCTACAGGGAGACCCTATCTCAAAAAGACTAAAGGAAAAAAAAAATGTTAACTCTTGTGGCAGGTGCAAGCGGACGAGGGAATGGAAGGTAGAAAGAAAATGGAAGTGTTTAAAACTGAGGTTTTAAAAAAATAAAAAACATATATTGGCATCGATATGAAACATCTGACAGTAAAAATTTAAGTGGGAGTGAAATGAGAAGGAAAATTGACATTTGGGAGAAAGCCTAGAAAGCAGAGAAGGAAAACTGACTTACGGGGGAAAGCAGTGTGCTGGGCTGGAGAGCAAAGCTGGAATTTTAGAAAAGACGCAATAGCATTGTTAAGGAATTTATCACCCTGTGCCTGAGAGATATCCTTGTCAAAAAACAGCATCCTGGAATAGTATCACCATAGCTATTATCCAAACCACCCATTTTCCCACTATTCATGTAATTTTAAAAGTGATTGAGGCACCTTAAGTTATTCATTTTTTTCCTGGAAGAAATGTATCTCTTTAAAAAGGTACTTAATTAGGGGGCTGGAGAGATGGCCTAGCGGTTAAGAGCGCCGACCGCTCTTGCAGAGGACCCAGGTTCAATCCCCAGCACCCACATGGTGGCCGAGAACCGTCTGAAACTCCAATTCTAGGAGAACTCCAGTTCCAGGGGAATCCGACACCCTCTTCTGACCTCCGCGGCATTGCGCGACACGGGTGCACAGACCTGCATGCAGACTGTACATTCATACACATACCGAAATAAATAAAAATAATAAAAAAATAAATAAAAAATTTAAAAAAAAGGTACTTAATTAATTTATTTTGTGCTTGAGTGTATTGCCTGCATATGCACCCATGTTGTACAATGCCCTTGGAGGCCAGAAGAGAGTCTCAAATTCTCTGGAACTGTTGTTACCACCAGTTGTTAGCCACCATGTGGGATGGAATTTGAATGAGGGTCATGTGAAATAGCACCCAGTGCGTCTAACCACTGATCCATCTCTCCAGCCCCAAGAAATGTATTTCTTGATGCTATTGTCTACCAGACTGATGAAAACCATTGCTGTTAACATTTGCAAATACAGAGGATAGCAATTTTTTACCACATAATCCTTGTTACATAAATTTAGACAGCTCATTTTTAGTCACTGTACCTAGTTCAGTATCCTTGGTTTAAACAGTGATAATATTTTTGTTTTCATTATCTTATAATAAGAACCATCTCTCTAAAGCTTTCTTTTGATGTTCTATTGAAATTTTCTTTATATATGATTTTTACATATCAAATGATTGTCTTATACTGCTTTTGAAAAATCAGTTTAATTTTTTTACTGTTGTTCAAATTTTCAGAATTAATAATTAAATTTGAGATATAATAGTGATGTTATAGCTAAGAACAAAGTAAAATGTTAAACAGTGCATGGAAATGAAAATTTAGTATATCAGTTAATTTGTTGTTAAGGTGAAATTATTCTATTTTGTTTCACTATGTTGTTGCTAACCTCAAGGCTCAGCTGGCCTTCAGGTCATGGTCTTTCTACTTTAGACTTTTTTTTTGTCTTTTTAATAGGCATATTTTTTTAATGTTCATGGTGCACTTAACTTAAAAAGTTTCCTTACTTACAATTTACTCTAGTGAAAATATCTATGGTATTTACAAATATCTAGAAAGGATTTATGGAGCTTTTATCCAATTATAACAGGCAAAAGACCTAATTTTTAAATTTTTATCATTATAAATTGTTTGCTGAGCTTCTGTGTATGAGAATTTATTTCACATGTTTTAAAATGGCACTTCATGTATGTATTGCACATTGCTGTGAGAAGGTCATTGCTATCTACTCCTGTCTTATGACATTTAAAAAAAAATCCCTGCCACTCAAGGGGGGTAATTTCCAAACTGATGCACTTGGCACTGGGTGGCCATATGAAATAGCAAAAGGGATCTTTTTTCATTCTTTTAGGGTGATCTAACTCTTCTAATTAGACCTTTTCTAATTTAGGTGTACTTTTTACCTGAAATGGAGATTTGCTCATCATTGTACATTTAGAAAGTATTTCTGCCAGGTGTGGTGGCGCACGCCTTTAATCCTAGCACTTGGGAGGCAGAGGCAGGCAGATCTTTGTGAGTTCAAGGCCAGCCTGGTCTACGGAGTGAGTTCCAGGACAGCTGGGGCTACAGGGAGACCCAAAAGACCAAAACTAAAACTAAAAATAAAAAATAAAAAGTATTTCTATTGCTAACAAGTTAAACCATAGACATGATCAGGGCAAATACCATGGAGTATGTGTCTGGCATGTAAAACTAGCTCACACACAGCACATATGTATCTTGAAGTCATTCAATGTAAATGTAGCCATGCGAAGTGGCTAAATGCAAAACGTCTAAAAGTATACTGAAGATCTTCTCTGGAGTTATGTAAGGGAGGGCAGATATTAAGCTGGCAAACCAAGCTGGCAAAAGTTTTCTGAGAGGAAAGGAACTGAGCAAAGCTATGCAGCAGAGACCACGGAAAGCGAAGGGCTGTTTAGGAGAGCGGGAGCCGAGCCTTGTGGAGGTCCCTGCGGGAGTGATCATGGCAGAGTTGGAGGAGGATCGTGGAGATCAGGCTGGGGGCATATGGAACCTTTGGAAGATTTTGGAAAAGCAATAAATCGTTTCAAAGGAATAATGTGAGAGGAATATTCTAGTTGTGAACAGATAGTCTTTACGTTGTAGCAACTGGTGGAAGAAATGGAAGGAAGGCAGCACAGTTTTGATAAGAGACAGTGATGTAATGAAGAATAGAATATTAGGAGAGAATATTGAAATCTAAGCATGCCAAGGAGAGAAGACTCAATTGACAGCATTTGGTAATCTATTTGCCATTGAGTTGCATCAATTTTCTGATTTGCCGATGTCAGGTACATAATGAAAGCTTGAATAGGAGGGGAATGTTGGTGATATAAATCAGAGAATTGAGTGATCTGGTTGTAATTTCTAGGGAAAACAAAAAAACGGTGAAAGTGAAAGAAAGTAGTCTAGAACTACGAGAATTACACATTCATACACTCTGAAATTTATTGTGCAAGCTTAGCATTTATTGTTAAAGTTGCTGATGCACATGTTTGTATGGTGAGCTATTAGTGATGTTCCAGTTATTACTTGTCTAATCTTCAGGCGAGTCAGTTCAGTTCTACCCCATTTGCTGTTTTCATAGATAGTAACATATGCTGACTATTGGGACAATTTTCTGCTTTGGCTGTAAGGTGCTGCACATCTTTTCATCTGATTCAGAAGCACCTGAGCCTACCTCATCTGTGAACTGGTTTTTGTCACTGATTGGTCTATGGTATTCCTTTCCATTTTATACACACATTCATAATTATCACCATCCTCCTCACTGCCACTGGAGGCCATGTCTGCTTCCACACAGAACATAGTGGGAGCTTTCAAACCTCTGGCCAACAAGTCACTTTTTAACATGTATCTAAAAACAAAAAAAAAAAAAAACAATATTTAAGAAAATCACGAGCTAAAAACTATAGACAACTCATGGGTCTTTGCCAGCTTTAGAAGGTTCACAAGCTGATCTATGGCTTCAGATGAAATCATATTGAAGCCGGGTGTGGTAGTGCAAGCCTTTAATCCTAGCACTTGGGAGGCAGAGGCAGGCAGATCTTTGTGAGTTCAAGCCCAGCCTGGTCTACAGAGTGAGTTCCAAGACATCTGGAGCTATAAAGAGACCCTGTCTCAAAAAGACCAAAAATATCATATTGAAGTCACATTGATCATATGTATTCAATATGTTTCAAAAGTAACATTTGTTACTGTTTTCATAGTCTGTTATCTTACTAATAACCATTGCCTTGTAATAGTTAGAATAGTTTTGAGGAGACATCATTATACAAAATAACAGGCTCAATCTTTCCTAAACTAACATTTTCTAGTTAGCATGCTTAATATTATAATGAGTTTTATGCACAATTCATTAGAAGAATGAGGTTAAAGCTCAAAATAATCCAGTGGAAGAGAAGATTAATGAGAAAAATCACTCAAGATGTAGCAAGTCAAATCCTGAGTGAACCAAACTACATTGCAAACTGTACAAGGTGAATCTGTGTACTAACAGATAAGCAAATTGTCAGCCCTGATGATTTCGAAGAGCAGAACAAACAGAAGGATATGTTAGGAATTATGAAGATAAAAATCTTTTAAAATGAAATTTTATTGGATTGATGATTTTTGGAACTTACCCTAGAGCTTTTCTTAGGTTAGACTTCACTGCTAATTTGGGTTGTGAACTTTTGCTTAATTTTCAGACAAAGCACAATAACATCTCTTACAAACCAATTGAGTTATTTCAAGACAATTGTCATACAATGTGGGTGAAATAAATCGCTATTGTTTTTGCCACAGGCAAGGAAGAGACCAGTTCTTCTGAGATATCATTAAAATTTCATCTTCATAGCAAGTACATCACATGGGGGCTGAAAGCATCAACAACAAAACTAATAGCAAATACTCTATCCAAAAATGATGTGTGGGAAAAATTCTTTTATCAAGTTATACCATTAACTCTGTCATAAATTGCCTCTTACTTGAGAAAGTACAGGGACTTGCTAAAAATAATTCACTTCAGTGAAACCCACAAATGGGCTATATGTGAGAGAAACATATTCAGTGTCATTAGTGAGGTACTTATTATAAGAAAATATGTTATAAGAAATTAGTCAAAATTGTTCTGCAAATTTGATGGAAAATTAAAATGGCCTTTTATGATCAATAATAAAAATATAAACAGGCTATTTTCTCATAAATAGATAACCTGAAAGCTAGTTATATACCATGGCTTCATTTGGTGGCAAAAGGCACACGTGGCTATTGATAAAATATTGAAGCAGATCAATAGCGTGAAGGTGAGTAAAGGACATGAGCTGAGTATAATCCTTCCTAATGTGCAGTTTGCTGAGTTGGGCTGCAACTCTTGGGCCAAGCTGTGCATGACTAAATTACTGTTGCTGTCAAGAAGGCCATATATTACATGAGTTTTTACAATTACAAATGAGGTATTTTTATAAAACCTTGCAGACAAAAGTCATAAGTAACTTGCTGAAGTCTCTACCTCAGCATTATTTTTAAAATAGGCTTTGGGAAAATAAATTACATACTCCATAATTAGCCTTTATAAGATTACATTTCAATGACATTTAAGTGAATTTATCTTTCTCACAAAAGTTGTATGTTTTGTTGTATTTGTTAAGTTTTACTAATATGAATGATCACCAATCTGACTTCATGGAAAACACAGCAATGTCAAGTTGAATTCCTATCCCTTTAACTTTATTGAGGAATAATTAGTCAACAAAAACAAAAACAAAAACAACTGTGTGTTATGAATGGATATCATTTAGTGAGCATGGATTTGTGTTTGACTTCAGGACAAAATAATCACTACAGGAAATAAATATTTAAGCAATTCTGAAGATTTTGCTTGCATTCATTCATTTTATTTTGGTTTGGATTTAGTTTTGTGTTGTAGTAAAAGCAGTGAACACAAGATATACCCACTTAAACTTTAAGAGAGCTTAAGTTATTTTTAACTACTGATACTATGTTGTATAGCAGACTTCTGGAGCTGATTTATTTTGTATTACTATAATTTCATAACCTCTGAACAACCCTTGTACCGTCCTTCTGCATGCCTTCACAGCAGTCTTCTGTTGTCTACTTCTGTGTATCCATAAAACGTATCATATGGAATTTGACTGTTTGTTTAACTTAGCATAATATTATGATTTCTTCATGGTATCCCATAGAAGTCCAATACACTTCTTTCTTATCTAAATGACATATGTTCATTATCCATTCATAAGGCTATGAATATTTATTGTTTTTGTTCTCCTACATCTTGGCTATTGCAAACAAAGTTGTAATGAACATAGGTGCTAAGATCTTCATCAAATTCTGATTTCCGGGGCTGGAGAGATGGCCTAGCGGTTGAGAGCACCGACTTCTCTTGCAGAGGACCCGGGTTCGATCCCCAGCACCCACATGGCAGCTGATAACCGTCTGTAACTCCAATTCCAGGAAAACTCCAGTTCCAGGAGAATCTGAGACCCTCTTCTGACCTCTGCAGCATTGCACGACACGGGTGCACAAACCAACATGCAGACAGTACACTCATACACATAAAAAAATTCTGATTTCCATGATTTTGGGATATACACTCAGAAGTATGATTGATCAGTCATATTGTAATCCACATATCATTTTTATGGAACTTTCATAATAGTTTTCATAGAGGAGCCACCATTTTACATTCCCACTAACAATATAAAAACTTTCAGTTCCTATCCATCAAGACTTATTTTTCCTTATGGCAGACATCTTGAGAGTTTTAGGTTGCTAGCTCATTCCACCTAGCTGATGCTTCACAATGTGCAACATGTTGACCATTATGTTTTCCATATATATATATATATATATATATATATGCTCAAGATATCAGCATTTGCATTTTTCATTTCTGTTACAGTTGTAAGAGATCCTTGTGGAATTTGGAAATCAACTATTTATCAAATGTATGGTTTTTAGATATTTTCTACAAATCCGAAGAGTTTTGTGTTCACTTTTTTCATTTTGTTGATCATTTCCCTTGCTGTGCAGAAACATTATTATTTAATATAGCTCCCCATCCTTATTTCTGTTTCTCTTGCCACATCTGAGTTGTTCTAAGAGCAAGAAGGTTTGTGTTTTCCTTCTGAGATATTTAGACTTTTATATCTTATGTTTGTCTTTAATCCATTTTGAATTAATTTTTTGTGTGATATAAGATAAGGGTCCAATTTTATTCTTTTGGATTTGAATAACCAGTTTTCCTAAAATCACTTGAAAAATGATTTTCCATTTTCTAGGGTATATTCTTGGCATCCTTTCCAAAGATCTGTTGGGTACATATGGGTGGATCAATTTCTGGGCTCTCCTTTCCGCCCCGTTGGTCTTTATACCTGCCTTATGTCCATGTTCTGCCATCTTGGTTGTTGGAGGAAGTGTGAAGTCTCAGCTTTGTTCAAGGCTGCTTTGCCAATTTATGTATTTTTTTATAATTCCATATGAATCTTAGAATTGTTTATTTCTCTTTCTATAAAAACACCTTTGAGATTATGATAAAGATGTCACTGAATATGCAAATTGCTTTTGATTAACATGGACATTTTAACAACCTTAAGTTTTCTAACCCATGATCATAAAATGGTTCTCCATTTGTTTCTTGATTAATTCCTATTTTAAGAAAAGACTTTCTAACTAAATTTATTCTATATATTTTGCTGCTTTGTGCTGTTGTAAATGAACCTAAGTTTTCATTTTTCGTATTTCATTGTTAGTTTATAGAAATGCAATGGATTTTATAGTTGATTATATATTCTGATTCTGCAATTTTACTAAATCTGTTCCTTCAATTTTGTGTTGGAATCGTTAGTGTTTTCTACATAGATCATGTCATCAGCAAACTGAGATAATTTTACTGTTTCATATGTAGTTTGGAAGACTTTTCTTCCTCCTTCTCCTCTTCCTGTTCCTCTGTTTTTTTTTCAATCTTTGATTGCTTAGTTGCTTTGGATAAGGCTTCCAGCATTGTGTTGAGTTAAAATGGGTGCAGTGGTTATACAGAGCATCTTTACCTTATTTCTGATCAAATGAAAAATTTTCAATTATTTTCTGAATATTTTACTTTTCAGGTATGGCTATTATTCTACTGAAATAAAGTCTTTCAACATGCAGTATGCACCTAACAGTGAGATGAGGTTTTTGTTGTTTTTTCTATAATTTTGTTTTCTTTACATATAAATATATTGGAGGTTTGTTTTTGTTGTTGTTATTGTTGTTGTTGGTGGTGGTGGTGGGTTTTTATTTTTTTATGTATTTATTTTTTAGACAGGATATCCCTATAGCCCCAACCAGCTTGGAACTCACTCTGTAGAAAAGGCTGGCCTTGAATTCACAGAGATCAGCTTGCCTCTGCCTCCAGAGTGTTCTGCCTCCAGAGTGCTAAGATTAAAGGCATGTGCCACCACATCGGCTTAAAAATGGTTCTTAACTGTCATGTGGGTGCCGGGTCTTCTGCAAGAGTAGTAGGTGCTCTTAACTGGTGAGCCATCTCTCCAGCCCCAACACTGAAGTTTTTAAGAGGATTTTGTGCCATCTTTTTAAGATCATTGTATGATTACAACTCCTCTCTTTGATAATGTAGTTAATCACATTGGTTGTTTTGCAAATATTGGACATTTATTGGATTCCAGGTATATAACCCATGGACATGGTTTAAGACTTTTTTTGTTTGTTTGTTTGTTTGTTTGTTTGTTTGTTTGGTCTTTTCAAGACAGGGTCTCCCTGCAGCCCCAGCTGTCCTGGAACTCACTCTGTAGACCAGGCTGGCCTTGAACTCACAAAGATTCGCCTGCCTCCCAAGTGCTAGGATTAAAGACATGCACCACCACGCTGGCAGTTTAAGACTGTTTTAATATGATTGCTCTAGGTATCTCTCTAGCCCCTTGCTTGTTCTTAATCTTTTGAGTTTTCTATCTTTTGTTATACTTTTATTACGTTATATGTTTGTTACAAAAGATTGATCATGACAGGCTCACATCTATAGCATCAGTTGTCTCCGCTTTCATTTTTTATTTTGTATTGCTTTCTATGTTTTTAATATATGGATAAAAGCTTGACACTGCCTTTTTTTAACCCAAACCTTACCTTTTATTTGTTGATTTATTTTTAATGGTTATGTTTTGTCTTTTGTGAGATGGTGTCTCCCTGTAGCCCCAGCTGGCCTGGTACGCCCATTTAGACCAGATTGGCTTAGATTTCAGTGACATCCAACTGCTTTTGCCTCCTGAGTGTTGAAACCAAAGGCTTGTACAACCATGCCCACATGTTTGTTTCTTTAATTTTATTTCTTTCTCTTAATTTTTATTATTCTCTTCCTTCTGAGAAAGTTGGATTCAGATTTTTTTCTGAGTTTCTTGAAGGATAAAGTTAGTTGCATTTTATCTGAATTCTTTATTCTTGTAACTTATTTAATGATAATTTTTATTTTTGAGAATTTCATATCTGCATATAATGTATTTTGATCACATCCACTCCCTGCTCCCTGGCTTTCAAGTTCACCCCTATTCCCCCACCACTTTTTCCTCCCAATTTAATGCACTTATTCTTTATATATATTGAATATTTCATTGAATTTTTGTGTATTTCATACAAAACATCTTACCATCTTTATATCCACTTCCCAATAGGCAACCTCCCGTAGCCCAGATTTCATACACCCAACATTCATATTAAGGTTTATTGAGTCAGATTGGTGTACCCAGATGTCCCTCAGTGGAAGATAATATCTGGGGGTAGAGTCAGCCCATCTACAGCCACTCCAGTAAAAATCAGCTCTCCCTCTTCTAGCAGTAATCAGCTACCAATGGCTCTTTGGCTGAGATTGGGATCTGCTGCCCATTTCCCCAGTTCTATGCTGGGTTTTTGTCTGCTCCAGTTTGTGCAGGCTGACACGCTGTCTAAAGATTGAAATGAGCAAGGTCCCACGAACCTCTAAAGCTCTGTTTCCATATGGTCAGGCACCTCTTCCCCTGGCTTGTACAGTCTTTCTGCTCCCTCTTCCTCAGTGGTCCCTGAGCCCCAGGGGGGTGGTGTTTAATACAAGAGTCCTGTGTAGGGATCCATACTCTGTAGACTCTTATTCTCTATGCTTTGGTTATTCTTGGCCTTTTGTGTTCCTTGACCTCTGTTGCATGAGGGATCTTTGTGTGTTTTCTCTCTACTCCTTATTCTGTGTTCTGGGAGCCTTAGGTGTAGCAGTTCTATTGTGACACATTTGTCACTTAAGGTTAGGCATTTCATACACACTTATTCTCTGTATACGAACAGTTGAGGAACTCTGTAAATAGTCTCCATCTGTTGCAATGGAGGCTTCTTTGATGAGTGGTTTCTGGTATACTCATATGTAAATATAAGGATCCAAATTTACCATTTACTAAGAAGTTACTTTTGTCTAGGAAAGTGACAGCCATTGTGTTTTCTCTAAGATCTATGATCTCTCCACCCATGTGTTTATGGCTAAGTTTACAGTATCATGAATGAGTGTCCCACCCACTGAGCAGGCTTTAAGTCTAATTATGTATCTGTGGATTTCCCCCAGGGAAAAAGTGCCACTACCACCCCAATGTAGTTTGGTGTGACAATCATTGGGGTGATTAGGCCTTAAATCTGGGGTTGGACCATTGATTAATGTTCTCTCTTAATATGTGTCCTCCAAAACTATGAGAGCTAGCCTTCAGGGAGGTGGCTTCCAGGTCAGTTCCAGCTTCATTGTTCTAAGTCCTGTGTCCCAAGTATTTCCTATCTTCAGCAATAGGGTCTTAAGTTCAAGTTCTGTGTAGCAGTCAAGGTCTGTTGCTATAGCCTGTGTAATTTTGGGAGTCTCTTGAAATACTCAACTCAGAGAAAGATTTCTCCTGTCTGGCACTATTTCTTATTATTTAGCCTATAAAAATATGCATAGACACATGTATGTATAATTTTCATCAGGCTTTAGAATTAAAATATTTCCCTCTGGATTTTCACAGCAGCTATCTCTCTCTCTCTCTCTCTCTCTCTCTCTCTCTCTCTCTCTCTCTTCTCTCTATAGTTAAAGTACCTCATTTTACCCATGATAAGACCTGCCTGTACTTTGTTTTCCAATACAAAGTTTTTAAAAGATAATTTTTTCATCTTGCAAATGGGATTTGTACCTTTGAAGAAGTGGCTACTTCTTTCAATCTTTAGACTGTCTTTGTTTGGAAAAAATTAGCCATTTAACTCAGCTCAAGTTGTGAGTAACTAGATGATGGTATAAGTGGAGAGTCTTTTGCTGCTGTTGTCTATGCATGGACAGACTTGGTTGGGTCAAGTAGTTGGCCAGAGCTGCCTGCCATGGCTCTGTAGTCAGGCAAATATCATGGCATCACAGTGAGCAAGATGCCTGCATGCCAGTTCCAAAAAGCTTTCTTTGTTTGTAGCTCCCTCTAGGCAGTCTTACTGCTGCTAAGTCTTACACAAAACCTCACAATGTTCCTTGTGAAACAGAAGGGAGACAATCGTCTTGGATAGTGCTCTGAAATTTGAAGGAAGCCGAACACCCACACCAGTCTCTCTTTCCCTCATTAGAGAAAATACATCCTTAGAGTAGCCATTAGTGTTCACTGTGTTCACATGAGAGGCAAGTGAAACCTTTCTTTCTCTTTCCTTCAACACTATTTTTCTCAGGTTCTGTGTTTTTGCTTCTACTTGGGTTCTGGAACATTTACACCTATTTCCGTCATGCTCGTGTGCAATTAGCCCCCTCTCCAACATTGAATAGCTGGAAAATACTTGACCATCTTATGCTAATCTGGATTTGACTTCTTAGAAATTTTAAATTAGTGGAACCATACAATATAAAATTGTTTCCTTCTGGTTTCTATCACCTCTCTAAAGCATATTTCTGTAGTGTGCAGTTGTTGTTGAGCAGTTTTTGTTCCAGACGCACACATACCAAATCCTGTTAATTCCTACATCGTTTGATGAGTATTTTTTCCTCAAAGTTTTTGCCTATTAAGAGTAATACTGATTTAATCATTGCCATGCAAATTAGGGGAAGTGATTCCTTTTCCTGGGGATAGATATACTGTAGAACTTTGGGATTGCATGGTAAGTAACTGTCTAAGCTAAAACTGCCTGGAGTAGTAAGTTTTTAAATTAAATCTTCTACTTGACCTTACTCCCAGGAATGTGCGATGTTCTCATTCTGTTCATAGCCTGTTGTCTTGTATCTCAGCCCGTTTATTATTGTCCCTCTAATGTGTGTTTTCATGTGGTTCTCCCTTTTGATTAACGCTATACTTTTTTTTTTCTGAATGACAGGTGGATGGATAGGAACATAAGATAGATAAATAGATGGTAGGTAGGAAAGAAAGGTGATTGATAAAAAGATGTTAGAAAATATATAGATGTTAGATAGATGACTGATAGGTGTTAGATACAGGATGACAGGTGACTGATAGATAATGATAGAGGCAGACAGAATGCATACTATGTATATGATCTGACATCTTTTAGATAAAGAATTTATGAGTACTCCATTTACCCAGAAAATAAGATCAATTGAGAAATAGAATCTGATGAAAATAAAAAGCTGTCTCAGAGTTTTAGACCTTATGTTGAGGGACTTGATCCACTTGGAATTGAGTTTTGTGCAAGAAAGTGATAAGGATTTTAATTCTTCCACATCTGGACATCCAGTTCTCCCAGCACAATTTGTTGAAGATGCTATTATTTTTCCTGATGCATATTTTGACATATTTTTCTAAATTAAGATGGCTCCAGGTATGTGAACTTATATCTGGGTCTTTTCTTTTATTCTATAGGTCTACATTTTTTTTTTTTGAGACAGGTTCTTCCTGTAGTCCCAGCTGGCCTGGAACTCACTATGTAGATCAAGCTGGTCTTGAACTCATAGAGATCTGCTTGTCTCTGCCTCCCTTTCAATTATAAGTTGAAATAAGAATGGTGATAGATCTAGCAGTAAGTAAATATTATCTTCATTCAGGATGTCTTTGTTCTTCAATTATTTATTATGCTTCCATATAAATTTTAAGTATCTATGTCTGTGAAGAATGGCCTTGGAATTATGATAGGATTTATAATGAATGCATTGATTTTGATATGATGACCATTTTCATAGTACTAATTCTTCTGATTACTGAGCCTGGGAGATATTTCCATCTTTTGTACCTCAATTTATTTCTTCAGTGTGTTGTAGTTTTTATTGTAAATGCATTCCCATTTCATTGGTTAGGTTTATCTTAAGATATTTTATTCTGTATGAATGTTGTGGATGAGAGTTTTTCCTACTTCTTTCTTAGTATTTTATCATGTGTATATAGAACAGGTACTGACTTTTATGAATTTGATTTCTGCCAGTTGGCTGAAAGGGTTTATCAGCTCTTGGACTTTTCTGGTGGAGTCACTAGAGTATCATGTGTAGAGTCAGATTATCTGCAAGTAGGGATTCTTTAATTGATTCTGTTCCTATTTGTACTCTTTGAATTCTCTTCTGTCTTATTGCTTTAGCTAATACTTCAAGCACTGAAGGAGTGGACAGAGTAAGCAGCCTTGCAATATGTCTGGTATTAGTGACCCCCAGTCTTCTATATCCTCTTGTAATCCCAGGCCATCAGGCCACATATCAACTGCATGTATCTTTTTTTTTTCTATGTTCTGAAAAAATTCCCCCCTTTTCCTCATTTACTGCTTTTTATGTATACTATTTTTTTTCAGTATTGATTTTTATGCATTGAATTTCTTTGAAAATACCCAAAGTGTAATTTAGAAAGTCTAAACTTTACTCACTGTCAGTAATTCAGTAATGTTCTCTGTTTTCATCTTCAGTGAACAACAGCTTCAATTTTTGTTCACAAACATTGATGCTTTTTCTCTGTAACCCACAGAAATTCATGTTAAAATTGGTCCATAATTTTCATTTGTTTTCAAATTTATTTATACTTTCAAGATCATTTTATGTGTATGAATGTTTACCTGTATGTTAGTGTGGCCATGTCGTGAAATGCCAACAGAAGCTAGAAAGGGGCATCAGATCTGAGGTTACAGATGGTTACTCTCTATTTGGCTGCTGGGAACCAAACTGAGATCCTATATAAAAGCAGCCAATATTTTTAACCACTGAGCAACCTTGTCAACTCTCCAGCTCTCCTCTCTAGTTTTTAATTGCTGAATCATATTCCACTATGGTGATACACCATATATTTTAATTAATGTCTATTTGAAAGCCGGGCGTGGTGGCGCAGGACTTAATCCTAGCACTTGGGAGGCCGAGGCAGGTGGATCTCTATGAGTAGCTTCTCAATTAGAGGTAAGACTGTAAGAAGCTTCCTTTGCCAGGAGCAGGTACATCGAGGTCCTGCTAAGGGAAGGGGAGTAAAATACCCACCTGAAGCCACTGTAGGGAAACTGATCCCTCTGTGCAAATGTCAGTCGGTTTCTTTCGTAGCCGACCTGAGAGGCACTTCCCACTCAGGCCCTTAGCCTGGGACAACGGAACATTTGCCACCTTTGGCCGTGCCTTTTCCACCTGCCTGGAGACTGCGGGCCCCTGGACAGGAATTTCAGGCTGATGGCCGGTTGCCTATCTTCAGCCTAGGCCCACTCACAATTCACTTCACCACACCAGCTAACCAGATTGGTGGTCTAAAGGACTGCTGTCCAACCCACTGGTCACTTGAACGAAATTGGGCCTGCTTTGGCCTATATGCATACAAATAATAAAATCCGGGAATTCTGTAATGATGGTAATGGAGAATTCGATTTATTACCTGCCACAGCTTGCCTTTATAAGCAAAATGATGTCAGCTACCAGAGCCAATCACAGACCCCCAATTCCGAGCCACTGCACACTGCTGCCTCACTCAGCATCATGTACCTGGGCCACGTTGTCTGCTCCTTCTTGGGACACAGAGCAGTACCCTGACTCCCACCCACGTGGTGCCCTGAGGGGTGCTAGCTGAGAACTAGCCCCCAATTCAAACTGGATCTTCCTACATAAGACATCTTGAGCCCCTCCCCTGTCCACTCTGGGATTGGGGTGGCTTAATCTTGCCCATAACTACTGTACATTCAAAGAATAACTAGCTCCTTGGTATTTTATATACACTCCATAGCAATTCCTATATCAAATACCTTATTACCTGTCTTGTAAAACATATATCCCCATTCATATATTTCTTCAATTAATCATATATTATTAGATATTTATGCCTTATTATTACTATGATATATTGATTTCATGTGATCATTTCATATGAGTATTTTAACTGTTCCACAGTTAATATTCATAAGAATCACAATACAAATACATTTTCTACAGATTCCTTCATAATTATACTTCACGTTACCATGTAGTTCAATGACAAATCCCCATGTTACTTGCAATTTTTATATCTTTTAAGCCTGCAGTTTAAGAGACAGAAATAATCAGATAATTAGTCTTTGATTGCATAGTACTCACCCTGTTCTTAAATGTACTTAAATGGTCAATAATTACCATGTAATTACAGAGCAATTATTGCCTAGCATTCACACCACCATATGTAAGGCAGTGTCAGTGATTTCATCCCCTGTGTTTAGGGATTTATGACTCAGTTATAGAAAGGTTGCTGCAGGCTGCATCAGGGCTAAAACCATCTCAGAAATGGGGCTGTTCTGGAAAAGCGAAAGCAGCTTTCAGTACAGTGGAAAGGTGTGCTAAAAGAAAGTTGTAGTGAATTAATTATAAGATGTTGGACATAGCAAATGTATACAAAATACACACGGAGAAAATAGAGGTCATAGGGATGGTTGAAATATTTTTGAAGTCCATCCAATGATTTTTTTTTTTTAGAAAGTCATTTTCTCTGCAATATTTTTATTTTTTTATTAATTTTATTTACTTATGTATGTGTATGAATGTACTGTTTGCATGCAAGTCTGTGTACCCGTGTCGTGCAACGCCGCGGAGTTCAGAAGAGGGTCTCGTATTCCCCTGGAACTGGAGTTCTCCTGGAATTGGAGCTTCAGACGGTTCTCAGCCGCCATGTGGGTGCTGGGGATCGAACCCAGGTCCTCTGTAAGAGCGGTTGGCGCTCTTAACCGCTAGGCCATCTCTCCAGCCCACTCTGCAATATTTTTAAACAGTACCCAGAGATGATAAAAGACTTTTTATTATTAAGTAGTACAAAGTTTATGTGAAAAAAATGTATCTTCCTTCCATGTAGCTAGAATCTTTAAGTGGTAGTAACTGGTTCCTCAGTAAAAGAATCATAGTATTATTTTTATTGACTTTTTGGGTGGAATTCTGGGCACTAAGTAAAGTTGCTACTTTAAAAATAATTTTCTTGGGGCTGGAGAGATGGCCTAGCGGTTAAGAGCGCCGACTGCTCTTACAGAGGACCCGGGTTCGATCCCCAGCACCCACATGGCGGCTGAGAACCGTCTGAAACTCCAATTCCAGGAGAACTCCAGTTCCAGGGGAATCCGAGACCCGCTTCTGACCTCCGCGGCATTGCACGACACGGGTGCACAAACCTGCATGCAGACAGTACATTCATACACATACAGAAATAAATAAAATTAATAATAATAAAAAAAAACTTTTAAAATAATTTTCTTTATTGTGTCTTACTATCAAGCTACACCATTCATTTAATTACAGAATGTTTTATTACGTACATGTTTATATTTATTACAGGCATATTTCATTGAAGAAATGAGATTATTCCTGTCTGCAGAGACAAAATCTTAAGCTCCACAAAAATTATAGCACTTTATGACAATAATAAACTAACCTTTCTTAAAGATTCAAAAATGATTCATATTATAGTCATGCATATATAAAAATCTTTAGAGAAAATTGAATTGATATCCATTTAACACTTATTTCATTCCTTAGTAATATTTACAAATTTTTAAATTCAGCACTAAGTTGGATATTAACTTACTTTTTTCTTGTTCTTGTTTCTCTTTAGGTAACACCTCCACATTAAAAAGAAATAACCATAAAATAGAATACAAATCATTCTGAGTTCCCAAATATTTCTTTAGGTTTCTTGCTTTTCCAGTTCTGTTCTTCCCATGATGGAATAATGTTATGCAATGAATTGTTCTGAATAAAGGATTTCCTCTCATTCCACATAGGATCGAGTGCATGTCTTTGGCAGGTCACTTAGATAGCATGGTTTAGAGAATTAGAAGTCAGAGACATAATACTGTTAGTGATACCCAAGGTTTGATCATGGTTCTCTAGTGATGAAAGAAACATTCCAGAGATCAGTGCTAATGTGTGCCAACAGGCTCAAAGTGGCGCTACACCAGCTTTAACCACAGATGCTGAGGCTCTTTAAAATAAAATAAAGGCCAGTAATTTAATCAATTAGGGTTATATTCTTACTAGGAGGATTGCTAAGCACATAGGGTAAATCCAATTTCAAACTACCATATTTGAGATCAATACTATGAAAAAGGTATAACATAGTTACAATATTAACTAAACAAAGGTGACAGAAATACTAAGTAAAAAGTATTTACTCATATCAAAATGTATTTGTGTGGTATCTGTGCAGCCAATTTTAGTTGATATGTATGAATTAAATTTATCATTTCTCTAAAATGAACTGCTATTGGTAAAGGAATGGTCAAAAGTCAATTTAGTGAAAACTCATTATTCATCATGGAACTATTTCTGAAGGCTGTGCAGGAAACTTGACTTTTGATACATAGGTCAGTTATAGTACCTTCTCAGAGATCTTCCTTTCTTTTTTTTTTTTTTTTTTGGTCTTTTCGAGACAGGGTCTCCTTGTAGCCCCAGCTGTCCCGGAATTCACTCTGTAGAACAGGCTGGCCTTGAACTCACGAAGATCCGCCTGCCTCTGCCTCCCAAGTGCTAGGATCCTATTCAGTACGTGACATTTAAAATTGTTTAGTTTAGATAATGTTTTTAGCTGTCATGGTAGCACACACTTATAATCCTAGTCTGCTGGAGAATAAGGCAAGTGCACAGAAATTTAATGCCAGCTTGTCATTCCAGACTTGCTTAGACTAAGACTACATAAGTAGTCTCTATTGAGAAAGGGGGGAAGGGAGGAAGTTTTTTTTAAAATTTTTATTTATTTGTGTGTGTGTATGGGTGTACTGTCTGCATGCAGGTTTGTGCACCCGTGTCGTGCAATGCCGTGGAGGTCAGAAGAGGGTCTCCGATTCCCCTGGAACTGGAGTTCTCCTGGAATTGGAGTTACAGACGGTTCTTAGCTGCCATGTGGGTGCTAGGGATCGAACCCGGGTCCTCTGCAAGAGCAGTCGGTGCTCTTAACCACTAGGCTATCTCTCCAGCCCCGGGAGGAAGTTTTAATACGAAAATAATCTCTTCTATCTCTTTTCACAATGACATTTTCAAGTCCTCTTAATTTTGTTTTCTCGCTGCATCATTTAATTTCTGTCCTTTGTGAAATAATTGGGATTCAGACAGGTGCAAAGTAAAACTAATTACTTCAAAGCATCAGTTCATGATAGATGTGATCTTGGCTTCACAGAGATACCTGACAATGTCTGGAAATATTTTTGGTTGTCAGGATATCACAATGGGGAATGTTATTGGTAACTACTAGGTTGAGACCAGAGTTGTTGCTAAGTAACCGCAATAATACACAGTAAAATACAACCCTCCACAACCAAGAAAAATACCAACTCGGAATGTTGAGATTTAGAATCCCTGCTTCAAAAGCATAAGGATACCTAGTGCTTGATAATGTGATCTTAATCACATAAACATTCACTTTTAGTCATAAATATATAAAATATTTTATTGAAAAAATAAGGTATGGAGCAGTTACATGTAATTAAATTTTAAAATAAATATAAAATTGAAAACAATATTTAGTCTATATAAGTTTGTGGGAGTGTGCACCTATTTTGTAAGATGTAAGATGTTATTCTAAACAATTTTTCTTAATGACTTACAATTCTAGCATTTTTCCACTTTGTACTCAAATATTTAAAATACACAATTTAATTTTCTAGACCCAGTTGTGATAAAATCTGCAAATTACTATATCCTAGAAAAAAACATTAAGATAGACTGGGTAAATCAAAATACATTTTTTATTACACAAATAAAACTACTTTACCTTCTCAACTAAATTGTTAATTGTTAGCTTCAGTATCTATTGAAGTAATTAGATCATCACATCTTGCCTACTATCAATAGCATTGTGTCTAATTTAAAGGTCATTAGTCCAAGTCATTTAAGTGACCTGCCAAGGTCATGTACCCAATCATTAGTCTAACAAGAGAGAATCCCTTATTGGGCAGAATGATTTTTTTCTCTGCTGCTTAATGGAGACAAGTTGATAACACTCTTTACGAGACAGCATGTAAATGTAGAAAAAGAGTATAATTTCCAGAAGAGTCATTCTTTTTTTCTAGAAGAATCAGACTTGAACCACTCAGAGTGTCTTCTTATTCATTTGGGACAAGGTCGTATATGCTCAGTGCAGGTTCCCTGGAGCATAGGAAGATGAAACTTGGAGTCTTGCAGGAACTAGAATGGAGTGTCTACAGGTTCAGAGCTGCAGAACAGACAAATGAGTGACGTGGGCATCTTAGGAACACTTTTGTTGTTTCCATCCATGGCAAGGCCACAAAAGGGGATGATGAAGTGACTCATCAAAGACTTAAAAGTAGTAACAATATAAAAAATTCACTTTCTTCTATGATGAAAACTTTCTGCTCTCCCACAAAAAGGAGGGAGGCATGTGACAAATGGCAGGAGCTTTTCATGTAACCAGCAGCTATCAACATCTAGGACATTTTCTCTCCCTTTTCCACTTTTTCTATGCAAAACATATTTTGGGAGATGTTGTTGCTATTGTCATCGTTGTTGTTGTTGTTGAGACATGTTCTCCCTTGTAGCCTTAGATGGTCTGGAACTTGCTTTGTAGTCCAGGCTGGCTTGGCCCTCTCAAAGATCCACTTACCTCCTCCTCTGCCTTCTAAGAGCTGGGAGTAAAGTTGCGTGGCACCATGATCAGCTTAGAACAATTTCTAAAATGAAAAATTGATGCCATTCTACTCATTCATATTTGAGTGTGCTTTTCTCATTACTAAGGACCTTTTGTTTATTATAAACATATATGTTCATGTAAATGAAGGTTTTTATTTTTCTCCAAAGCCAATTTTTATTGAAACTTAATGTATTTCATACAAAATTTCCCAATCAAATCTAGACTGCCATAAATATATTTTTCATAATATATGATAAAATTAATATACATTCCATAGTTATTTTGTAAGTCCAGGAGGAAATAAATGATGCATTTAAATTGAAATTATTTTTATTTAAGAAGAGTTAATGAACAGACTATTTCTGAAGAAGCAGGAAGGGTCTGGAGACTAAAAGAAGAGACCAAGAGAGTTCAGGAGCTTGGTTTCTACCTGGGAAAAGGGGGTGGGCTTTCCTACTTTCTTGGTCTAATGCAAGGCTAGGAGTGGATACTAAATACAGAGAAAGACATAGAATCCAATTAACTGGGAAGTTTGTCTTGCTACAGTAGTAGATTCCTTCTAATTTAATTTCAAACTATTGAAGTTTTCTTAGAAACTTGGAGAATATCAATGCACATATCAAATAAATCAATAATTTTGTAACTCCTCATATCTCATCAAACTAAAAATTGTTATCATCTGCTTAATGAAAGCAGAAAATTGACTTTTTTATTGTTTGTATTTTACAACTATTTTTCATATGAAAATACAGATATAATTGATAGGATTTAAAGAAAGCTGGACAGTATTAACTACAGTATCTGTGTTATATACTTACGTTCTCTGTACAGTATGTGATTTATTACAGCAACACAATACAGAAGGGTCCGTAATGGCTAATATGATGATTATAAAACAGAGAGAGAGAGAATGGAGCCAGGATTCAAACAGCAAAAATTTAAGATTCAAGTTATTTTTACTATAACATAATATCTAACATAAATTTTAACAATTTAAAAATCTATACACATCCGTTGCTTGTAGGATTATAACCCCTTCTTAACATAGACCATAAATGTTTTACAATGGCTTATATTATGCATAAATTTATGTTTATATTTAGGTTTAATTTTAGTTAATGTATCCTCAGAGAATCTCAGCAGACTGTACAAAAGGCTATGTTGTGGTCTGGTCATTGAACTGAATAAGGCGGTCTTTCCTACTATAGGTTACTGAGCAATATTTAGGTGAA
The DNA here is from genome assembly GCA_009823505.1 of Rhizomys pruinosus. Taxonomy (NCBI): domain Eukaryota; kingdom Metazoa; phylum Chordata; class Mammalia; order Rodentia; family Spalacidae; genus Rhizomys; species Rhizomys pruinosus. The sequence continues at coordinate 500,319 of VZQC01007016.1, read as the reverse complement.
TAAGTCCACAGCTGCACAACATGTCAGCTTTCTCGACTACTGAAAGATGTAATTCCCCCACTTCCAAACACTATAAACAAAGGGAATGGTCTTGTTTCTGCTTACATGGTTCCTGTGATGCTTTTTGTCAAGAAAGATAATATGAAGCCGAAACCCTTTTAGAGTAGTTATGACTTGCAAGGAGAAGATTTCCATTCAAGTATATTTTTTAAAAGAATTCATTACGTGGGAAAGAAATGTTTCTCAAAGGAAGTATTACCAGGTATGTTAGTGCATGTCTTTCCAGAAGTTGAGGTGCAGAAGCAGTAAGATCTCCATCCCTGTAAGCCCAGCTAGACCATCTGGGGTTACAGGGAGACTTGGTCTCAAAACACAAACAAAACAGGGCCTGGAGCAATTGCTCAGCAGTTAGGAGCAATGGCTGCTCTGCCAGATGAACCAGATTCAGTTCTCGGTACACACACGGCTACTAACAACCATCCAAAAATCCAGCTTGGGGGATCCAAGGCCCTCTTCTGGCCTCAGCAAGCATTGAGGACATGGAGAGCTTACCTACATGAAGGCAAAAGACTCATTCATAGAGGATAAAAATATTTAAAACAAAAATAGTAAATAAAAGAATATCCATTTAATGTGATTCATAGTTTCTTAGTATTAAAGCTTGTCATTCACATTATAGTCAATACTTATTAACTAATCATTATAATTCCAAAACTTCTAATCATAAGACATACAAAATTTAGGAAAAAATGTTGCTGTCAAATAGAAAGTCGAGTTTGATTTACATTAGTCATTCAAATTGCTACACAACTGGCCCGGTTCCATGCTTAGTTTGCTCATAGTTTCTTCCTCTGCAAAGTACATTTAAAAATTTTTTTTCAATTGAATCTAGAGTCGCTTCCCTTTCCATGCCCCCCACCCCACCTGAGTCCCTGCACTCTGTCATACATGTCCTGCATCTTTTTCTGAGTCTTTCTAGGGTTTTTTTTTTTTTTTTGTCAGTTTTTTGTTGCTGTTCTCTTCAATTTGTATTGCTATTTTATATATATATATATATATATATATATATGTATATATATATATATATGTATTTAATTTTTAATCAATATTGTGTGAAACAATTAAAAGACAACAGGAGGCAGGATGTTGACAAATCTATTCTTCCCAAAGAGCTGCATAGCTGTACAGATTGTAAAAAACAAGGAACTCTTCATTGCAGACATCGACCAAAGGCACAAAGACTATGTAACAAATGTTTATTCATGAAATTTTTTAAACTTGATTGTGGTCTGAATTTATGGCACTTTTCCCAGGGCTTGCTCCAGTGTATCTATGGTAGTTCAAGCAGAGACAGGCAGGCCTTACTGCAATAAGGATGGCTTATGTGATTTGACACATTTTCAACTAAAATGATTATCTCAGTGCCAGACAAACAAGAAAGTATCACAGTTTCATCAGACATGGTGTTCAGGTTTACTTAGTACATGAAGAGGACACTTGGAGGAACCAAGGATGTGACACATTTATAGAGCTACAGGTTGACCTGGGTTATGGCAATGCACCACAGAGGAAACAGAGTAAGGATAATAGTCATTAGTTCCAAGGACACACAGAATGTACATGTGGAACAGAGATCCGAGAGCTTCAAAAGATGCCACAAATAGGTCTATTAGCAAAATGACACCTAGTGCCATTGTGAGAATATTGCTCACCATCTCTGACTGATCTGTGGGGAATACTAATGTATGAAATCACAGTGCTGAGCCTTAATATGCAAAGTTTACAAAGTAGAAAAACAAACAAACAAATGAGCAGAGATGCATAACCCCATGTTAAATTTAGGCAAAATTAGAAGAAAATTAAAATTATTATATAATAAACTAGAAAATGAAAATCTTTTTATAGGAGAAAGCTAAAATCCAAAGTCATTATGGAATGCTATTGAAAGACTCCAATATTTAAAAAAAATTTAAGATATGCAAAGAAGCAAGAAAGTGTGTTGGTGTCTTAAATCAGTCAATAAAATCCTCTGAATTTTTCATATTTTGCAGAAGTAGACATAGTTATCAAAGCTGCATTTCAAAATACATTTTAGCAATAAAATTTTGTTCAAAGAGTTAAGGAAATGTGTGGAAAAAGTAATTCATTAAGAGGTTAACACCATATCATAAAAACAAAGTATATTTAGAAACAAATGCAGATTGTGCTAATAAAAAATTATAACTAAAAGCAAAAAATATAATTCCCTAGATTAGAGTCTTTTTTTATGTCAGAATAAGGGGATCAATCACAAGAATGTAACTCCATAATCATGATTTAAATTAGTGGAAAAACATAAAGAGATTGAAAATAAAAAGTGGGTCAATGTGAAGCTTACCAATGTATATGTAAGAATGCCCCAGAAGGGAGGAAAAGGATGGGAGGACAGAGGACAGCTGCCCTAGTGGGACACTCTTCAAATTACTGAAAGCCACTAATCCTCAAATTCCAGAATCAAATAATCCCCAATTTGACAAACATAAATGCTTCATAATGAGAAAGTTGCAGTCAGATCATTGGGAGATGTGAACAAAGTGAAAATATTGACAAGAAAAAAGTGGCTTGACCTACAGAGAATGACACTAGACAAAAATGGCCGACATCTAATGTCACACAATGAAGTCCCACAGATAAAAAAGCACAGAAAGCATAGCAGCACAAGAGCAATAGTAACCTCTAACAGTGGACATGCAGAAAGGCCCACCCAGACAGCAAGTCTAAAAGTTTTCTTTGGTAGGGTGTCTTGGCATGGATAGAACCTGCAGAGGGAACATCCTCTTCAAGCACCAGTAGAATTCCTGGCAGTGCAACAGGAGGCCTAAATAAATGTAGAGACTGACATTGTACAGGCTGCTTCTCTGATAATGGCAAACAGCTATCAAACATTTGAACAGGAGGAAATCTGGGGAATCAGCTAGAAAGTCTACAAGGTATTTCAAATCACCTGCTATCAAAGGGGAAAAAAAAAATCACACACATGCCTGGCATGGTGGCACACACCTTTAATCCCTGCACTGGGGAAGCAGAGACAGGTGGATCTCTGTGAGTTCAAAGCTAGCCTGGTCTGCATAGCAAGCTCCAGGCCAGCTGGGACTAAAGGGAGACCCTGTCTCAAAAAGACCAAAAAAAAGTCACACACACACACACACACACACACACACACACACACACACTTTAATTAAGTGAAATTAAAAGCCCATGAATATGAAAATTCATGGCATACTGCTCAAGCACTGCATAGAGGAAATTCTACAGATACTAACACCACACAAGAAAAGTCCTTCACTGAAGAACAACAATGTATACCTAAAAATCATAAATAGAACAAAAATTAAACCTACTAGAGCAAAGGATATAATACCACAAGAGCAGAATTAAACATCAAAGAATAGAAAAAGATAGTGAAACTAAATGAAGATAAAAGGGATAAAATGTAGCTAGAAATGCAAAAAATAAGAAAAGATACTAATTGCCAAAACTTACAAAAATTACATTTGCTGAACATAATAATGTTCTAGAAGGACATGCATGAAAATATTTGTAATCTTAAGTTAATCAAAAGGTCTTAGACATGATTTTGAAGTTAAGGCCCATAAACCTGGTGCTGGAGAGATGGCTCTGTGGTTAAGCTCTGTTTCTTTTCTTAAACAGGACATGAGTTTTATTTCTAGCCCCCACATCAGCTAGTCCAAAACCACTTGTAATTCAGCTCCTCGGGCTCTAATGCCCTATTCTGGCCTCCATGAGCAGCTACATTTATGTGCACATACACACAAACACACACGCCAAAATACACAAAATTAGAAGTAAAAGACATTTTATGTATTTGACTTATTTTATTTAGCATGTGTGTGTGCTGGATAGCTTTAGTGTCAACTTGACACACCTGGGTTGAGGGAACCTCAATTGGGGAATTGGCTTCATTGGACTGGCCTGTGTCCACATTTGTGGAGTATTGTCTTGATTGTCGAGCATTTTGGGAGGGCCCAGCCCACTATAGGTGGTGCCACCCTGGGAACATTGTTGTGTATTGTATAAGAGGGCAGGCTGGGCATGGGCCAGGGGAGCAAGCCAGGAAACAGCATTCCTCCATGGCCTGTGCTTCAGCTCCTGCCTCCAGGTTCCTGTCCTGAGTTCCTGCCTTGGGCTCCCTAAGTGATGAACTGTAACCTAGGAGATGTAAGCTGAATAAACCCTTTCCTCTCCAAATTGGTGTTGGTCAGAGTGTTTTGTCACAGCAATGGAAGACAAACTAGAAGAGTGTGTAAGTGCACCCATGTCGTGCAATGTCTATGGAGGTCAGAAGAGGGTATCAGATTCCCCTGGAACTGGAGCTAAGGACAGTTGTGAGCTGCCATATGTTTGCTGGGAACTGAACCCCAGGTCCTCTACAAGAACAATCAGTGTTCTTGACTGCTGAATCATTGCTCCAGCACATAAATACATCTTTTTAAAACAGAAATTAAAACTCAGTGAATTTTAAATGATTTATCAGAGTCCATTAAAATTAAAACTCTTGATGGTTTGGTTGTTAGGCTGACAGTGGTGGAACCCTCCCTCATGAGCCAGGCATGGTGGCACATGTCCTTATTCCCAGCACTTGGGAGGTAGAGGAAATCAGATCTCTCTGAGTTCAAGACCAGTCTGTCTACATAATGAGTTCCAGGCCAGCTGGTGCTGCATGGATACCCTGTGTTAAAAAGCATAAAAATTAATAATAATAATAATAATAATAATAATAATAATAAATTAAAACCCTTTGCCCTGTAAAGCATACCAATAAGAAAATGAAAAAATAAGCCAAAGTTGAAAATATTTTTAATTTCTGTATATAATGACTTGTAGATTTGCTTGTGTGTATGTGTTTGTTTGTGTATTTGATCATGTATACGAGTGCCCACAGACACCAGAACCCAGAACTGGAGTTACAGGTGATTATGAGCTGCCTGGCAAGATTTCTGGAAAACAAACTTGTATCGTCCACAAGAGCACTATGTGCTTTTATCTTCCTGCCATCTCTCGAACACTGTATAGAGAATTACCAAATAATACTAATAACTAGAAACCAAAGCAAAAGTGCACACATGAAGTAAAAAGAGATCTTACCAAATAACCTATTTCTAAAATGCTGGTATGCTTATTAAATAATGCTTTGAGGTTATTTATTTAATTTATTTTTTGGTATTTTTTTGAGACAGGGTCTCCCTTTAAGTCCCATCTGACCTGGAGCTCACTCTATTGACCAGGCTGGCCTTGAACTCACAGAGATCCATCTGCCTCTGCCTCCCGAGTGCTAGGATTAAAGGCATGTGCCACCATGCCTGGAGAGGTTATTATTAATCCACCTTGAAACTGGACAACAAACCTCTATATGATGGTTTATGTCTATAATCCCAGCATTTGAGTGTCAGAAGCCAGAACACTGCAGCATCGAGGCCAGTCTGGGTTACATAGCAATCTCTAGACTTGCATGGGAGACATTTAGCAAGTTCCTGATTTGAAAAAGTAAATAAAAGTGATAAAAATGGTGCTCAGGAGTGGTTCAGCTGCTAATGCTGCCATTAGGCAAGAAGAACTAAGCATTTATGTAGAAAGTGGACATGGTGGACATGGAGTGATTTGCTTCTCATCCACCTGTGCCCCTTTTCTAAGCCTAGGGAACAATCTGCGGAAGAGGGGGCGTGGTAGAATGTAAGGGCTTCGATTGGGGTTAATGGTGAAACTACAACAATATAGACTGGACACTCATTTGATCAACTTGATTGAACATACAAGCCCCCCCTCCCTTTCAGGATGGTGGGACCCATGGAGCTGTGTGGGTTTGGGCACACACTGCTTGCAAAACTGGTTTTACATGAAGGATGCTTGTACTCACAAATTATCACCTATTGTTAAAAAAAAAAATGAAAACAAAACAAAACAAAAAAGCAGAGAAAGATGCAGAAAACTTACGGCAGAAATGCACTATCCTGCGATGGGTAGGGTGGGTGGGGGGGAAGGGAAGGGGTATATGCCTGAACTGAATTGGAAAATGATGTATGAAAATACACAAAAGCATCAATAAATATAAAAAAATTAAAAAGCTGAAAAAAAAAAAAAAAGCTGGGCGTGGTGGCGCCACACCTTTAATCCTAGCACTTGGGAGGCAGAGGCAGGCAGATCTTTGTGAGTTCAAGGCTACCCTGGTCTACAGAGTGAGTGCCAGGACAGCTGGGGCAACAGGGAGACCCTGTTCAAAAAGACCAAAAAAAAAGAAAAAAAAGCTGAGAAAAAGATGCAAGACGTATGGCAGAATGCATAGCTTTGCAGAGTGGGGGCATGGAAGGGGGAATGTATCTAAATTTGATTAAGAAATGTTGTATTGAAATGCGCAAAAGTTCAATAAAGAGAAAATTAAAAAAAAAAAAAAAAAGAAAGTGGACATGGTGACCCACACCTGTAATCTCAGCACTATGGAAGGTGAAACAAGAGGAACTCTTGGGCTTCCTGGCCAGCCTGTAAACTAGTGAACTCCAGGACAATGAAAACCCTTGCCTCAAAAATAAGGTGAAGAGTGATAGAGGAAGACACCCTGATATCAATCTCTGGCCTTCTCATGCACACACATGCACATGTACAGCATCGTGCACTGGCACACACATCTGCATGTATGACCAAAACATGGAACTTCCACTAGTTTCTAATAAATAGAATCAAATGCTATAGATTTCAGGACAGTTTTTTTAAAAAGTTAGAACTTTTAACCCCAATCGCAGCCCTTACATTCTACCATGCCCCCTCTTCCGCAGATTGTTTCCTAGGCTTAGAAAAGGGGCATGAGAAGCAAAACATTCTACTTTCTCTGGAGCTGTTGTCTTGGTCTCTAGTCAATTCTGGCTGTTTTCTTTCATGGACTGCCAGCTTGTCCAGGCATAACCTTTCGATCCTACTAATGAAGCACATGCAATTAGATATATAGGTATTTAAACATAACATAAAATAATATACAGCCTTTCGATCCTACTAATGAAGCACACGCAATTAGATATATAGGTATTTAAACATAACATAAATTAATATACAGCCTTTCGATCCTACTAATGAAGCACACGCAATTAGATATATAGGTATTAATATAGGCTGGACACTCATTTGAACACTTGATTGAACATACAAGCCCCCCCTGCGTGGATGGTGGGACCCATGAGCTGTGGTGGGTTGGGCACAACTGCTTGCAAATTGGTTTTACAAAAGGATGTTGTTATGTACTCACAATTATCACTTATTGTAAAAAAAAATGAAAACAAACAAAACAAAAAAGCAGAGAAAGATGCAGAAAACTTATGGCANACAACAATATAGACTGGACACTCATTTGATCAACTTGATTGAACATACAAGCCCCCCCTGCTGGATGGTGGGACCCATGAGCTGTGTGGGTTTGGGCACAACTGCTTGCAAATTGGTTTTACATGAAGGATGCTTGTACTCACAAATTATCACTTATTGTTAAAAAAATGAAAACAAAACAAAACAAAAAAGCAGAGAAAGATGCAGAAAACTTATGGCAGAATGCATGATCTGGGATGCGTAGAGGTGGGGTGGGGGGAAGGGAAGGGGATATATGCCTGAACTGAATTGGAAAATGATGTATGAAATACACAAAGCATCAATAAAAAAAACAAAAAACAAAATATATATTAAAAAAAAGTTAGAACTTATACCCAAAATAAATGAAAATTATGCTGAGGCAAATACTTGTTTGTAATATTCCTATTACAAATACTTGTTTGAAATATTCCTATTCCCATCATTGATGCTGACTACAAACTGGAAAATCCCAAGTCCCTGACTCATTCATGCATTTTACTTAGTATTCAAAGACAGCAATATACTGGCATGTATGATGGGAACATTATGGGAAATTTAAAAAGCCAGGTAGAAATATTAGGTCTTGTATGTTCCATTTCTGTGAGATATGCAGAAAAAGATATAAACACAGAGCAGAGTATATTAAAAGTCAGATAGGTGGGACAGCAGAGGAATGGTTTACAAACGAAGGAAAGAATTGTACAGGTTGGTTCTGGGAAGTCACTAGAAATTCAAAGACAGTTATACAAATTTAAATTTATGAAAAACCTTAGAATTGTGTGTTTAGAACCTTCATCTGTGTTAATTTTTTGAAATTCTGTGAAAAGTTTGTGAAGGTCTATGATTTGTTCAGTTTCATTAAAAGAAATGCTAATGTACAGGCCAGAGGGTCTAAAATTGTTCTTGCATGTGAATTTGTTGGAACATTCTTCCAAACCTACAAAATCCGAATCTTTGGGCACTGGACCCAACATTATGTGTTCTAACCAGGTCTCTGGGAGACCCCGACACCTACAGATTGCTATAGTAATGTGGTTCTTTCTTTTCTTGGGGATAAAACTTCCTATATCCTAAGTACCTAACATTAAATGCTGTTTTAAGGGTTTTTTTTTAAGTGGAATTGGTAAAATTTTAAGATAGAAGTCTTATATATATGGTGTATAATTTCACGAAATGCATAAATATGCCTTTTCTTTCTCATAATGACAGAACAGAGCTAGAGCACTTGGGATGCATGTGTTCTTCTCCAGAACTGCTTCTTATTCTTATTGTGTGTTTCTTGTATGTTTCTTTTTTTTTTTTTTTTTTTTTACTTTTGGCTTATTTTTTTGCTTTTGATGTTTTGTGTATTTCAGACATCATCTTTCAGTTCAATTTAAACATATTCCCCTTTCCCTTCCCCCCACCCCACCCCAGATCATGCATTCTGCCATAACTGTCCTGAATCTTTCTCTCAGTCTTTTTTTTTTTTTTAATGCTGGGAATTCCACAGTAGGTCACTGGTATAATGGATTATTTTGTATACATATGTTCTGTAGGAATTATTTATCTTCTTAAAAGTAGCTTAAATCCTCCAAACTAGTAATTTCTAGCTAGTTGCTGCAAAAGCATACCACTTGTTTCATAAGTTTTATTAGATGCTACATTGTTTGATTCATTGTTTTTTTTAATTATTTTCTCAGAATAGTAGGCAAAATTAGTTTATTAGGCCTGTCATGAACACCTCCAACACAATCTAACACAACAGGAACAATTTGGTTTCTTATAGGAACTTGAGCACTGATTTGGTTATTTTCCTGGAGAATAATAGCAAAATGGCAGCACACCCTAACCTTAGCCAGCTTTTTTAAGGAAGTGACTCCAGATATGTTGACTAAATAGATTCCAATACTTGAACTTACACCAAAGGACATTCGGGTACAAATGTCTTACTGGATAGGCCTTATCATACATAGCAGAATGCATGAAATCTGGTGGGGGGTTATAGATGGTGTGGATGGAAGAGGTAGTTTAAATTTCATTAAGTTCTATTATATGAACAGCACAAAAATTCAATGAAAAGTGTTCATTAAAAAATCTTCCTGGGGGCTGGAGAGATGGCCTAGCAGTTGAGAGCACCGACTGCTCTTGCAGAGGACCCGGGTTCGATCCCCAGCACCCACATGGCAGCTGAGAGCCTTCTGTGGCTCCAATTCCAGGAGAACTCCAGTTCCAGAGGAATCCAAGACCCTCTTCTGACCTCCGCGGCATTGCACGACACGGGTGCACAAACCTCCATGCAGATAGTACATTCATACACATACAAAAATAAATAAAATAAAAAAAATTAAAAAATATCTTCCATAATCATTGTCTTCAGAGATATTGAGTAAACCTCAATATCTGTTAACTGAAAATAAATAAATAATAGTGTTATTATGTATTTACATTTTAACTTTATTATTGTTTATTTTGCAATGCAGGAGGTATGTACATTAAAAATGATATTGATATTTGCTAGCTAATTTTTCTAACCTTCTAGCCTTACATTTTTTTATTTAGGAAATGCTTAGCACTGAAAAAGTATTCTGGCTGTGAGTTGCAATCTTGAGGTTAATTATCTATGTAATCTCTACATCATCCATATTATGTAATTGCTCAATCCAGATTTCTATTAAGTGACATTTAAGAAAGTTGAGTGAATATTCTACTGGTAATAAACTATTTTGAGGTGGGAAAATGATCAACATATATTTTCATTTGTCAATTCTGAAGTAAAATTTCTACTTTGAAGAAAAGTTATTTATTACCTTTTTGAACATTTTGGAGGAAATCAATCATTGTTTTAATACGAAAAACAACTTTTAGAAAACTGCCTCAGAATTTATAAAAACAGACGAACAACTTCATAGCTTAGAACTACAAAAGCTTTGAAATTCAAAAAACATATAATCACTTCTCAAATTAACTAGTAGGGTTTTAATTGATGTTTTATAGATATTTTGACATTTAAATATTTTCCTTGGATTCTTAGCTTTTGTACTGATTTAAAAGAGACTGAGTTACTTCGGTAGTAACTGAACACTGAGAAATACCAGTAGACACAAAGAAGTATCAGCAAATTTTGGTACAAATCAAAAGGTAAACCATCTTTGCTGTTTGTAACTAGTAGAATATAAAAATGAGGCAGATTATCTTCATATTTATTAAACCATTTACACTTCTAATTTTTAGACTTTTCACTAAACTAACCCTTATTTTAGTCCTAGAGTCCATAGGAAGTAAGATATGATTCTTATCTATAAATACATTAACAATCTATAGAAATTTTTTCTATTTCATTTATATTTCAGTAAAAATATTTTGCAGTCCTCTTATAAATAAAAAAATCTTGCCCTTTGAACATAGTGCCTAGATTTCTATAAATGCATTGAAAATAACTTTGTTTTTGTAATAGTTTTGTGAGTGTAATATCAAAAGAATAGCTAGTAATTATTTGAGTACTAATTGCTCCCAGAGTTAGACCACTTAAATTTGTTAAAGTCCATTGCATACATTCAAAAATATCTCTTAGGCTGTGCTCAAATAACTAATTCATTTTATTTGTAAGAATGTGAGAACTACATAAAAATTAATACACAATAATTTGAAATTTAGCTGTTGCCATAAATACAACTTCTGTGTGGGTAGAACCATCTACAATGTTCCATATATATTTAAATAAACCTGTCTAGCTTTATTCCTAATTATGCATAATACCTCAAAATGTGGTCAAACCTGTTTAATACATGTAGAAGATAGAATAATAAAGTATGGATTCTGTCTTAATCACTCTGTTCTATTAAATATTAACAGGCTGTTATTAATAGCACTGTTATAATGGATGTCATTTTCTCCTTTGAATGAATACCTCATCTCCTTTCACATATTCATTGCTGAACTTATATAATCCTTCCAATTCTGAATCTTATACCAAAGAGGACTTCTCTTTTGAATATAGGCCATATCTTCTTTGTATCTCCCTAATTATTGATGTATAATAAATTTTCAACAGTTTCTTGGTGAGTGAGCAAATAACCACATGATGAAGGAGAGAACATCATCAAAAGAGTATAATTAGATGTTCAAAAGAGCAAATCTCCATAGTTTGGTTCAAATAAGATGTTGTATGTTTTGGTGCAAACTTTGGCTTGCAAGGTAAATATTTTAATATATTGTATTTCAAACCTGAATAATGGTAAGATATAGTGAGTTCTACAATATAATTAGGGGACAAGGAGAATTCATCATATTGAATAACAAGAACAAATGATAAAATAGGAAGTTATTTTACAAGTTGTGGAGAAAAAAACATATTACTGTATTACTTCTATGTTTTGGAAATGGCTGGGAGCTGTTTAATGAACACTAAAGACAGAGATGTGAGGAAGAGGCTTTGCTAAATTTTCAGTTAAGGTAAGGCCATTTCAATCTAGCCAGTACACAAGTTACACTTCAAGAGGAAGGCTATTTCTTCATTGTCCAAACATTATTCTCTGGATAGTCATTGTATTTTTCAAGAATTTCTTTCTTGATTGTCAAACAAGGTCAGACAATTTCATTTTGTAAATAAAGAATAGTTTTGACCTCTCAGTCATCAGTTTCTCTCATCTTGTTTTCTTTTTGCAGCTTGGATGTGTGGGTATTATTTTAAAGTTTGCATTTAGCATTTGTCAGTGAGCATAAGCTTGAACGCCATACACATAAAATGGTTCAGAATTAAGATACAACTGCAACATGGTATCTACTCATATGAAAGATTGAAATATCTGCATGACCTAAATGCCATGGAATGTAAGAAATTTATGGAATGTGGCAGAGCTTTGCCATTTAGAAGGGATTCATTATTATCTCCATGCTGGATTAAAACGCTTAGCTACACCTTCATGTAATGAGTGCTCACTTTAGAATGGATGAAATTATTTTACCAATACCATAATGTAAATGATTTACTCTGATAATCTAAAGTAAGATAGGTGTAGGGCTCATGCTTTTAATCCCAGCACTTAGGAAGGAAAGGCAGGCTGATTATATGCATTCAAGACTGGCCTGGTCTACATAGCCAATTCCAAGCCATCTGGGCTTACATGCAGACCCTGTCTCAGAAAACAAAGCAAAAATAAACAACAACAAAGAAAAGCGGAAGAACGATAGAATTGTAGCATAAAGAGTGGATTTGGAGGGAAAGGACCTGAGTAAAGTGAGTAACTGAGGAATATGAAGTAGATTGGTCCCAAATGAACTCTCAAAGCATTTCCAATCTGCCTCTAAGATTCTTTGGGGGCTGGAGAGATGGCCTAGCAGTTAAGAGCGCAGGCTGATCTTGCAGAGGACCTGGGTTCGATCCCCAGCACCCACATGGTGGCTGAGAACCTTCTTTAACTCCAGTTCCAGAGGAATCCGACACCCTCTTCTGACCTCCGCGGCATTGCATGACACGGGTGCACAAACCTACATGCAGACAGTACATTCATACACATAAAAAATAAATAAAATTAAAAATTTTTTAAAAAAGATTCTTTGGCTACATTTCTCTAGTAGAAAACTATTGGTAAAACTGCCTCACCTAATGGATGATATATAAAACTAATTTAACAGGCATTATCCTTAGAAAATCTTGCAGCTAAAGAATTTCTGAGGGTTGTTCACAATGGGTTAAAAGAGCTTTTCTTGCAAAAATGTCATTTCCACCTCCCCAGATATTTTTCTTTCTTCTTAGAAGAGGAGTTTTCAGGAAATACAATAGTTTTAACAGCAAGAAGTTAAAACATTTTAGAAGAACTATTCTGCATTCCACAAGAATGCAACATGTACTATCCCCTTGAGTCAGTGATTGTGAAACTTGGGCTTTCTTTTTACTTCTTTTTTTTTTTTTTTTCATTTAAAGCTATTTTATTATGATGAACAGATATTTGGGCAATTGAGAACTGTACTCTACTTGCTATACAAACAAATCTGATAGTTCCTCAGGTTAGCATACAAATACATATTTAAACAGTTTAAAAGCACATTGCATAATTTGTATTTGTAATTGCTCAAAATAAAGGTCTTTTTATTTAGCATGCAAAATAATGGGGGCATCACAATGGCTTGTATTTTATTTGAATTTTCATTTATTGATTCTTTTTAATTCTATTGACATCACTAGCCAATGAATATATTTTTCCAATTGACCCACAGAAATAAAGTTTTTTGTTCTTGCTAAATTTGTTTTGTAATCTGAAATTTCCCCCTTTTTATTGTATAAATCTATGTCAAATATTCTATTACAATATATTCTATATTGTGTAATGTGTAGATTATATTGCTGTACATAAAATAACTGTTTTTAAAATAAAATTTAAATAATTTTAAAGAGAAATTCAGGCAAACAATGAACAACAGGAAAAGAGACTTATGTTGATATCCTTAGATCTAACACTGTCCAGTTTATATGTTCACAGGCCCAAATCTGCTAATAAGTTCATTAGTTTACCAAACAGAACAAGAAATTTTGTTTCAACAGGCAGGCAGAGTCAAAGCTGAATATTAAGTACTGGCACAATTTGAATCTCACTGTGCTAAAAGCATTTGATTTCAGTGTATACTTGACTGACATTGTTCTCTTGTTTGAATCATACCATTCTATAAGTAACCTGCAAAGCATTTATTTTCCTATTCATACCCTATGTAGGTAGAATATTTTAAATTTGCCCCTTGGTTGTCTTATAAGGAGTGACCTAACTAAAGCCCAAACCCTGGTTATCAACCTTCACAGAGTCCTTGCCCTCTAGTTATCTTCAGGATCCCAAGATGGCTTTTAAAAAATATTTTTTTTTAAATGAACCTAACAGTGCTAGATTACTGTTGGCAAAGCTGAGTATCTGTAAGTAAGTACTATAAGCTTGGGATGGACAAGTGTTTGGACTTCCATGTCTGGGAATTATGCCATCAGTACCCACAGTTGATTCACATGTTTTTTTGGCACTTTCCCCTCATGCCATCTGTGTAGTTGGCATTGTGCCTCCTTGCAAGTTGGTCAGATCTGTTCCAACATAATGGAATTTCTATGGATAGTAGATAGAATGCTGTAAGATGTAGCATTTTAAAGAGGAAAACCTGTTTCAAGGATACCACACTGGTTCAGCATATGGTCTTCCATGGATACCTGAAGAGAGGGAAAAAGGAGAGATGGAATCCACAGAAATGTCCAAATGGCAATAAAAATTAAAATGCCATGTAAATAAAACTTAACACAAGGTACAAAATCAGAAGATCTGCAAACAATTTGTGGTTTAACATATTTAAATATTAAGTGGATATGAATTTTCGATGGTGATTTTAATCAGTAAAGGGCAATTGATACTTTTACATGCCACATTTAATATTTCAGAATAATGGCTGACTATTTGCTCGGGGGAACTTATTTTATTAAAATTGGCAATATGTCCTAGGGTAGTACCAGAGCCCAAATGCTACTCTTAAGTTTTGAGAGCCAGTTAATGAGGTGATAGATTTTAAAATGGTAAAAAAGAATATTGTTCTTATCCAAGCTTGGCGGGACATAAAGTGGAGGGAGGGGATCAGCATTTTAAAGCTAGTCTTGGTAGACAGTGAATCTGAGACCAACCCAGGCTACTTTGGCGTTAACTTAAAGTGGAAGAAAGGAAGAGATGGAGAGAATAAAAGGGAGGGAGGGAAAGCAGAAGGATGGGAAAGAAAAAAAGGGAAAAAAAGGAAGATTACTTGTGACATTTGAAGTTAGTGAGTGAAGGTTAGATCAGTATATAGCTGTTTAAATTAAACACATTGTACTATGCTATTTGGCAAACAATAAATAGGCCTCCAAATCTCATTGGCTTAACACAATGAGTCATATCTAGAGCTCTGCTCAAAATGCTAAATCACCCAGGAATTAGTTTCTGGCAATGAATATCTAAGCCATATTATGAGTATATTGTCACCTTGGCATCACCCAGCCTGCAGATGGAATGGAAAAGACTGCAGAAAAAAATGTACTAAGGATATGTAACTTTTTCAGACCATAAATGGCACTTCCTTCAAAGAAACACTGATCTTAACTAGTCAATGATCAATGTGTTGGAAAATACAGTAGAGAATGGGAGACTATGTTGTTAGCCTCCATTAACCATAGCAGATGGTAGCAGTTGTTCTTTAATTGTGGAGCAAAAAAAAACAAAACAAGAGAGTTTTTGTATCTCTCATCACCTGCTGCCAGAAGCATGGAATAGATGGAATAGAAGGAACCATGGAGATCCCAGGTATGATCACTACAGAACAGTATATGGCTTTCCAATTCTAAGTTCTCTACTGCCTCCCAGAATCCATAAATGAATCAATTAAAGTTCCCATTTTACTTAAAAGATCAAAAAATACTAATGCTTTCATGAGTTCCCAGAGTTGTCTAGATCATTTAACTCCCAATACAGCTCTGTGCCAATCTAGGGAAACTTTATTTGTATATCATCTACATTTTTATTATATAAATTTTTGTAGCTGTGTAACTGATTATTTTCTATAAAAGATTGAGAATGACAATTAAAATAATGTTCAATTATAAGAGTCTGTCAATTTGCCTCCTGCAGATTTTTCCTTACATGAGGATCAGGACTTGCCCAAGTTATCTCTTAAGTTTGGATGATGTTTTGCATGTGATGAGTTGACTTGTTTTGGTATGAGGTAGGTCTGAAATTTTATTCTTCAATCAAAGGATGCTTTCAGAATCTCTACTGTGAGTTCCCAAGAAATTCAGGCATGGTGTACTGTGCTTTTATGAACCACACCATGAATTAGACAGTATACATTTAGAAATGCCATGAAGCATTTACAACTGAAAATATTTGGAAGACCTACAGAAATCTCAGGAACATATTGACAACTAGAGATACAGTCAAACCTTAGAAAATACTCCCCCAAACCTATGCATCATTAAAATAAAAATCAATTTCAAGATAATGAGAAAGTTTATGTAGGAGATGTGTTTTTTAAAATTTTTTGGTTTTTTTTTTGTTTTTTTTTTTTTTTTTTTTGAGAACAGGGTTCTACCTGCAGCCCCAGCTGTCCTTGAACTCCCTATGTAGACCAGACTGTCCTTGAACTCACAAAGATCCACCTGCCTCTGCCTCCTGAGTGCTGGGATTAAACAAAAACATTTTTATAATTCTTTAAATTTTGTACATTTATTTATTTATTTGGGATGGTAGGGGCATGGGGATGCCAATGTCACTTCAGTGGAGGACAGAAGTTAACTTCCCAGAGTGGCAAGTGCCTTTACCTGCTGAGCCATCTCTCCATCCCTATTTTTGATAATTCTTAGACTCAAACAATTTTTTTTGATATATCCGGGGATTTACTTCAGAACATTTGTTCATTTTAACGTCTCTAAGCAGAGAAATGCTTGAAATTTAACAGTGCATTAATAATCACACATTAGAAATGAGTGATATTCTGTGAATTAGGAGGGGAAAGTTGTAGTCAGAAAAGTCAACAAGTTTATTTCTAGATGCCTTTTAGACGCCTCTTATCTGTAAACCTTTAGCCACTCTTCATTTGTTGATATGAACTGAACTTTAATGAGTCCGGATAAGAAGCTAGTCAATGGGTATCCATTTAGCTAGTGATAATCTGAACTCCAGCTGATTGTCCTAGCAGCTGTGTGACTTCATTACCATTAGAAAGGCGTACAGCCAAGCCAGCTGCTATCCAAACCAGCTACTCCATGCACGGAGCATATTTGTTGGTTTACACATCAGAATTACACAGGCTCCATGAGAAGTTTGGAGCATAAAATAGAATCTGCATAAAGATTTAATTTAAAGGGCTTATCATTACTATGCCAAGTGCAGCTAGTTTGTTTTGTTTCTACTATGATATAGTATATTGTGGCTGTTTTTGCTTCTTCCATAAATGCAGCCTACATGCAAAATTTGCATTTAGATACCAAACATAACTGCACATCATAATTTCCCAGTTAAGAAAACATCTTTTTGGTTGTGTTTGTTTTAGTGCTTACAACAGTGAATTTTCATTTTCTAAGGCAGCTTTAATAGAAAGCAGTTTCAGGAACTTCTTAATAGCTAGTTTAGCTCCCATCTGTCCCCTCCTCTGCTCTCCTAATGCTACTCAGTGCCTAGATCAGTTCTCTGTTAGCACTGCTTTGGACTTGGCTCTCTTCCTTTCCTCCCATCTTATTACTCCATGGCAATGGTCTTGAATTACATTCCCATTCTCTACAGCAACGCTTTTCAGCACGGGGTCTGTGTTATCTGCACTAGAAAAAAGTGGACCACAGAAACAATGGGAAGGCAAAGTCCAACCCTATCACAAATGCATCAAATAAGTCTAGAATTTAATATTAATCACATTAAGTGTTGCCAACCTTAATAAGGATGCCATAGATAACACTCTGCTTTTTGTTCTCAACTTAAAAGTAAAGGGTTAATCCTTTGTCTTAAGAGAAAATGAGTCAAAATATGTCACTATGTACATTCAAAATATGCATTAATAAGACCATATAAATAATCCTTGCCATGTTAAATGTGAACAAAAACCAATAGGTTTAATTAATTCCCAATCTCCTCTTTGGGAACAACACTAAACAAGTGTCTGGAGATGATGGATACACAGATATGGGGTTCAATTTTTTAAAATATATTTTAATTGTTATTAAACTTTTTCATACATCATACATCATTTCTCAATCCAATTTAGAGTCATTTCCCTTTCCAGGCCCCCCACCCGACCTGAGTTCATGCACTCTGCATACATGTCTTGTATGTTTTTCTGAGTCTTTCCAGAGTTTCTTTGAAAGTAGGGGCTTATTGTTTGGGGGAGAACTTCACTGTTTCAGTTGTTTTTTTTCCAAGTTCTTTTGTTGTTGTTATTCTCTCCAACTTGTATTGCATATCTATTTATCATCTATCTATCTATCTATCTATCTATCTATCTATCTATCCATCCTACCTGAATTGGAGGATTTTTCTTTCCTTTTTTTTTTTTTTTTTTAGGCTAAAAGATATCATGTTTTCCTTAACGAAGTGTTTGAAGGCTCCTCCTTGCCAAGCCCAAATAACCATCAATCCTGCCCTTGTGCTCCACACTGGGGTCTTTCCTTCCCATGGTCACCCAAGTGGGGTCCAGTAAGCACCATGTCCTGTCTTTATCTTCCTGTACTGTCCTCCATGATACAGCCTGGGTAGTCCAACAATGGCAGTCTAAACCCTAGTAGCTGCTCGGTCCACAACTTGGATGTCTCAGCAGTCCCCATCTGGCATTGAAGGTTTGGAGGATTCTTGTAAAGACATGAATCTTAAGTCCATATTGGAAGGTTAAAAAGCTGTGTCTAATGTCTTTGAAGGATGGCAAAAGCAGTGATAGCCACAGAATAGACATACTTGCCGGTAAGAATTGAAGACAAGCAAAGCAATAGTGCTTTTTTTTTTTTTTTTCTTTTTGTCTTTTTACTAAGATCTCAAGTTTTATATTGAAATATAATTTCTCAGGGCTTACTGATTATTTATTTATGGTTATACTTTCCTTTTGGATGCATAAGGCCACACAGTTAGCCCAGATTAACCAAGGTTTTTGTTTTCTCAACGTCAGTTGAGGATCTGGTCCTCAGGGGTCACTCGTTTTGGGGAGGGGAGGGAGGGAACCCCTGGCTCCTTTCAGCTTTTCATTTACCAGTTCCATCCACTCTCCATTCGAGGACAAAGTCAGGTCTTCCTTTTTTGAAACATGAGCAGACTTTCCTCTTTTTAGACTGGACACTGGCTGAAGTCCCATTAGTGGATCTCCAAGACCTCCCTACACAGGAAGACTGGTGATTCACATTTGAAGGACATTTCAAGAGATGCCTCCATGCATAATCTCCTGGGACTTAGTTGACCTCTGAGGGCAAGGAAAAAAGTTATCCCTAGGTCCCTTGGCCAAATTGGTATGAGCATTAAGTACGGTCATTAAGCACACAGAAAGGCTATTACACCAGCCTGATATATCATACCTATTCTAAAATTATGTCATCTGGAAACAAACTATATGTTTTTCCATGTCATATTTCATGATTCACATGTTTCCCTTTTGATTTTATATTACTCTAAAATATGCATACATACCCACCATCCATATACCCAAAATCCTATGTCTGAAAATAAATGGTAGGTTAATTCTAGAACCTGTCTAGGGATTCACAATATAAGAGTACAGTTGTTTTCAGATCACGAGGAATATATCATTAACATTGCTCAGTTTGCCTTACAACTAGGTACTTGGTGCTAGCATCCACAGATGAGGGATACCATTTGCCATTTTTTTCTGGGACTGTGTTACTTCACTTAACATAATATCTTCTAGCTCCATTCATTTATCTGCAAATTTCATGATGTCATTTTTTTTTTTTGTCTTTTCAAGACAGGGTCTCCCTGTAGTCCCAGCTGTCCTGGAACTCACTCTGTAGACCAGGCCTTGAACTCACAAAGATGAGTTCTCTGCCTCCCAAGTGCTAAGATTAAAGGCGTGCACCACTATGTCTGGCGATGTCATCTTTCTTTACTGCTGCATAGAACTCCATTGTGTAGATGTACCACATTTTCTCTATCCACTCGTCAGTTGAGGGGCACTTGGGTTGGTTCCAGCTCTTTGCTATTGTGAAGAGAGCTACAATAAACATGGATGTGCATGTATCTCTGCAGTAGGATGAGTCTTGTGGATATATACCCAAGAGTGGTATGGCTGGGTCAGGTGGTAGGCTCATTTTGAGTCTTTTAAGAGTTTTCCACACTGTTTCCATAGTGGTTGTATGAGCTTACATACCCACCAGCAAGGGAAAGTGTTTCCCTTTCCCCACAACCTCTCCAGCGTTTGGTATCATTTGTTTTCTTGATCTTAGCAAGCCTTATCAGAGTGAGTTGATATCTTAAAGTGGCTTTAATTTGCATTTCCTTTATTATTTGGGGTTCAATTTTTAAAGAGATTTTAAGAAGCATGTCTTAATAAAATATATCTTCATAAGAGCAATAATAATCTCAGGATTGCAAAAGCACCTCTTAGCTGTTGAAGTAGATAAAATCATTATTGGTTAACTGAGGAGAAAAACAGAGTAAAAAATTACAGACTTCCTAGAGACAATAGATTACAGAGAGCATATAACAGGAAAAGGAAAAAAAGACAAGAATTTAATAACTGAATTACAGAAGTCAACATAAATGCCAGAGGAGGGAAACAGGCCTTTCTAATGATAAGCTGACTAGCAGTGCTTCTGTTGATTTTGTTTTCCATAAATTCATTTCTCCTTGAAGGAAGACTGAAAATATGTAAGCTAACATGGAGGAAACACCCATGTAGAGGAGAAAGAAATGCTGAGACAAATAACTGGCTATAATTTTTGTTTGTTTTCTAAAAGGGAGAAATTATTCTGGGCTTTGAATGCATAGAAATTTATAAATCCTCAAGTCAAAAATCTTAACCTGATCAAGATTTGTACTTTGTTATATTTACATCAAGTATATGTAATTGTTCCTAGGTAATATTTTGCAACTATACAAATGACTAATTGGACCAATATTTCTGGATCCTAGATGAATTCTGCCATGCCCATTTCACTGTGTGTCTTACTGAACCATATCTACTACCATGTGCTACACAAATTCAGGTGTAACAGCTTAAAAGGGACACTTTATTTTCTTCATAAATTGGTAGGTTAGCAATGTAGGAAACACCCAGCTGGATGTTTTGTTGTGTTTGACTCATGAGGATTATTTCTGATAGCTGCCATTAGAGCATCCATTCTCTTACCCCACACACAGGACACTTCTGTCCTGCTTGGCCTTTTCTCTTCAGGATACTGAGTTTTCTCCCTCTCTCTTATCACAAATGAAGGTCTTATGAAAATAGGAATTCTTTGGTGAAAGGCAGTTTCAAGATCTAGAAGTTATACCTACTGACTTTTTTTTAATCAAACATAGATTCAAAGGAAGAATAGACTCCCTTTGAGTTACATATGACAGTGAACAGGTAAAGGTCTAAATCCTGAGTATCACATAGTATTCAACCAAGCCAAAATGTCTACATTCTCCCCTCAATATTCACTGCCATCCTATGTGCAACATGGACTATCTCTTAAGGCACTAGAAGTTTGATGTCACTATGGCATTTTTCTCTGAGCCAAGAATTCCATTATTTAAATAATGTCCAGATGTAAGGGAGACTCCCAAGTGCACTTGCTTAGGTATAGCTCTTTGAGTATAAACACTTAGACTAAAGACCTGTTGATTAGGAAGACAAATTATACCCCATACTTACAGGAAAAGGAAATGAGAGAGAATAATAGCAAGATACTCCATTGAAAATATGAGGAGATGCAGAGTACATGACATGGTTGCTATTTTGTAAGCGTTCTGATCTGTGGACTTGTTACTGTCTTATTGTTCCCAGAGTACAGAGACAGCTTCAGTGAGGAAAAATTTAATTGCACTCATGGTTTCAAAGGGTTCAGTTATTCATTTGGCCTCATGTGTTTGCACAAGACATCAGGTCTCCAGAAATTCATGGTGGAGAACTACTCACATCGTGGCCAACCAGAAAACAGAGTAGAGGGGATGCTCGTCCATGGCTAGCTTTCTCCTTTTTCTCCTTTTTATCCCATCTGTATCCCCAGCCTATGGTGCTAGACATATTCATCATGAGTCTTCCCCACATTTTTAAGCTTTCCAGGAAACCCCCCTCACAGCCCCATCCAGATGTTTTGTTTCCTCTGCTGCCCAATGAACTGTCCCAAAATTTTGAGTTTCTCCCCATCAGCAAATCTCTAAACTAATGCAATATCCAGCTATGAGACACTATGCACACACCACCACTAGACTGGCCTCACTCTCACAGGGATCTATGTGCTTCTGCTTTTAAGTACTGAGATTAAAGCACATACTGCTTATAATTTTTAAAAATCCTGGGAAATTCTGTAAAGGTTAGCAGGTCTGCTGGGTGATATATTGTCTATTAAATTTACTTGAAGATACACATAAAAGAACTGCCCTCTTTTCAGCATCATGAGCCAGAGATCTGACTCTCTGTGACAGGACTTATGTTTTTGGTTTTAGCATATTGAAAAATAATTGGTCTTCTGTCCTTGGTTTTAATTTAGTGAACCATACTTTGAACAACTTCAAATATTTACTTTCCAAAAAAATTATTTCTTTACTATTAAGTGTTGAAAATATATTTTTCTTCTATCTCCATGTCTAAGAGATCTTTGCTCCATGTTCCCTACGAATCACATTATATTCCCTATGCACCAAAGTACACTTAAGATAATAGGTAAAATTTTCTGTAGGAATTCACATTATCTCATCCAAATCTGGATTATTTTATATTTCTAGTCTTTCCTGGCAAAAAAAAACTTACTAGTATATAAATATATAAACTCCAGGGTTCAATTAATAGAATAGTGTACATTTGGAGACAAAAACACCTAAAGTATCAATTCCTCAAAAAATTTCTAATGGATATCAGTCAAACGATTTATCATCAAATAAAAATAATGCCTACACCTTAAACCAGAAAGTTTGCATTTACCCAGCAGGAAATCTAAACAAGTAATTTTATTTTCAGAATCTCTGAGCTTGAATCTCTAATTATTTTTGAAAATTTTCAAATCCATGGCTTGTCATTCTACTTTTATTTTAACTTGTATCAGTGTGATTATATATTACTATGTGTTAATTAAGTTGCCTATATTAATGTACCTTAGTAGAGCAATTTGAGAAATGGAGCATTTATGTTTGTGCATATACTTTAATGAGATTTAAACACATTTAAGCAAAGTAAGCATCTTTAAAAATGTTATTTAGGAGAATGCATAAGGCAATAAATTTGCTTCTCTAAAACAATGTTTATTTGCTTTAAAAGACGCTTGTCACAAATTAAGGAGGAATAATTTTTCTATCGTAAGATAAAAAAGGATGATGATTATATATCACATCTTTTATAATTAGAAGTACTTAATGAGAAAAATGATCAAAAACATCTGCAAATAGTTATGGATTTACTAAATGTATGCTGATACTAATTAAGATAAATGCACAACATTTCTTGTATTTTAGGGTTTTTTAATCTTTATTTCTTTTTATAAATTTTATTTGTGTGGGGGGGGCACACTTATCACAATGGACATTTGGAGATCATAGGATAACTAGCCTGAGTCTGTTCTCTCCTTCTACCATGTGAGTCTCAGGAATTCCCCTCAGGTCATCAGGTGTGGTGGCAAGTACCTTTATATACTGAACCTTCTTGCCAGCACTTGTTAGTTTGTTTTATCTTATAGAATTAGAAATCAACAGTTTTTCCAAGAGTGACACCTTGTACATGAAGCAGATATTTCAGCAGCCATTGCTATTGTGAAAATAAGATAGTCATCCATCATCCAGATCAGATGGAGACTACTGAACATCTTTCCAACCACCCAGTGATTTTGCAGCATTGTAGTTCCCTAACATTGTTGGACTTAGTCTGTTCAACATGTGCATAGCAACATCAACCTCCAGGAAGTCAGTGAATGATTGTTATTTATAGTGATGAAGCAAACCCCCACTTCTTGTCTATGAACTCCTGACCACTTTGTCTCTAAATTATGCAATAGAAGCTGTTGATGGTTTCAGTTGCCTGGATTTACTGAACTAAGCAACTAATTACACATTCTGCTCAGTGTCCTGTGATATGGGGATGGAGTTTCAGAAGCTCATGTAAAGTTATCCTCAAAGTATTATACAGTCTCTGCATGGAAGCCCTGCATTGAACAGAGCATCTTCACTCTTCTTACTGTGTATTGACTCCTGCAATATACATACGGAAGCACTCTGAAGAACTTGTGGTTAGAAAAATGTTCTTATTAACAGATTGCATTTTAATTTTTTTTCTGAAAATGGACCTGAAAATCAAAATGGACCAAAGCAATGTATTATCAACAGATTATTATAACTATCTGAAGGAGCTTGACTTTCACCCCATTTTTCAGCTTTAATATAAGAAAAACCACATCCATTTTCAAGAACCTCAGAATAAGTTTTCTGCTTCATTGTCATTGATTCATTCCCAGTAAAAGTTTTATGAAAAATAAGACACTAAAGAAAATGAGAGACTTACACATATTACTATTTTCCTATGTACAGATATAGGTTAGACTTAATTTTGACATTGTAGACTCTAGTTTATTTTATGGTTGTTCAGGAAATGACTTGAAAATCAGTTTGATAAAAATGGCTATTACTGATGATCGCTTTCCTCTCTGGTCAAGTGCATAGCACCGTCCAGCAGTGTGAAAGCTACCCAGTAGGGATGAAGCTTCCAGGTTAGTACCTACTTGATTTTTCCATGTTTCATGACTCAAGTCTACGATGTTTTCAGCAATAGAATCTTACCATCAAGTTTTGGAGGGTAACCAATGGCAACAGCCTGTAAAATCGGGGGTTAGTGGCCAATAATTCAAAGAAGTGTAACCCATTCTGGTACTGGAGTTTGCTCAGATGAGGTCTGGTTGGGCATTTTACCCCTGTTAGAGAGTGACTCCATTTAATCTCTTTTCATATATATATATATATAGATGTGTTTATTTTAGAAAGCTTCTGTAGTATTGTTTCCATATGATTTCCAAAATCTATTTAGTGTTAGTTATTCCTCCCCAGAGCTCTACCTCTGCAAGGCCCACCTATTCCCCATCACATTTACTCCTTCCTGCCCCATTATTCTCTTTCCCCCTTTATAGCACTGTACTCTATCTCCCTTTCCTAGGAAGATGTCCTTCCTTGCCCATGGTCCCCTACTAGCTTCCTAGTCTTTGGGGGGGGGGTTCCAAATGAAAGACACATATCTAAAGGTTCAAAACTAGCATTCACATATGAGAGAAAACCTTTGATGCTTATCTTCCTTGGTCTGAGTTTCTTCATTTAGGATGATGCTTCCAGCTCCATTCATTTACCTGCAAATTTCGTGATTTCATTATTCTTACTAGTGGAATAATATTCCATTGTGTAACATTTTTTTTCCTATCCATTCATCAACTGATGGACATCTATATTGTTTCTATTACCTGGCTATTTTGAACCCTGTGAGCTACAAATATGACTGACCTTGCAAGATCATCCCACTAGTGTAATAGTGACACAAACTTTATGGAGCAACCAAACACCCTCTACTGGAGGCCCATTGTGTGAGCTGGAATCATACTTGGAATTTGTGGGATAGATAGATCATGGGCCCTCAGGGAGGAAAATATTCTACTAAATTGACATAGTAATGAAATGACTCTTAATAACATAATGTCTTTGTAGATTAGCATATCCCTTTATCTTCTTCAGAGAAATCCCTTGCAGTAAAAAGGAATTTTCACAGAGACACACAACTGATCACTGTGAAGAGAATAAGAGACTTGGGAGTGTTCAGATCTAAATGAAACATCTATATGTTATCCCCTCCTCAAAACACGGGGATTTTCTTGGAGGTTGTGGATAAGAGGAAAGGCAGTGGATGAGTATAAGGAAACTGTGCTCTGTAGAGTAGGGCAGTTGCACATATGAGCTCACAGCAACTGTGCCAGCCTGTATAAGACCTAGGCAGGCTCAAGTCAGCCAAACTCCCAGCGTGGAGGGGGATGATGGGCATGAAATCTCACCCCAAATCAGAAATTACTTTTCTCTGATAGCTTCCAGAAGAGGAAGAGTCAGTTTTTATAAAGGGTGTGGCACCTGTTGGGTTAGCTGTGATCCAGGGAATGATCCACACTCAAAACATATGGAACACAAAAATTAGACTCAATGGGTGAGAGAAAAATAAAGATAACATGACAGCATATGCGTTGGGTGGTGAGGGTGGATCTGGGAGGAGATGGGAAAGGGGAGAATACGATCAAAATACATTCTTTGAAACTCCCAAAGATATAATAAATTTGAAATTGATAAATTTAACAATTATATTTTGACATTGTACAAATATTTGTATTCTTCTTTTATTCTTTAATTCTCTTCTGTGGAAAAATATTTTTTTATTAAAAAAATTTTATGTGTATGAATGTACTGTCTGCATGTAGGTTTGTACACCCATGTCATGCAATGCCGTGGAGGTCCTCTGCAAAAGCAATCGGCGCTCTTAACCACTAGGCCATCTCTCCAGTCCCCTCCCCAAAATCTTTTTATTTGCACAGAAATAACAGGCATTTGTACCTGTCCATACTACTGTCTTCTTTTGTTTTGTATGCTATTGAGGCATGTCTTCAAAAACCCAGGTACAAATCATTTCAGAAAATTGTTATAAATTTTACTCTCTGGCCATTACTTTTACAATGTACATTGGAAATAGAAAAAGAAACAGTATGTACATGTTTGATAAAATGTTAGCTATTTTATTTAAAGGTAAGAAAATGGTACTGCCATACATTTTTAAAAAGTATGCAAGTCATTAGGTTAAATATTAATTTGAATGTCTACAAAATGTGTACCTATGTTATTTAAGGAAATCATTATTTCACTATGTAGTCAGTAAACATATTGATCAGAATTAATTCACTACAGAAAGTCTCCAATAATTCTTACCATCATTTTTTCTCTTCAACAGTATCCTGAAGCTTGTATTTCTTATTGTTTTTTGTTTGTTCATTTCTTTTTTATATTTTGGGGTTAGCGCTATTTAGCAACAAATTGTAATTAATCATTTGCTGATCGCAAGGAATTAGGTGTGTCGATAATGTGTATCTCACATGGCTAACAGGTTTTCACTGAGTTTTATTGTTTTTCTTTTGTCTGGAGACTGCTTTGTCTAGCTTCATTTCTTAGAATGTATCTTGAATAGCTGTTTTGAAGCAGTGCATGCCAGTTTTAAAGAGACACCACAGGCTGCTCAGAGGGTAGTAATGAAGATATGCCCTAACTTTCTTTTGGCATTATAATATTTGGACATCTGTTCTGACTCCTTATATGTGAAATAGAACTCATACCAAATAGTAGAATCAATGAAGGGGTTCATTATCTTAAATGTCATAACATTTGTTTGAATTATCATGTGTATATTTTAAATGCTGAAATTGTCATCTTGGTTTTGTTTCATCTATTTTGCTGTCCTTTCAGAAGACTGTAGGCTGGCACAATTCTCTTTTCAATTGCATTAATAATTTAAAAGAAATAATTTACAATTTTATGTAATAACAGTGAAATTGTTGTGGGTGAGCTATACACTCTGGTAATTTCTAAAAGCATAAATATTTTACTGAGAAACATACCCTTTTAAAGCACAAAAGGTTTCTCGTTATAATGGCATTCCATTTAGTGACAAATAATGCATTTTAAAAAGCCATGTGTTGACCATTATTGTGGTTCTCTTTGTGTAATGGTATTATAGATTCTCATGTGCTCACTTATTAAAGCATCCCTATTGTGTATATCAGAAAGGGTATGTCTCTGAATCCCATGGTCCCACTGATTAGTGAGCTCTACATCTAAGAATTCATGGGTAGACTTGAAATGCAACAGGACTGTATTTAAGCTTTCTTTTCCATCCATAAAATAAATCAATAATTTGGTTATGGTAGATATTAGCAATACTATAAATTTAATTTAAATTACCTGTCACCACCTTTGTTTTCCTAATAGATTTTCTTTTAATTAGTAATTCTTATCATGGGAAAATAATTTTATAGTGAAATCAGGCACAATATCTATCCATCAGGCTTCCAAATGCTTGTGGTACTAGATCTTGCTTAAATGTCTATTTTTCTGCTTATTTCATGTTAGAGGGTTGGAATAGTAGGCAACAAGTAAAAAAAAGATTTAACCCATTCATGGAAGCACAGCAGTGTTTCACTAATGTGGACTTTTGAATATCTGCAAATATGCCCAGGAGGTTTCATTTTTTCTACTCACTTTGCATATCTGGTGTCAGAGAGTGAGTAAATGCTTTGCCTAGTAAAATATTTCAATCCAAGGCACCCAACCATATGTTGCTTGTGAAACTAACTTAAGGTGTTCGTAATTTTGAAAACTGAAAACTATTTTTAAGATAAATTCTTTTTTGTTGTTGTTTTTTGGTCTTTTCTTTTTTTTTCTTTTTTTTTTAAATTAGTTTTTATTGATGCTTTGTGCATTTCATACATTTTTTCCAATTCAGTTCAGGCTTATTTCCCTTTCCCTCCCCCCACCCCCACCCCATCCCAGATCATGCATTCTGCCATAACTGTCCTGCATCTTTCTCTCAGTTTTTTTTTCTTTTTTTTTTTCTTCATTTTTAGCTATAAGTGATAATCCATGAGTACAAGCATCCTTCATGTAAAACCTATCTGCAGGCTGTTGTGCCCAAACACCTACAGCCCCACCATCCAGTGGGGGGTGACAGGTTGTTTGTTCAATCAAGTTGATCAAATGGGTGTCCAGACTACATTGCTGTAGTTTCACCATTCACCCCAATCGCAGCCCTTACATTCTACCACGCCCCCTCTTCCGCAGGTTGTTCCCTAGGCTTAGAAAAGGGGCACAGGTGGATGAGAGGTAAAACAGTC
Source organism: Rhizomys pruinosus (assembly GCA_009823505.1). Lineage (NCBI taxonomy): Eukaryota > Metazoa > Chordata > Mammalia > Rodentia > Spalacidae > Rhizomys > Rhizomys pruinosus. The sequence goes on along the minus strand of VZQC01007016.1, from coordinate 471,383 downwards.
CACTCTCTCTGGAGCTGTTGACTTGGACTCTGGTCAATTCTGGCTGTTTCCTTTCATGGGCTGACAGTTTGTCCAGGAATAACCTTTCGATCCTACTAATGAAGAACAAGCAATTAGATATATAGGTATTTAAGCAGCACTAATAGTTATGGTAGGTTACTTTAGCATAGACACATGCACAGCTATGTTTATTGCAGCTCTGTTCACAATAGCAAAAAGCTGGAACCAGCCCAGGTGCCCTTCAACTGACGAGTGGATAGAGAAAATGTGGTACATGTATAATTTCTCTGTTTTTTGGTCTTTTCAAGACAGGGTCCCCCTGTGGTCCCAGCTGGTCTGGAACTCACTATGGAGACCAGGCTGGCCTTAAACTCATAGAGATCTGCCTGCCTCTTCCTCCCGAGTGCTGGGATTAAAGGGGTGCACCACCACGCCCTGCTTTAAGATATATTCTTAATTTGACAAATTTAAAAATGAATGTTTAGTTTAATTTTATATTGTTATAAGTATAAAAGCTGGCTATATTATTTTTACCTCTTTTCTGTGGTTGAAACTTAAATTATTACCAGTAAAAAATGGAAAAAATATTACATTTAAAGTATTAAACAGAAATTCTTTTTTACATTTTTAAACATAAATATCTGATTAGTTTATAAAATATTTATGAAATGAACTATAATTATAAATTAATATAATGAACAATATACTTTAAGAAAAAAATTCATAAGTCAATATATTTTATTTATATACTTGTCTAAACAAGGACTTTCTCCATATAATTTTGTATGAAAAGGGGGCTTAGAGAGATGGCTCACCAGTTAAGAGCAATGATGGCTCTTCCAGAAGACTCAGGTTTGATTCCAAGCTCCCACATACCAGCTAACAACCATCCTCACCTCCAGTTCCAGGAATCTGACACTCTTTTCTGGCTTCTGAAGGCTTTGCCTCACACAGGTACACTTACATGCATGTAGGCAAAACTTTCATACACATTACAAATCAACAGAATTAAAAAAAAACTTTATAAATAACATTTTAATATATTTTAATCTTCCAAAGTCCTTAAACATTGAAAACTAAAACATTGGAACTATAATGATACTGGTATTTTTGGCAAACCTTGTATTTATAAATCTTATATTGTACCATGAAGTAAATTGAAGATTGCATTTGAATCTAGTTGCTCTGGTCTGCAGGTTGACCTAAAGTGAAATTAGATGAGACTTTTTTCTTCCTAGATTTGCTCTGTAAGAAGTTTTCATGAGGGAGGAGCTCAGGAGTTTAGAAAGCTTTATATTTTTAGCATGTATTGATTTATCAAGTGTTGAATTACTCTTTTCCTTTTAGTCTTCAAATAGAAATATAGAACATGAAAGTCAATTTATAATTCATGATTTATTTAAATAAACAAAATTTAATACACACTTGGAGCCTAATCCTAGAACTATTTTAATAAAATCTAATATAAAACTTTTATCACAAGTAGGAACAGTAGGCAAATATGACTTTTAAAGTTAGCATTCAAAGCAGATTTGTTAAATATGGTTATGATTACATAAATATACAAGGATTGATTTACCTTTTGGAAAATATAATTGTGGCTAGTACAATACAGTATAATCTTTAAAAATAAAATGATCACTTATGTAACTCCATTCAAGGTTAACTCTTTGGTTTCTATGCGCATGAAAAATATTTACTGATAGTGCATGAAAACTTTCAAAATGATTTCTACTTCTCAGTAGCTATATATATATACACACACACACATAGATAGATAGATAGATAGATAGATAGATAGATAGATAGATAGATAGAATTTGTACTACTCATACAATGGTTCCCAATCAAACCCAATCTGCCCATGCCCCAACCACCTATCAGAACTTATGCATTAGAATATCCAAGCTAAGCCCTATCCAGTCAAGTGCCCAAACCCAGATGTTCTTCAGTGCAAATAGATCCACTGGAGTTTAGTTCACATACCTAGGAATCCTAGGTAAGGCATACGCTTTCTCACTCAACAGTACATATTATCTTATAGTTCTCAGTCCAAAGTCAGTTCCCCACCCATTTCTTCTGCTGTATTTTGAGTCCTTTTCCCAGTTGGCATGGATCCCATAACTGATGCTGACGTTACCACAAGTTCACATGTGAAAGCTTACAGTCAACTGTAAGCCACTGCTTCTCTACATTCATGCCCCAGCCCTGGCTCTTACAATCTTTCTGCCCCCTCTTCTGCAATGATTCCTGAGCCTTGGGTAGGTGAGGTTTAATATAGGGGGCCCATCTAGGAATACACATTCTGGAGGCTCCCATTCTTTGAAGCTTGACTAGTTGTGGTCTTCCATTTGCAACATACTCTATTTTGTAAGAAAGCTTTACTGGCGAAAAATTGAAAGGTGTACCGGATTTCTCTCTCTCTACACCTCATTCCACGTGTACAGGTTCAACTATAGATGTGTCTCCTAAGAATGGGGATCTTTCAGAAGTATATTTTCTGTGTCTGATCAGTTGTGGGAATCTGCAGTATCATCCATCTGTTGCAAAGAGTAGGTTTGTGATAAATGGCATATGGTATGGATATCTGCAAATATAAGATTCCATAATTAGTGTATGGTAAGAAATTTCACTTGTCTAGAGATATGATACCAATAGGGTTTTCTCTAAGCTCTAAGTCCTCTCTAGCCTGGTGTATTTGGGAGAGCTTTCAGTGGCTCTTATGATTTCATTCTCATTGAGAGGGTTCCAAGTCCAATTAGAGAGCAGTTGACCATCTCCCTGGCAACAGTGCCTCTACTGCACCAATAGAGGTATTTTTTGAGGGGGTGGGAGCTTATCATGTTTGTTAGGCTTTGGGATGGGTTGTACCATTTACTGATTTTCTCCTTTAACAGTATTCACATTGTCTAGCATTATGAGTACTTAACTTTAGGCAGAAAGCTCCAAGGTCAGTTCCTGCTCCATTAATCTAAGTCCTATCCCTGAAACATGTCCTGATCTTAACAGTAGGGTCTTATTTTCTATTTCTGGTAGATGATCAAGAGCTTTGGAGATAGCCTGCATTGTTTTAAGAGTCCCTTGGATCTCTCTCTTCAACCATTCAAAGGGAGGTATCCTCTGCACTGTGTTCCCTGCCTCACAGCCCCCAGACTACACCACTGGTGCGCTATGGTCAGACCTTGTATGGGTATTCATCTGGGACATCACATTACACTCCAGGTTTCCTAGCTTCCCAAGGTCCAATCATTTTTATTCTTTCTTTTTCCCTTCCCACCTCACTCCTCTCTCCCCAGTCCCTCCCCCTCTCCTAATATCCCCACCTCCCAGCATGCCCCCATCCATATTTAATGTGTCTTTTGAGAACTACTTGGATGATTCTAGTGGAATTATTTCATCATGAATTTACTTAGATGTTTAGCAACTGGAAACAGGAGCATTATGTAAATAAGAATATACAAACTATATTTCAAAAGTAAAAACATCTGAGTAGAGCCATAGAAAGACTATCTACAAGTCTGTAGAGTGGTTAGATAGTGGACTATCTTTAAGAACTAAGCTCTGGGTATAAAATTTTAATGGTACTGAGTAATCACCACAGTTAGATGAACCATGAATTGTAGAAGGGACTCAAATTGTCAGGAGAAAGACAAATTTGAACCACCCTTGTGTGAATAGTTTAGGTGGAATGTGTCCAGACTTTGAATATGGCAAGGGCAATGGAAATTAAAAGCTAAGATTAGAGTATCAGGAACTGGTCTGTACTTGATACAGGAGGAAAGGAAAAGTCAGAAAAAATTCAGACCTGATTAGAAGCAGCTGTGAGCAGGGCAATGGCATCAGGATGGAAACCACTCTTGGTGGAAAGATAATATTGATAACTGCACGTCAATACTATACTGATCTAGAAACATGGACATTAAAAATAAGACAGCAGTCGAGGCTATGGACTGTGATCCTGGTTTTCTCAGGATAGTTGAAACCTGCCAAAGACTTTTGAATACAGTTGCAGGACCTATAAAACTGTGTTTAGAAAGAGTGCTTTGTGTTGGAGGGATAAAGAGAACAGTCCAGGAAGTCTTTTTATTTAGTCATTTGAGGTCATTATCATCTTTTTTGAACTACACTTTTGTCTCTCATCAACACTGTTGCTAAAACACTTCACTGTATCTCTACAAATTTTTACATTTTAAAATACAAGGAAAGAAAAGAAACAAAATCAGTAATTTTATTAATTTTTTTAGGTAAAATGGGAACACTTTTGGGGGGCATTTTTAACATTTTTATTAATTCTTGGGAGTTGAATACAATGTATTTTATCATACATCTCCAGTAACCCCCAACACTGCCTAGATCCACCACCTTTTCTATACTTTCAACTAATTTTTCAATTTTGACCTTATCTCTAATATTCTTTCAGTAATGTTTGCATTTTTCTTTAATACTGACTAAATTTTGGGGGGGTATAGCTCTCTGTTTAAATTATACACACAAGATCATTAAGGAGATAATGGCTGTAAAAATCTGAGAATAATTTTTTATGATATTGTGGGTTTTATTTTTTTAATTTTATATTATTCCAAAATATGCATACATACACTCCATACATAAGTCAAAATTAAAAATTCTGAGAATAAACTATAGGTTGATTCCTAAACACGTTTAGAGATTCACATTTTAACAGTAAATTTGCATGCAGGTATAAAGTTGTGTAACTTTACATTCTTTTTTTAGAATATGTCTACATATCCTCCATCTATATAGGGTAATTACAATGTGTGAGTATAAGTGGTAGGACAATTCTAGAGCCCGTTTATAGATTCACATCGTAATAGCACAGTTGCTTTCAGATACAATAAAATATAATAATAAAGCTGCTCAGTTTCCCTGGCAACTGGGGATTTGGTGATAGCATCCACAAATGAGGGAAACCATTTGTCTGCCTTTTTTTTTTTTTTTTTTTTCTGGGACTGTGTTACTTCACTTAGTATAATTGCTTCAAGTTCCAGCCATTTACCAGCAAAGCTCATGATGTCATCTTTCTTTACTGCTGCATAGAACTCCATTGTGTAGATATACCACATTTTTGTTACCCAGTCATCAGTTGAGGGGCATTTGGGTTGGTTACAGCTCTTTGCTATTGTGAAGAGAGCTGCAAAAAACATAGCTGTGCATGTATCTTTACTGTAGGATGCGTCTTGTGGGTATATACCCAGGAGTGGTATGGCTGGGTCAGGTGGTAGGCTCATTTTGAGTTTTTTTAAGGGTTCTTCACACTGCTTTCCACAGCGGTTGTACCAGTTTACATTCCCACCAGCAGTGGATGAGTGTTCCCCTTTCCCCACAACCTCTCTAGCATTTGGTGTCTTTTGTTTTCTTGATCTTGGTTAGTCTTATTGGAGTAAGATGATACCTTAGTGTGATTTTAATTTGCATTTCCTTAATTATTAATGATGTTGAACAATTTTTAAGATGTTTCTCAGCCATCTTTACTTCCTTACTGGTGAAGTCTCTGTTCAGCTCTTTATTCCATCGTTTGAGTATTGATTTTCTTCTTTGTTTTTTAAGTAGCTTATATATTCTGAATGTTAATGCTTTGTCTGATTTATCCATGGTGAAGGTTTCCTCCCACTCTGTGGGTTTTCTCTACACTTCCTTGATTGTTTCTTTTGCTGTACAAAAGCTTTTGAGTTTGATGAGGTCCCACTTTGTCAGCTGTTGTCCTTATTTCCTGTGCAGCTACTGTTTGATTTAGAAAGTCTTTTCCTACACCTATGTCTTGTAGGTTGCTGCCGACTTTTTCTTCTATCACCTTCAGGGTCTCAGGTTTTAGGTTGAGATCTTTGATCCACTTGGAATTTATTTTTGTACAGGGTGAGAAGTAGGGGTTTAATTTTGTTCTTTTATAAATGGTGATCCAGTTTTGCCAACACCATTTGCTGAAGATGCTATCTTTCCTAAGTTACCAAAGAATGTATCCTAGTTCTTTGTTTTATTTTTTCCTTTGAGATTTTTTGATAATTGCATACACACTCACACACACACACACACACACACACACACACACATATATATATATATATATATGTATGTATAATGAATATTCACTCTTCATTTGTCTCATCCAACTCTTCCATATGCCACCCAACACCCCCACTCTGAACGGCTTTTAAATTTTTTGGATAACTCATTAAGTTCAATTAGTGATGCCCATATGTGTGTGGGGGGGCATCCACTGGAGCATGGGAAACTTGTCGGTAGCCACATCCTCAATTAAAAATGATTCTTCCTTTTGGAAATAGCTGTCACCAATACTAATTGGGTTTGGAAGTCATCTACATTATCAGTGTGGGAATTTGGACTGGCTTGTGCGCTTGCAGGTCTTGTGCAGGTAAGCACAACTGGTTTCAGTTCCTGAGTGTAATAGCTAAGTCATGGTCAGAAGACATTTCAAAGTACTCTTGTCCATCTTCATGCTCTAGGTTCTTTCCCCTCATTCTCCTGTGATGTTTCCTGAGTCTTGGTGGTTGGTGGGAGGTTGATAAAGGTTTTCAATTTAGGGCTGAATGCTCAATCTCTCTTTTCTTTAATCAGTTATATGTCTTCATTGATTGTAGCTCACTGCAAAAAGAAGTCTCTCTGGTCTAGAGTAAGAACAGCTCAGGTTTTTATATATAAATAAATTTTACAGAAGAAATTTGACTATACTATGTATGTGATAATTAATCAAAATAATAATAGCAGATCCCTTCTTTGAGTCTGTGACCTTAACCTTGAGGTTTTGTTGAGGGTTACAGTACCAAGAGTAGAATTACTGCCTGAGGAGCAGATTTCAAATTGAATCAGAAAAGAGTTACCCCATGACAATTGTCTATTACACCAGTGGCCACATCTTGCCTGGCAAGTAGGTATTGAGCAGGCATGATCCAATGCTGGGTACGATGAGATGATTAACATCTTTCTTCCTACAGGGGCCTTTGTAGCACCTTCAGGGACTATAAAGACTAACCAGATCCTAGATTTTAATAAAGAAATTAGGTCATTTCTTTGTATGATCCTGGCACAGAAAGGCAATGATTATGTTTAACACAGAAAAATCAACACAAGTAGATACCTAAAAATATCATAATGTATTAAGTTAAAAATCTTACACTTTTCCTTAGTAAATATTATAGGAAGTAAGTTTTATAGTCACAGATTCAATTGTGATGAAAAAAGTGAAAGTGATCATTGGTGATTGTTTTCTATGTTTCTACTTTTATGTGTCTTCTCTTGCATTGCACTAGCTTCTCTGTTTCTCCTCACAATTACCTCAAAGAGAGGAAAGAATTTTACCACAAGCCACTTCTGGCAAATGACAGGGTATGGATTCAGAGAAATGATTTTTTTTAAATATTCTGAAGTAGTAGTTTGGATTTTTTTCCTCAATGAAACAAATTCAATAGTACCTAATTAACTTTTCCAAATTGAAGAGCTAATACTTTCCACCAATGAAGCAGCAATTATAGATTGTTGACAAATGCATATAAGCATTCAGCATTTTTACATTCAGTTTAAAAAATTTATCTGAACTGATTATTCTTAAAAGAAGATGAATTATGGAAAGAAATTATTGTGCTAATTTTAATAACATTTTTCATATAGTATCACTTGACATTTGAATAGTCATCCTGTGATTTTTTTATTAACAAATTATCAATGTTCTGGTAAATCATTAATCTATTTGTTTAGTGATTTGAATGCTAATACATCTAATCACATATGCTCCTATGTTTCAGAAATATCCTTAAATAGGCCTTTATCTACTCAGCTGTTCAAAAAACATAGGCAAAAGCTATAATTTAGTAACTAATTCCATAATGTTTAGGCCAAGGTGATTATTTTCGGTATATGAGTTTGTAATTTTTACATATGATCAGCTCTCAGGGCAAGATGTGCTAGGAATTGTAACATCCTTCAATATCTTATGATCAGGACACATCATAAAACTTTTATTTAGACATGAGTGAAACAGCTGTGCTCATTTGACATTCTGTGACACTTTAAAAAATAGCCATATTCTGGACTGGAGAGATGGCCTAGCAGTTAAGAGCTCCGACCACTCTTACAGAGGACCTGGGTTCGATCCCCAGCACCCACATGGCTGCCAAGAACTGTCTGAAACTCCAATTCCAGGAGAACTTCAGTTCCAGGGGAATCCGATGCTGTCTTCTGACCGCGGCATTGCACAACACAGGTGCACAAACTTGCATGCAGACAGTACATTCATACACATACAGAAATAAACACAAAAATTTGTTTAAAAAATATTCATATTCTAGATTTCAATAGAAAAACTAAAACTTTCAGTATGACCAAAGAGGGCTTTCTCATTTGAACTTTCTATTTTTCCACCTCAGTTGGAGACCCCATATTAGGCCAATTACACATGCCAAAAATGGGGTGACATGTCTGATACCCTCCTTCCCATGTGGCTTCATCAGTAGGCATCCAACCAACCAGAATCCAGTGCTTACTTCTTACATATTTCATGCATAATTATGTTTCTTTCCATCTACACTATTACTACTTCATTTTACTGTGCTGCTTATCTCACCAATGACAAACCTACCCAAAATTATCCCCTCCGTGACTAAATGCTTACAGTATGATATAAATGAAGTCCATGTTTGAAACATCCCCATGATTATTGCTTTCTGAAGCAAGTCATCTCGTAGATGATAGGATCTTTTTCATGTCAATTAAGGAAGGGCCACATTGGAGAGAGAGCCTGCCAAATAAATGGAGATGTGGTGTTCTGGAAAGTGGGGAAGAGCACAGGAGTGGCTAGGCCCAACTCAGAAGAGAAGAATATTAAAAGCAGTGGAGGCTGAAAGAGCTCAGTTGTGCAAGGCAAGCACAAGGACATGAGTTTGATCCCTGGAACTGACTTTTAAAAAGCTGAGCATGATGGCTCACTTATAATCCCAGTTTGGGGGAAGCAGAGACAGGTAGATAGCCTTGGGGCTTGACGGTCAGCTTGCCTGGTTTATTTGGTAAGGAGCTGAAGGAAAATGTGCAAGAGGAGAATGAGAAAAGAAGGGTGAGTGAGGAAGAAGAGTAAGGGACAAAAGCTGGGAGGGGCAGGATTTCCGCTACAATGCAGTGAGACACATTTGACTGCAACAACCGGCGGTTAGCAGTGTGGGTCATTCCAGACTACTTTTGTAGAAAAAATCAAATTCTAATGGATTTCAAACAAGCAAGGAAATGAAGATAGAAATTACAATGGCTATTTTTAGAAGGTTCAGTTACGGGCAGAAAGGAAAGCGAGAGCGTTCTGACAGTTTAAAAGAGTTTTGTTTAGACTGTTGGTACACAAGCAATTTCAGATAAGGAAAAAAACAGGTACAGACTGGCCTTACACGGGAGAACTAGATACCCTCACCACACTTTCAAGAGAGGAAACGACCATAGAGTAGAGGTTTGAACAGAGGAGGGATTGTCTAATATGTCTGCAGAGTTACAGTCTCCACGTGAATATATTTTTAGCCAACATTATTGTAAAGGATATTTCTGGATTCAAATACAAGTCAGAGTCGAGATAGGTAGCTCAGACCTGGAAAAGATATCAAGTCTAGAGTATATTTAAAATTTTTTAAGTATTTTGTTTAGTTATTTTATGTGTATTGAGTGTATTGACTGCATGTGTGTAAATGCTCCTGTGCCATGCAATGTCCCCATAGGTCAGAAGAGGGTGTCAGACTCTCCTGGAGCCGCAGTTTTAGACAGTTGTGGGTCACCATATGGGTGCTAGGAATCAAACCCAGGTCCTCTGCAAGAGCAGACAGTACTCTTAACTACTAAGCTGCCTCTCTAACCCCCAGGCCTTGAGTATCATTGAAAACTGCTTTCATCTTGTGGGACTGGCAAAATTGTGCTATTTGTCAAGTGAAAGTTTGAAGGTCAACTTCCTACCCATAAAGCTGCACACACTTCTTTGCTTTTCTGTGTATTTATATGTGTGTGTGTGTGTGTGTGTGTGTGTGTGTGTGTGGTATGTGCATGTCTTGATAGTATGTGTATGTCTTGATATGTGTCCATATCACACTTGAGTTCACGTGCGTGTGCAGGAGCACATATATGCACACATAATTGATATGCACCCAAAATTGATGTTGGGTTTTTTTGATAAACTTAAATGCTGAAAAATGGTCACCCGACCTAAATCTTGCCCTTGCCTTTATAGCTAATCGCCCAGCCAGCTCACAGTGGAAACCCCTGTCTCTAGAGTGCTGGGAATACAGGTGTTCCACCATGCCACCCACCCAGATATGAACTCTTCCTTACATTTTATGGAAGCATTTTTTCCCATTGAGCCATTTCCCTAGTCATTGGATCTATTTTTAGGAGCATTATTTTATAGGTTTCTTCATTTAGGACATTTTATCATGAAAAATAAATGTACACAGAAGGAGTTTTCATAGAACAACACTTTTAAATATTTACAACTACAAAATAAATAAATGAATAAAACAACTTATAAAGAAAGAATGTCAGGAGTCTTATTTTGGAGAAAATTTGAATTTAAAAGGTGACCCAGCAGAACTTTTCATATCTATTCATATTTCCCTCAGATATAGCTATTTATATGAACCTTATCTTTCCCCCTTCAATCTCTAACCCCTCTAGGCTCTAAGTTTGAACTCATTGACTTCCTTTCCACTATGCAGCCATCTTGATATTTCTTTTATTCTCCAATATATGGTACTAAATGATACATTACATGTTCCAGATCTCTCTCTCTCTCTCTCTCTCTCTCTCTCTCTCTCTTTGTCTCTCTCCCTCAATTTGTCCATTTCCCCCTTCCTTTCTTATAGATTTCTGGGGATACAATTCTTCCTCATTTTGTCCTTTTCTCCAAAGAATCAGTCTAAAAATTAACAGTCTTCTACAGCTCACAGGAAAAGGATAAATTTAATTGGTCAAAGGCACATTGTAGATGATTATGAATTAGCTGTTTATGTCCTATCACAGGAAGAGTTGTAGACATTATAAATTAAGGGTCAATTTTTTGGTGGAATGCACAGTACTATAACATGCATAGCAATTGCCAATGAATAGCATGTGGCTGAGTGTTGGTGGTTTCAAATAGCAGGGCCATCATGCCCTTCTAGAGAACATTTCACTGGCTGAGATTGTGGGGGTGGTGTTCATTATTTGTTGAGTTAGGAATTAATGTAGTATTTCTAGTATTTATTATTCCTGTTCATTCCTGTGCATCATGCTTACAAAAGTGACAACTATATTTCCCTGCCATTAAAACAGAAAATTCAGTATCAGGAGCAGACATTATTTTTGAATTAAAAAACTTAGAGCATGTATTTCAAATATTTCCAAAACAATGCTTGATAGTTGGTGTTCCATTATTAGTTTTGGATTTTCCCTCAAGGCTTTCAACTCCAGCCATGGCTTCTTCCTGAGAGTGTAACTGTCCTTCCCTCTCCAAGGCTGTTTATTTCTCTAGTGTGTAAACAGGTTAGCCCTGTTCTTTCTCTACTGCTCATGTGGAAATACACAGTATGCTCTAGACAGCTATGCTTGGTGTCAACAAAAGCAAAGACTAATGAAATCTTTCCCTTCTAATTTTATTTCTAGAACCTTTCTGCTAGATACAAAATAAGCTTCAATTTTTATGTCACAGTAGAAGTGGGACAATTTTAGCTCCACAGTATTTTGTGATTTCAATATAAATCACAGGAAGATGATGTCATGTACTGTTTTCTTTCAAGTGCTGGTTTACTAACATGAGAGTTCTACACTCACTTTTCATGATGTTCATTGTTGAAAAAAGGTAGGATATATTTTTGCTAAAGGATATTAGACCCAAGTTTTCCAAGTTAGACAAGAGTCTTTAATGATACTCTTAAAATATTATTAGTGATAAATTCTTTATAAGAATTATGATTATGTGAAAAAATAGTTACAATTTATATTTGATGTTATCTTTTTGTTTTCTCACACATCTTAGGACCTTTGTAATTTAATATATGAAAACTATTTAAATTGAAGAATTAGAATTGTGGGACCTGCAAGATGGGTCAATAGTTTTATAAAACTGCTGCAAAGCCTGATCACCTAAGTTAGATTCTCAGGACACATAAGGTTGAGAGAGAATTCCTAAAGGGTTTCCTCTGATTCCTCCACTAGCACATACATATATATACACTAAAGGCAAATAAATGTAATACAACTTAAGTGGAATTATGGACATTTGCAGCTTCTCCTTATTAGTTGCTTCACAGAATGTGGTACAGATATGAATGAGATTAACTTCAATAAAATGAGGGACTAAGACAAAAGTAAGAATGGTATACTCATCAAAATTGACACTATGTTTCTGGGGTACACAATGGTCTGAACCTGGAGCCTGGGTCTACTATTGGACTAAATTTTTTTGAAAGAAACTGAATTCAATGTCATTTATGAGAGGCTACATAATCTTGGGAAATTTCCTTAAACTTAGTTTTTATTTTCTTTCCAAAATAAAAACATCTGCCTATTTTTCACTTAAAATGATCAAATGTATAATTTACCAAAGTCAAGTCAAAATGTATAATTTATCAGAAGGTCTTTTAGAAGTCACATAGCTCTATGCAAATGCAAGGCTAGTCATTTTTAACCACAGAGGAAAATAACTTAGTGAAATATTTAGTAAAAGTCACAGTTACAGAATTTATAGAAATCCTATCTTTAGGTCCTCAGAGAAATGAGATGTTGGCGAATGAGTTGCTATGCTTTGGTCACAAATGACTTGGTTCCACGAAGAATAAAGTCACAAATTGTAGGTTCTTGCTGGAAGCAAGACAGCTGGAGGAAGTCAGTTCAAACTGCTACAGCAGCTTTGTGGTTTTAAAGGACTTATCTATCTGGGGCTGGAGATATGGCTCCACTGACTGCTCTTACAGATGACCTGGATTCAAGTCCCAGCACCCACATGGCAGCTAAGAACTGTCTTTAGTGTCATGCATGGTGTGGTGGCACACACAACACTTAGGAGGAAGAGGCAGATAGATCTCTGAGTTCAGGGCCTGCCTAGTCTACAGCACAACCTCCCGGCCAGCTGGGACTAAAGGGAGACCCTGACTCAAAAATACCAAAAATAAATAAATAAATAAATAAATAAATAAATAAATAAATAAACTTTGAAAAAAGATTAAAAAAATAAAGGAATTATCTTGCTTTGGTGGAACAGACTTGTAATTCCAGCTACTCAGGTGGCTGAGGCAAGAGGATTGCTTGTACAGCCATTCAAGGCTACAAAGAAGTTCAAGGAGCGCCTCAGCAACTTAGTGAGATGCTGTCCCAAAAAGTAAAATAAGTGTTAGGTACATAGCTCAATTGAGGAGGCTTTCCTTAGAATGTGGAGACCTTGAGTTCAATCTCCAGTACAAAATATAAGGGCAAATTAACCTTGCCTCCCCCCCACCACCACCATGCACATACAACTACTGAACTTCTTGGCAATTCCTTTATCTTCATGTTTTCAGATTATTTACCTTTCAGGAATTCTATCCACATTTCTATAAGATACTCAGTGGAGAGTAGAAAAGAACAACACTCAGATATCCATTCATAGTTACAAAACAACCCAGGATTTATTTGTTGTGAGCTGGGCAGATGGCTGTCCAGATGATACAAGAGCCAAATAAATACACTAGGAGCTGTCGTTTTGAGATATCCTACTCAAATCCATATAACTATAAATGCCATTATGTTTTTAAACATAAAAGATAGAATCCTGTGTGGAAAACATTCTTATAATAAAGCTTATATCCTGTAGGAAGTAATTCTTAAAGACAGAATATGCTTCTTATTATTTACATGCAGATATGTATATTCAGAATTTTGTTTCAACTACTCCAACATGATGACATGATATTGGGGATATGCATCAAATAAAACTGGCTGAAAAGATAGTTAAAAGGAATAAATGCAAAGCTTATTACCTGCATTCAATCTCTGGAGTACACAGACTGTAAGAAGAAAACCAGTTCTTGAAAATATACCCTCACTGGTGCAGGGGTCCAGGACCATCCTAGCACCTTCAATTCTGGTGCAGGGAGAGTGACATGGCAGGCCTCTCTGCAGACAGATTCCAGGACTCTCTCAGATCTGGATCCTCCAGTGCAGGGTTCTAAGACCATCAGAGCCCTGTTGCTTCAGGTGTAGGGTCTCTGGAGCTGCTCCAACTTCACCAGATCAGGTAAGGCCCTATGGTCACCTTGGTGGTGACAGGATTAGATGGGGAAAAGCCAGTGCCATCCACACCCCTCCCCCCCCTTGTGGTTATCCTGGTGGGAACAGAGAAGGTGACTCAGAGCAAAGAGTAATGGAAGGGGAAGAGACAGCAAACGTTCCAACCTAGAAGAACAGGCCTTCAGCCAAAGAAACACTTGAATTTTACATCAGACTATAAACAACAAATCAAATCCACATGCTAAGAGCACAAAAGAAAATCAACAACATGGGAAAAGTAAATAATAAATCCCCAACAAAATCTAGCAGTCCTATAGAAGCCCCCAACAATGAGTTCTCCCTGGAGATAACCAAGGACACAGATCTTATGGAACAATAATAGACACACTCAAAGAAATGAAGGGAGAGAATGACAAACTCAGGAATGAAGTGGAAACACTGAAAAGATCCAACACTGAAACGAAACAGGAAGCTGACCAGCAAATCAAGGATCTAGAAAGAGAGAATGACAAACTCCAAAGGGAACCGGAAATACTAAAGAAATCACAGGATGAGGTGGAAAAGGAAAGTGCACACTCATCCAATCACCAGGAAAAGATGGGAGAAAGCCTCAGTAAAAGATTGGATGAAGCAGGACACTGGAAGACAAGGTGGAAGAACTGCAATGCTCAAACAAAGAGTATGAAAAATTTTTAAAAATCACAAGATTGGAATAATCAGGAAATATGGGACACTATGGAAAGGTCCAACCTCTGCATCATAGGGATAGAGGAAGGATAAGAATCCCAGGACAAAGATATTGATCAGATCTTCAGCAGAATAATAGAAGAAAATTCCCCAAGCTGAAAAAATGACAAACCCATACAAAACAAGAAGTACATAGAACCAAATGGACAAGATCAGAAAACAAATACCCCATACCATATCACAGTTAAAACACTAGATGCCCAAAACAAAGACAGCAAGTTACATATAAAGGAATACCCATCAGAACTGCAGCTGAAGTTTCAGTGCAAACAATGAAAGACCGAAGTGGCCCCAGTACTAAAGGACTATAGATGCCAACTGTTCGAGTTTGTCTTCAATTGCTGTGACAAAACACTCTGACCAACACCAACTTGGGGAGGAAAGGGTTTATTCAGCTTACATCTCCTGGGTCACAGTTCATCACTTAGGGAGCCCAAGGCAGGAACTCAGGCCAGGAACCTGGAAGCAGGAGCTGAATCACAGTCCATGGAGGAATGCTGTTCACTGGGTTACTCCCCTGGCCCAGGCCCAGCCTGCCCTCTTATACAGTACGCAACAACCTGTCCAGGGTGGCACCACCCATAGTGGGCTAGGCCCTCCCACATTACTCAACAATCAAGACAATACTCCACAGATGTGGCCACAGGCCAGTCCAATGGAGCCAATTCCCCAATTGAGGCTCCCTCAACCCAGGTGTGTCAAGTTGACACTAAAGCTATCCAGCACAATTGACCTCTTGTCAACTTGACACACAAAACACATCACTATTAAACCACCACCTTTCCAGTTCTTATCCCCAAAGTATGATGTTATCATTAATCACAACCTAAGACAGTACAACCTTAAAAGCCCCACAGTCCTTAAAATGTCCAAACACTTAAAAGTTCACAGTCTGTTAAATGTCTCTTAACTGTGGGCTGCTGTAAAATCCAAAACAAGTACTGTCTTATTTCAAAGGGAAGAATCAGGCACACTCAAACTAAACCTAAGTCCAGCAAAGTAGCTCAAGACTGGTCACCTGGGATTCTCTCACTATCTTCTGTGCTCCAAAGTGTTTTAGAAGCTTCCCTTCTCATACTCTGCCATCTGTGGCACACACAGCTCATGTCCCAGGCCTAGGCTGACTCCATTCCACACCTGTTGCTTCTCTTGGTGGTCATCCCATGGTCCTGGAATCTCCAAAAAGCTGGGGTCGCCACTGAAACTGAGGTTGCTTCTGACCTCTCCTCATGAAAAACCTCAGCTTCTCTTCCTGACCCCTGGAATCCTGGGGTCTTCACTGCAACCAAGGCCACACTCTGACCAGTGGCCTTTCCTGGCCTCTCATAGTGCCAGGCCTCAGCTGCTCTCTGTGACCCCTTCATGCTTTCAACACTGGAACCATATAGGAGACTCTTACACACTACCAAGTCCTGCTTCTGGCTCAAGATGGAGGCTCAGGCCCCACACAGCTTCTGCGTGCTGATCCTGAAGAAATTCTTCCCAGAATATTTCACCACAGTGATGCTGGTCTCTTGTTAATTACAGCTGATTTTTCAGCCCCAGCTAACCAGCATCAATTGTCCCAATAAGACAAAGATTTCACTTCAGGTTCTGGTCTCTTGTTACTTACAGCTGATTCTTCAGCCACAGCTGACCAGAACCCACAGCTTACATAGTCCTGATGATCTCTGCTCCCCTTTGAAACTAGAAACTTCACAAGCCAGGCCTCCATCATCTACAACTCCTTCAGCAAAACTGCTCCAAGCTCCACAGCAATGATCTTTAGGCATTCAATGATCTTCCCAGCCCAAAGTTCCAAATGCCTTGCCTCCACAATCCTTCCCCAAAACACCAAGGTCAGGTCTGTCACAGCAATACCCCACTCTCTGGTACCAATTTCTGTTCTAGTTTGTCTTTCATTTCTGTGACAAAACACTCTGACTGACATCAACTTGGGGAAGAAAGGGTTCATTCAGCTTACATCTCCTGGGTCACAGTGCATCACTTAAAGAGCCCAAGGCAGGAACTCAGGGCAGGAACCTGGAGGCAGGAGCTGAAGCACAGTCCATGGAGGAATGCTGTTTACTGGCTTGCTCCCCTGGCACATGCTCAGCCTGCCCTCTTTTTTTTTTTTTAATTTTATTTCTGTATGTGTATGAATGTACTGTCTGCATGCAGGTTTGTGCACCCGTGTCGTGCAATGCCGCGGAGGTCAGAAGAGGGTCTCGGATTCCCCTGGAACTGGAGTTCTCCTGGAATTGGAGTTTCAGACAGTTTTCAGCCGCCATGTGGGTGCTGGGGATCGAACCCGGGTCCTCTGTAAGAGCGGTCAGCGCTCTTAACCACTAGGCCATCTCTCCAGCCCCTCAGCCTGCCCTCTTATATAATACACAAAAACCTGTCCAGGGTGGCACCACCCATAGTGGGCTGGGCCCTCCCACATTGCTTGACAATCAAGACAATACTCTACAGATGTGGCCACAGGCCAGTCCAATTGAGCCAACTCCCCATTGAGGCTCCCTCAACCCAGGTGTGTCAAGTTGACACTAAAGCTTTCCAGCATAGCAACCCAGATTACTATACCCAGCAAAAATATCAATTATAGTTGCAGGAGAAAGAAAATAAATCTTTCATGACATAAACAAGATGAAAGAATTCATGTCCATGAAACCAACCCTTCGGAAAATACTCAAAACAATTCAAAGGTCAGAGGAAAGGAGCAATTATCCCCAAGCACATAGAGAGAGTAATGAATAAAAGTATAACTAAGTATAACTACAGAAATACAAACCTAGACCAAGAAGGCACACAGAAAATAGGGTAAAAGAAAGCAGCACATATCTCTCAATAATAACTTTAAATATTAATGGGCTGAACCCCCCAATCAAAAGACATAGACCGGGAGAATGGATTATGAAACAGTACCCATCTATATGCTGTCTACAAGAAACCCATCTTAGCCTCAAGGATAGGTACCAACTTAAAGTGAAAGGATGGAAAAATATTCCAAGAAAATGGTACCAAAAAGCAAACAAGACTTGCTATTCTATTATCAGACAAAATTGACTTCAAAGTAAAACGAATCAGAAGAGACAGAGAGGGTTACTACATCCCTACCAAAGGATCATTTAACCATGAAGATTTCACAATTACGAATATATACACACCAAACTCAGGTGCACCAATCTTTATTAACAAAATCCTACAGGACCACAAGGCACAGATTGATCGCAGCAGACTAATAGTGGGGGGATTTCAATACCTGACTGAGCCCATTAGATAGGTCAACTGGACAATGAATAAACAGAGAGACATCTGAACTGAACAATACCATACACCAAATGGACCTCTCTATAGGTCCAATATCTATAGAATATTACAGGCAAACACCATAGAATATACTTTATACTCAGCACCCCATGGAAATTCTCCAAAATCAACTGCAGTCTGGGACACAGAAAAAAAAAAAAACTCTACAAACACAAAAACATTAAAATAAGTTCATGGATTCTATCAGACCACAGTGCAATAAAGCTCAATATCAACACCTGAATAAATCCAACTATCTACATGAAGACATGGAGATAAAACATCACACTCCTGAGTAATGAATCAGTCAAGGAAGAAACAAAGAGTGAAATAAAAACATTCCAGGAACAAAAACAAAAAAGAACATACAATGCAGTAAAACCTATGGGATACTTTAAAAGCAGTCATAAGAGGGAAGTTTATAGCCCTCAGTGCCTACATTAAAAAACCAGAAAGAGGACAAATAAACAAACTAACAGTGCAGCTAAAAACACTTGAGACCTTCCATGCTCATGTATTGGAAAAGTTAATATAGTAAAAATGTCCATTTTACCCAAATTGATATACAGATTCAATGCAATCCCAGTTAAAATCCTCAAGACTTTCTTCACAGACTTGGAAAAAATCCTTAAATTCATATGGAAAAACAAAAGACCACAAATAGCCAAAGCAACCTTGAGTGAAAAGTGCACTACAGAGGGGATCATTATACCAGACTTCAAGCTAAACTACAGGGCTATAGTCATAAACACAGCCTGGTACTCACACAAAAACAGACCTGTCAGCCAATCGAACAAAGTTGAAGATCTAAACTTGAGCACAAACAATTTCAGCCACTTCATATTTGACAAAGGGGCTAAAAAGACTCAATGGAGGAAAGACAGACTCTTCAGCAAATGGGGCTGGCAAAACTGGATCACCATTTGGAGAAGAATAAAATTAATTTTATCCTTTATTTTATCCTTTATTATCCTAATATTTAATCCTCCAGAAGGATCAAATACCTCAACATGAAACCTGAAACTCTGAAGTTTGTAGAAGAAAATGTTAGCAGCAACCTACAAAACATAGGTGTAGGAAAAGACTTTCTTTTTTGTGTATTTCATACATCAGTTTTCAATTTAGTTTAGGCATATTCCCTTTTCCCCTCCCCGACCCCACCCAAGATCATGCGTTCTGCCATAACTGTCCTGCATCTTTCAGTCTTTTTTTTAATGCTTAAAAATTCACATTTTCCTCCATTAATTTTATATTATACTATAATATGGATACACACTCTCCACCCATATACAGTAATTACAGAGTCTGAAAATAAGTGGTGGGTGGATTCTAGAGCTGGTTGAGAGATTTATATTATAACAAGATAGTTGCTTTCAGATAAACAGAAATATAACAATAATGTTGTTCAGCTTGCCTTTCATCTGGGGGAAATTGATGGTAGCACCCACAAATGAGGGAACCCATTTGCCTTTTGTTTTTCCTGGGATTGAGTTACTTCACTTAGTATAATGGCTTCTAGCTATATCCACTTACCTGCAAAGTTAATAATGCCATCTTTCTTTTTTTTCTTTTTTTTATTGATGCTTTGTGTATATCATACATCATTTTCCAATTCAGTTCAGGCACATTTCCCTTTCCCTTCCCCCCACCCCACCCCATCTCAGATCATGCATTCTGTCATGACTATCCTGCATCTTTCTCTGTTTTTTTTTTCATTTTTTAGCAATAAGTGATAATTTATGAGTACAAGCATCCTTCATGTAAAACCAATTTGCAGGCAGTTGTGCCCAAACTCACACAGCTCATGGGTCCAACCATCCAGTGGGGGGGGCTTGTATGTTCAATCAAGTTGATCAAATGTTCTTTACAGCTGAAAGTACTCCATTGTGAGATGTACCACATTTTTGTCATCCACTCATCTGTTGAGGGGCATTTGGATTGGTTCCAGCTCTTCGCTATTGTGAAGATAGCTGCAATTCTGCTGTGAAACCATATGGGCTGGGGCTTTTTTAGTTGGGAGTTTTTTATTACATCTTCAATTTCCACAATGAGTGTACAAGTTTACATTCCCACTAGCAGTGGATAATTGTTCCCCTTTCCCCAGAACCTCTCCAGTCTTTTGTTTTCTTGAACTTAGTCAGTCATATCGGACTGAGATGATATCTGGGAGTGGTGTTAATTTGCATTTTCTTAATTATTAATTATGATGAACACTTTTTAAGATGTTTCTCAGCCATCTTTAATTCCTCACTGGTGAAGTCTCTGTTCAGCTCTTTATTCCATCTTTTGAGTAGGTCATTTGTTTTCTTACTCTGTTGTTTTTTTTTTTTTTTTTAAGTAGTTTATATATTCTTGATGTTAATGCTCTGTTAGATGTAACACTGGTGAAGATTTCCTCCCATCTGTGGGTTTTCTCTTCACTTCCTTGATTGTTTCTTTAGCTGTACAGAAGCTTTTGAGCTTGATGAAGTCCCATTTGTCGACTGCGGACCTTATTTCCTGTGCAGCTGCTGTCTGATTTACAAAGTATTTTCCTACACCTATATCTTATAGGTTGCTGCCAACTTTTTCTTCTATCACCTTCAGGGTTTCAGTCTTCATGTTGAGATCTTTGATCCACTTGGAGTTTATTTTTGTACAGAGTGAGAGGTAGGGGTTTAATTTTGACAAATGATGATCCAATTTTTCCAGCACCATTTGCTGAAGATGCTATCTTTCCTCCATTGAGATTTTGGGTTTTTTGCTTCTTTGTCAAATAGGAGGTGGCTGAAATTGTATGAGCTCATGTTTCGATCTTCAATTTTGTTCCATTGGTCAATGGGTCTGTTTTTGTGCCAGTACCAGGCTGTCTTTATGACTATGGCCCTGTAATATACTTTGAAGTCTGGTAGAGCAATCCTCCATGTATTACATTTTTCACTCAGGGTTGCTTTAGCTCTTTGGAGTCTTTTGTTTTTCCATATGAATTTAAGGATTTTTTCCAAGTCTGTGAAGAAGCTCATAACGATTTTGATTCGGATTGCATTGAATCTGTATATCAATTTGGGAAAATTGAACATTTTTACTATATTAATTTTCCCAATCCATGAGCATCGGAGGTCTTTCCATCTTTTCATATCATTTTCAATCTCCTTCAGGGGTTAAAATTTTTGTTGTAGAGTTCTTTGGTATCTTTGGTTAGGTTTGTTCCCAGGTATCTTATTATTTTTGAGGCTATTGTGATTGGCAAGCTTTTCTTATATTCCTTCTCTACTTGTTTTTTGTTGGTGTAAAGAAATGCTACTGATTTTTCTGGGTTAATTTTGTGGCCTGCCACTTTAGTAAACTCTTAATCGTTTCTAGAAGTTTTCTGGTGGAGTTTTTAGCATACCTTAAGTAAACTCTCATATTGTCTGCAAAAAGGGATAGCTTAACTTCTTCTTTTCCAATTAGTACTCCTTTAATTTCCTTCTTTTGACTTATTGCCCTAGCAAGTGTTTCAAGCACTATGTTGAAGAGGAGTGGGGATAATGGGCCGCCTTGCTGGGTTCCTGCCTTTAAGGGAATTGGTTCCAATTTTTCTCCATTTAGGATGATGTTGGCAGTGGGTTTTACTATATATGACTTTGATCATGTTGAGGAATGTTCCTTTCAGTCTGATTCCCTCTAGGACTTTAAGCATGAAGGGATGCTGGATATAGTCAAAAGGTTTTTCTCCATCAATTGAGATGATTATGTGGTTTTTGTCTTTAAGTCCATTTATGTGTTGATATTTATTGATTTATGTATATTGAACCATCCCTGCATCTCTGGTATGAATCCAACTTGATCACGATGGCTGATCTTTCTGATGTGGCTCTGTATGAGATTTGCAAGAATTTTGTGGAGAATTTTTGCATCTATGTTCATTAGTGAGATGGGCCTATAGCTTTCTTTTTTGCTTTTATCTTTGCCTGGTTTTGGTACTGGAGTGTTGCTGGCTTCATAGAAGGAGTTTGCGCCCTCTGTATCCTTCTGAAAAGTTTGAGTAGCAATGGTTGCAGGATCTCTTTAAATGTTTTATAGAATTCTGCAGTGAAACCATCTGGACCAGGGCTCTTTTTTTTAGTTGGGGGGGTTAATTATATTTTCAATTTCCTCAAATATTATGGTTCTGTTTAAACTGTCAATCTTTTCTTGGTTAAGCTTTGTTAGTTACCAGAATTTCAGGTATTCGTCCATTTATTTTGGGTTTTCCAATTTAGTGGAGTATAGGTTTTTTGAAGTATCCCCTATAGTTGTCTGGATCTTTTCTTTGTCTATTGTGATGTTTCCCCTTTCTTCACGAATACTATTGATTTGGAGTCTCTCTCTCTCTCTCTTTCTCTCTCTCGTTAACTGGGCTAGAGGCCTCTCTATTTTGTTTATCTTTTCAAAGAACCAGCTTTTGGATTCCTTGAGTTTATGTATTGTTTACTTTGTTTCTATTTCATTGATTTCTGCTCTGATTTTTGCTATTTCTTCCTGTCTATTGGGTTTAGGGTTCATTTATTGTTGTCTCTCAAGTGTTTTTAGCTGCAATGTTAAACTGTTTATTTGTTCCCTTTCTGTATTTTTTTTTTAATGTGGGCTCTTAGGGCTATAAATTTCCTTCTCAAGACTGCTTTTAATGTATCCCACAGATTTTGTTGTGGTGTATTGTCTTTTTTTTTTTTTTTTTTTTAAACAGGAGCCAGGAGGCTGGAATCACGGAGGAACACTGCTCCCGGGCTTGCTCTCCAATGCACTAGGCAGCTTTCTTTTTTTTTTTTTTATTAATTTTATTTTTTCTGTATGTGTATGAATGTACTGTCTGCATGCAAGGTCTGTGCACCCGTGTTTGTGGAATGCCGCGGAAGGTCAGAAGAGGGTCCCTCGGTATTCCCCTGGAACTGGAGTTCTCCTGGAATTGGAGTTTCAGACGGCTCTCGGCCGCCATGTGGGTGCTGGGGATCGAACCCGGGTCCTCTGCAAGAGCAGTCGGTGCTCCTAACCGCTAGGCCATCTCTCCAGCCCCTATGTGTATTGTCTTTTTCATTCAGTTCCATGAATACTTTTTTTTTTTAATTTTACTCTGTATTTCTTCCCTGACCCATTCATTATTCAGGATTGTGTTGTTTAGTCTCCATGTACTCTTGTAGCTAGTTAGATTTATTCTGGTGTTCATATTGAGCTTTATTGCACTGTGGTCTTTTAGAATGCATAGAATAACTTCAATCCTTTTTTATTGGTTGAGGCTTCTTTTGTGCCCCAGTATGTGATCGATTTTGGATAATGTTCCATGAGTTGCTGAGTAGAAAGTATATGCTCTGGTGTTTGAGTGGAATATTCTGTAGATGTCTGTGAGGTCCATTTGGTGTATTGTATTGTTCAGTTCTGATGTCTCTCTGTTTCTTTTTTTGTCTATCCAAGGGGTTCGGTGGGGTGCTGAAATCCCCCACTATTAATGTGTTAGGATCAATCTGTGTCTTGAGGTCCTGCAGATTAGTATTTATAAAATTAGGTGCACCAGAGTTTGGTGCATAGAAGTTTAGGATTGTGAAGTCTTCATGATTCATTGTTCTTTGACAAGGATGTAATGGCCCTCTTTGTCTCTTCTGATTAATTTTACTTTGAGATCTATTTTGTCTGATATTAGAATAGCCACTCCAGCTTGTTTCTTGGTACCATTTGCTTAGTATAATTTTTCCCATCCTTTCACTCTAAGGTGGTGTCTGTCCTTGATTGTGAGATGGGTTTCTTGTAGACAGCATAAAGAAGGATTCAGTCTCCTACTCCATTTTCCCAATCTATGCCTTTTGATTGGGGAGTTTAGACCATTAGTATATAAGGTTGTTATTGAGAGATGTATGATGTTTCCTTTTATCTTATTTTTTGTTTGCATTCTTGGTCTAGGTTTGTATTTACTCTGTAATGATTTTGTTGCTTTCTCTCTTTAATTGCTTATGGATAGCTGCTTCTCTCCTCTGTTCTTTGGATTGCTTTGAGGATTTTCTGAAATGTTGGTTTCTTAGTCATGCATTCTTTCATCTTGTTCATATCGTGAAAGAGTTTTCTTTTTCCCCTCAACTTTAACTGACATTTTTGCTGGGTATAGTAGTCTGAGTTGGCATCTAAAGTCATTTAGTAATGGGAATACATTGGTCCACATTCTTCTAGCTTTCATACTTTGCCCTGAGAAGTCAACTGTAATTCTGATGGATTTCCCCTTATATGTAACTTATTTTTCTCTTGTGGCTTTCAGTGTTTTGTCTTTGTTTTGAGCATCTAGTATTTTAACAATTATATGTGTGGATAATTTCTTTTCTGTTCCTGTCTGTTTGGTGTTCTATGTGCTTCTTCTATTTGTATGGGTTTGTCTTTTTTCAGTTTGGAGAAATTTTCTTCTATTATCCTGTTGAAGATCTGGTCAATAGTGCTGTCTTGGGATTCTTCTCCTTCCTCTATTCCTATGATGCAGAGGTTTGGTCTTATAATAGTGTCCCACATTTCCTGGTTGCTCCACTCTTGTGTTTTTTTTAAATTTTTCGTAATCTTTACTTGAGCATTCTAGTTGGTGCATGTTATCCTGCAGGCCTGATATTCTTTTTTCTGCTTCTTCCATTCTGCTTCTGAGGCTTTTCCCTATCCTTTCCTGGGATCTTTTCAGCATTTCCACTTCCTTTTGGAGTTTGTCATTTTCTTCCTTTAGTTCTTTCCAATGTTTATCATTATCACCATCTTGGTACTTCTTGAGTTTTTCATTCTCTTCCCTTAGTTCTCTAATTTCTTTGAATATGTCCACAATTGTTCTTCTAAAGTCCATGTCTTGGTTTCCTTCCAGGGAGATCTCATTGTAGGAATCTTCTGTAGGGTTGGTAGAGTTTGGTGTGGATTTATTATGAGCTTTTCCCATGTTGTTTTTTCTTTGTGTCTTTGGCATGTGGATTTGTTTGTTTATTTGTTTCTTTGAATACTGGTGCCTCACCATTTTCTGCACAGACTATAGTCACTAATAACTGCTCCCCCAGGCTGAGCAGGGGGGTGGGGGGGATGGTAGGGTTGCAAGGTTGCAGATGATACCAAGCCTCCACAAGGCACAGGGTTGCCCAAAGCACCCAGCCAGGCAAGGCTCACCTGGTCTTTTGCAGGCTGTTGTTGTGCAGGATGCAGGTAAAAATCTGCTCACACCACGAGTTAGGCACATGCTGGTGTTGTGTTGTGTGTGCATCTGGAAAAGACTTTATAAATCAAACAGTAGCTGCACAGGAAATAAGGTCAAAAATTGTCAAGTGGGATCTCATTAAACTCAAAAGCTTCAGTACAATGAAAGTAAAAATCAATGAAGTGAAGAGAAAACCCAAAGAGTGGGAGGAAACCTTCACCAGTGATAAAGCATTAACATCTGACAGAGCATTAACATCCAGAATATATAAACTACTAAAAAATCTAAGACCTAAGAAAACAAATGACCCATTCAAGAGAGATGGAGTAAAGAGCTGAACAGAGACTTCACAAGTCAGGAAGTAAAGATGGCAGAGAAACATCTTTAAAAATGTTCAACATCATTAATAATTAAGGAAATGCAATTAAAACCACTTTAAGATATCATCTCACTCCAATAAGACTGGTTAAGATCGTAAAAATAAGAGATGCCAAATGCTGGAGAGGATGTGGGGAAAGGAACAGGCATCCACTGCTGGTAGGAATAAAAACTTGTCCAACCACTATGGAAAGCAATGTGGAGAACAATTAAAAGGCTAAATATGAGTCTACTACCTAACCCAGTCATACCATTCCTAGGTATATACCCACAAGACTCATCAGACTGCAAAGATACATGCACAGCTATGTTTATTACAGCTCTCTTCACAATAGCAAAGAGCTGGAACCAACCCAAATGCCCCTAAACCAATGAGTGGGTAGAGAAAACATGGTAAATTTGCACAATAGAGCTCTATGCAACAGTAAAGAAAGATGATATCATGAACTTTGCAGGTAAATGGATGGAACTAGAAGACGTTATGCTAAGTGAAGTAACACAGTCCCAGAAAAACAAAAGACAAATGGCATATTTCATCTGTGGATGCTAGCACCAAATACCTAGTACTAATGCAAATTGAGCTACATTTTATATAAAACAACTGTACCATTATAAAGTGAATACCTTAATGGGATCTAGAATTAACCTACCATTTATTTTCAGACATTTAATTATGGTATATGGGGGGAGGGTATGTCTGCATGCTTTAGAGTAATATAAAAGTAAAGGGGAAAAATGTGAATTCCAAAAATGGTTGCCCTCATTTGTGGATGCTAAAACCAAATCCCCAGGTGAAAGGAAGGTGAACAACATTATCGTTATATTTCTTTTTATCTGAAAGCAAATGTGTTTTTATAACAGGCTCTAGAATTGACATACCACTTATTTTCAGAGTCTGTAATTACTGTATATGAGTGGAAAGTACATATTCATATCTTAGAGTAGTATAAAATTAAAAGGGAAAATGTGAATGTTTAAACATATTTTGGAATTAACATATAGTTTATTCTCAGAGGTCATAATTTTTATACATATGTGATGGCTATATGGGCATATGTTGGAGCAATACAAAGGGAGAGGGAATGACAACAACAAAAAGACTGGGTCAAAGAACTGATTTATACAGTTAAATTCTCCCCCCAAATAAGCCTCTGCAGTGAAAAACTTTGGAAATACTGACAGAAAGATGCAAGACTGACAGAAAGATGCAAGACATGTATGGCTGAAGGCAGGAACTGGGGTGGGGTGGGGGCAGGAAGAGGGGAATGTGTCTAAATTGAACTGAAAGATAATGCATGAAATACACGAATCATCAATAAAAAAAAGAAAAAAATATACCCTCACATGGACAGACACACACACACACACACACACACACACACACACACACTAAAAAATGTAAAAATATTTTTAAAATTTTTTCTTTTTGTTTCTTTCTAAAGCAGTATCTGATTCCTGTTTTATGGAGGAGAATACATGAGACTAAACCTGCTTATTTATATTTTGCTTCTTTTTCTCCAGTGCCACCATAATACTGTTAGTATTCATGAAGTTAATGAACGCTTCAGTAAAACTTACTTCTAAATCTTTGCTGTAAATATTCTGTGAATTCTAGTTCTATTTCTAATACGTTATTACGGTCCCTTAGTTGAATGCTCCAGCAGAACCCTCAATTTCAGATATAGGGTAATTTCTTCCATCAACTTTAAAATCTACTCCCATTCATACTTACAGAAAGGATGTACAGTTTTGTTTCCTTCTCTGTATCTCATGTCCTCTGTGCTCACTTCTACCACTGACCCTTGGCCATTACTAATTACATTGTGATAACTTGGCATTCTGTGTAGATTTGATTTGTATTTATTTTGGAAAATGAGCACTGGTTGTTCTTACAGACGACCTGGTTTGGTTCCTAATACTCACATGGTATTTAACAACCTTCCATAACTCCATCTCCAGGCTATTCAATGTCCTCTTATGGCATTCTGGGTAACTATATACATGTGTTACATATGCACACAAATAATTATTTTGGGGAAAAAAAGATGTAAAACAAGACTTTATTTGCAGATTTGATGAAATTTCTCAACACATTTATCAGATTAGATGAATGTAGTAGCGACCAACAAATTCGGTCATGGATCCAACATTTCTGTGTGAATGGAAAGGATATCCTGATTTTTGAAGAATATTGCCATGGAAGAGCAACAATACATTTTTAGACTGTAGAAGAAGATTTCAAATATGTAGTATTGACATAACTTTTCTGATTTTCATTTTTCTTTTGATTTCTTTTATGTGTATGAATGTATTGCTTAGCTGCATGTAAGAGCACCCACACATCCAGTGCTTGTGGAGGACAGAGAGGGCATTGATCCTCTGGAACTAGAGTTACCAGTTGTTGTTAGTTGCCTTATGGGTGCTGGGAATAGAACCCAGGTCCTCTGCAAGAGCAGCCAATGCTCTGAACCACTGAACAAACTCTCTAGTACTGACTTTTCTGATTTTAAAATATCAGGCAAGAGTTATGATTATAAGGTTTTCATTATTTACATTCCAATAGGAGAAAAAAAACACAAACAATGATATCAGAATGGTATTTATTATAAGATGAGACACTTTAGAAACACTGGCTCTGTGAATCACTGTAGGTCTGCTCCTCTTAACATAGTGTTATTCTTGAGTATTTTCTAGCCAAATGATCCCTACAGGAGTAGAAATATGCTGAGATCACTGAGTGCTTCCTTTTGTGACATTAGTTTTTGATTACTTGTCTATTAGACCTGTTTTCAAGTA
Source organism: Rhizomys pruinosus (assembly GCA_009823505.1). Taxonomy (NCBI): domain Eukaryota; kingdom Metazoa; phylum Chordata; class Mammalia; order Rodentia; family Spalacidae; genus Rhizomys; species Rhizomys pruinosus. The sequence goes on along the minus strand of VZQC01007016.1, from coordinate 442,792 downwards.
CTATTAATAGCTTTCTTGTGTATTTAGTACAGTTTTATAAGAATGAATAAAGAACTTTATAAGCATAATATTATTTGCTATTAGTATCAATCCTATAAATATGAGCATTTTCAAATTTTCAAAGAAAGAACAACAGAAGAGTGATACATTTGACAGAGGACTGAATTGTTTATCTGATTGCAAAGGAAGTGCTACCTGTAACTCCCCTGCCAATTTGAGCACGTCTCCAAACTTCTTGTCCCTCTCTGGTCTTCCTTAGTCTTATCATCATGTGTAGGGCTTTAAGTCCTCTTAGCTTGGAATGGTCACTCACTTTCTTCACACTTGCAAATAAAGAGAATGTTTGCTCCTTCCCTGATAAGCATAAGCCATGTGTTTTCCTCAAACTGCTTGAAGTCTTCCTCTGCCAACCTGAAACAGAGGTCTGATGAGCAGAAGGAAGGAAATGCGCAGGGTCTTACTTTCGTGCCTTCTCCGTGGTAATACAACCCTTGACAATTTCAAGTTTATGTCAGGCTTCAGGCAAAAAGGCTTTCTTTTTTTTTTTTTTTTTTTTTGACATTATCAAGCATTTAATTTTTTTTAGTAAGTGATATAACAAATTTTGGCAACTTAAGAGTCAAGCTCTGTGCCAATCATATAAATACTTTTTCTTTCTTACCCAAGGTCCTATGTATAGAAAGGAATCTACTGAGCAGCATCTTTAATTGTTGGGAAATAGCTCAGCTTTTAAACAATTTCATGCACAAGAAGGAAGATGGAGTTTAGATTCCCCAGAGTTTGTGTAAATGCTGGGAAGGGTGTAGAGTACTGACTTTAATTCCAGTCTTGGAAGGAAGAGACAAGGGATCCCTGGAGCAAGCAAGCTACCTAGACTATCAATATTTGTGAGACCTGGCTTTGATTGAGAGAACTTATCTCAAAGAAAAGGGTGGAAGTGTGGACGAGGAAGATCACTGACATTAAGGACTGACTTCCTCACACATGAACACATGCAACCTCTCACATACAAATGTCTGCATACATACAAAGATGAATATACACACAAGCCTCTCTTCTCTCTCTCTCTCTCTCTCTCTCTCTCTCTCTCTCTCTCAGAGACCAAAAAAATGCTATGAATTGAAATTTCCTTGACTCTCATAACATTACACAGATGTTCCTCTTATGAAAGAAGTAAAAGTTATCATTTGTATATTGTACTCAATACAATTTGCTTCTTTTGATGATTTTTGGCCTCCAAGTCTAGAAAATTTTAATTAAATAAATATTCTGGAATTTAACTTCTATCATTCAATAAAAACAACTTAGTGATTTGCAAAGTAAAAACATTTTCTATTGCTCAAAGAATTTATAATAGTATTCTCATAATTATAATTATGTTGTGTAGAAAAGTTATTATTTCTACCATTTATTCCCCACACTTGAGGTTAATTATGTGAAGAAATTGTTCCAGAAGTTTCTGGCAGTTCTAATACCATGTGTTTTGTGCAGACAGAGCAGTAGTGGGATGTAGCATTTAGTCTCTGCTTGGCAGTCATCTCCAGCTTTGCTAAGGACAAATATTATTTTCTCATATCCCAAATTAGGCTTCCCAGTTTCAAGAGCTCTTTTATGTGAAATACATATAAACCAGATAGAATTTTAATAAGATTATTAAAACATAATTAGATATTCTTCTCCTATTTTGTTTCCAAGGGTGGGGTTTGCATTTTGTAACCAAAACAAATTAATCAAATTTGACATATCTGAAACAATGACCTTATTGTAGGTGTTCTGTTTTTTCAAACCAAAATTTGCAGATATCACATAATAACTATTTTTTCACTAATTTTAAATTATGTGTATATATTTCATATATAAAAATACACCCAGGGGCATACTTTGGAGTGGTACAGTTGAGAGGGAACCATAGCAGCATGAGGACTGGGTCAAGGAATGGACTGCTGTGGTTGAATTCTGCCTACGACAATAACCCTTTGCAGAGAAAAACTTTGTAGAGACTGAAAGATACAGGATATATATGGCAGAGTGCATGAACTGGGGTGGGATGGGAAGAAGGGAAAGGGGAATATGTCTAAGTTGAACTGAAAAATGATGTCTGAAATACACAAAATAACAATAAAGGTTTTATAAAATTGCACACTTCATTCGTACTTAATATTCCACCTTACGCAATAGTTGTCAGCCCTTTCCCATGGATTCGGGACTGGTGTGTGTTTGCTCTCTATGCATGGACAGCAACTGTCCTGCTTTGTGGACTGAGGCGTGGTCTTTCTGTTTTGGGTTGTTTCTGTTAGACTTGAGATCTCCCCATCCTTCTCCACCCTGTTATTGCCAGACTGGCACCCTGTAGGGATGAGATCATGGTTTCATTGTTCTCTTGTTTCTGAGTTGGTCAGCCCAGCTCCCCAGAAAAAGACTTGAAGAACAGAAGTCAATATAAATGTTCTTAGGTTCTTGAATATCCTCATTAAAATTCACTTGGGCCATTTGACCGATTGTAAGGGCTCCATCTCCAAAACCCAGGCATATCCAAATGGGCCCCACATCTGAACACTTTCACATTTATGAGTTAAATTTCCATGTCTGTTTTAGGAGAATCAAACCATGACAGCATGTGAAGTAACATTTACAGGTTTGGACTTAAGTATATAAGAATAACCAATTCCCAATAACCAATTAAGTATATAGGAGGAACCAATTCCCAATAACCAATTAAGTATATAGGAGGAACCAATTCCCAATACTGCCTTTCGACTGGCCTCCATAGCAAGAAAGTGAAATGCATGGGAAGAACTTTTTTTTTTAAAAAAAGGAAAAGTTTGGGGCTGGAGAGATGGCCTAGCGGTTAAGAGCTCTGACTGCTCCTGCAGAGGAACCGGGTTCGATCCCCCAGTACACACATGGCGACTGAGAACCGTCTTTAACTCCAGTTCCAGGGGAATCCGACACCCTCTTCGGACCTCCGTGGCATTGCACGACATGGGTGCAAAAACCTACATGCAGACAGTACATTCATATGCATACAAAATAAATTAAAATAAATAAAATAAAAAATAAAATAAAATAAAAAGGAAAAGTTTATCTTGCTCATGGTTTCAGTGTTCAGTTGCTTGACCCTTGACCCTTGTTGTTCTTAAGATTGTAGTGTGGCAGAACATCACGGTAGGGATTGAATGGTTGTTTACATTTGATCAACCAGGAAGTGAAAAGAGAAAGAGAATAGGGGTCAGAGTCCCAACCTATTTCTCAAGGTTATGCTCACAATAACCTACTAACTCCAACTGGGTCCTATATTATAAAATTCCTGTCTCCCAAGAGCACCACCAGCAACAGACCAAGCACTCTGCCTGAACTTCAGAGAACATTTAGGATACAAACATTACAGTGAAACTTTATATAATCAATTTTGAAGCAAAACTCCTCTGTATTTGTGGATGTGTGAAACTAACAAATTATATACTCTCAAAATATAGTGGTAGAACCAACATAATATAAGAGGAAGAGGCATTTCCACTATAAATAATGAAATCATAGGTCGAAAGAAACCATAGCCCTACATGGGTCAGTCATGAATTTCATCAAATCCATGACATCTCAGAAGCTTCTTGACATTCGTGTGGGGAATCTTTGGAGAGACCATTCAATTCACTAAGATGAATTCACAAGAATTTTATCCTAGGCTGGATAGATGGCTAAGAGCACTGGCTACTCTTGTAGAGGCCCAGGCTTTATTTGCCAGGACTTAGATGGCATCTCACAACCTTCTGTAACTCCAGTTCCAGGGATCCAAGGCACACTTCTGATCTCCATGGGCATTGTATAACATGGTACAGTAGCACATATGCAGGCAATACACTCATATACATAAAATTCAAATAATAAAAACATAAAAATATAAAATATTATATCCTACAAAATGTGAGGTAGATTATCTAAATAGGTATAGAAATTAAGAAAATAAAATACTAATTCCTGTCAAAATTGCTAGGATACTTAACTGAAAAATTTACCTTAAAAATTTAAAGAACAAGCAATGTCATGCATTATTACCTATCTTAAAAGACAAAGAAAAATATGATAAAACAAGCCTTGTGAAATAATCTAATTTGTGACAATTATAATTTTCTTGAAATAAAATTCTATCAAGCTGAAATAGGGCCTTATATATATTCAGGAAATATTATCAGGCAAACAAAAACTGTTTGGTGTGTTTAGGTAATCAGGCAAAGAATCACAAATTCTTTTTTATAAAATATTTTTATTGATGTTGTGTGTATTTCATACAATATTTCTCGGTCCAATTGGGACTCATTCCACTTTCCATGCCCCCCACCCCACCCGAGTTCATGCATTCTGCCATACATGTCTTGCATCTTTTTTTCAGTCTTTTAAAAATTTTTCTATGCAGAGGTTTATTGTTTGGGGCAAAAGTTAACTGTTTCAGTCAGTTCTTTGACCCAGTCCTTTTGTTGTTGTTCCTTCCCAATTTGTATTGCTCCTAAATATGCATATATATATATATATATATATATATATATATGTGTGTGTGTGTGTGTGTGTGTGTGTGTGTGTGTGTCGCACATATACAAGAATTAGGACCTCTGAAAATAAGCTGTATGTTAATTCCAAAACATGTTTAGAAATTCACATTTTCAAATTTTTATCCAAAAACTTCAAATGTAACAAAGCTTTGAAAACTAAGATTTTAGCTTTTGATTTGCTAAGAGAAGTAACCTGATTTGACATGCTCTTTGTACAATTAATTTATCCTTCCTGTAGCTCCAATTGCCCTGGAAATGGCTATGTAGACCAGGCTGGCCCCAATCTCCATCTCGAAGAGATGCACATGCCTCTGCCTCCTCAGTCCTGTGAGTAAAGGTTTGCACCATTACACCCAGCCCTTACTAATGGTATTTTTTTTTATTTCAAGATATTTTATTTTATGGCATTTTTAAGATAAGTAATTGGCAGTACTGATACGTTTAAGCAAACTTTTCATACTCTAATATACAGTAAATTTCTGAACTGTTTTACTCAGTGAGTTTAATATACACAGCTGAAATGGGTAAAGGATTGCAGTAGCTATCGTGTGGGAAGGTTGGGAGCACAAGAGTACATGGGAATAGGAGAGTTGTGTATGTGTTGAATTTAATTAAACCACATACTTGAAACTGCTGATTTTATTTGCATTAGTAACTCCAAACAAGTAAAAAAAAACACTCCAGAAAAAATACGTTTAAGAATCCTTTTTAACAGCTAGGGAGATGGCCCAGAAGTTAAGACTAATGTCTGCTCTTGCAGTGGACCTAGGTTTGCTTTTTCAGGACCTACATGGTGGCTAACAACTACCCATAACTACAGCTCTGTAGAATCTGACACTCTCTTCTGGCTTCTGGGTCAGTGCATGGGATGGGTGCACTTAGATTAGGTAAACACTCCATACACATAAAAATTTAAAAAATTAAAAATAATTTCATAATATTTTTGCTGATTTGAGAGTTTTCTAAACTTATTTTGATCAAATTCAGGATCACCTATTCCATGTGCACCCCACCTTACTGTCCCTATTCTTGACTTTGTGTTCTATATTATTGTCTCTTTTTTAAAGGTTTATTAAGTGTAATCTGTGTTTCCCCATTGCTCTTGATTGTGGGTCAATCCTTTGGAGGCTGGTTAACCTCCCAGGCATGGTAGCAGTAAGGAAAATTGACCTTTTCTCCTCCACGAAGCTCAAGACCAAATGCCAATAAATCCTCCACTAGGCATTGGTGCTCTGTGACCGCCCCCCTTCCCCATCCATGATGGCTCCTTATCTAGCTTGGGTTTGCACAGTTCTTGTGCATGCTGTGTTAGGTGCTGTGACATCAGAAATCTTCAGTATAATGTTCAACAAATGGGCTCTAAAAACCTCAGTCATTTTATAAAGTTTAATAATTGTGGGAGAGAGGTTATACACACAGAGAAAATCAAATTCCTCCCACCAAGAGACAAGGAAGAACTGAATTTCAACAATAAAAATTGATATAAATTTTTATATATGTTTGAGTTAAATTTCTTTTTTTTTTTTTTTTTTTTTTTTTTTTTTTAATTATTTTTTTTTTTATTTTTTTTTTTTTTTTTTTTGTTTTTATTTTAGCTTCAAACATGCTTAGAGTCATTATTCCTTAAGTTAGTTATAATATTTGAAGTGCTTTAGAGTCAAAGTAGAAATATATTCAGTAGATTTTAAAATTTAATGTGAAATTTGTGTTTACAGTCAAATAAAGGACCACTTTATTATAAGCATGGCTACTCTGATGCTTTCTAAATAAAAAAAAATAATAACCTAATTAAAATGATGTCTGTTTCCAGGTTTTTTTTTTCTAATTAAATTAGTTTTTATTGATGCTTTGTGCATTTCATACATTTTTTCCAATTCAGTTCAGGCTTATTTCCCTTTCCCTCCCCCCCCACCCCCACCCCATCCCAGATCATGCATTCTGCCATAACTGTCCTGCATCTTTCTCTCAGTTTTTTTTTTTTTCATTTTTAGCTATAAGTGATAATCCATGGGTACAAGCATCCTTCATGCAAAACCTATCTGCAGGCTGTTTTGTGCACAAACACCTACACCCCCCATCCAGTGGGGGGTGACAGGTTGTTTGTTCAATCAAGTTGATCAAATGAGTGTCCAGACTACATTGCTGTAGTTTCACATTCACCCCAATCGCAGCCCTTACATTCTACCACGCCCCCTCTTCCGCAGGTTGTTCCCTAGGCTTAGAAAAAGGGGCACAGGTGGATGAGAGGTAAAACAGTCCACTCTCTCTGGAGCTGTGACTTGGACTCTGGTCAATTCTGGCTGTTTCCTTTCATGGGCTGACAGTTTTTCCAGGATAACCTTTCGATCCTACTAATGAAGAACAAGCAATTAGATATATATATAGTATTAAACAGCACTAATAGTTATGGTAGGTTACTTTAGCATAGACACATGTTTGGATATGTAATCCATGAATTACAATTTTCCCCCTGTTAAATATGACAGGGTCTTACTGTGCTTATAACATCTCCTAACCTGTAGAGGATTAAGTTTGTGGCATCAGCCATGGGTTATTCTCCAAGGGAGAGCCAATAGCCAATTAGATTTGGGATATACAGGCACATGGCTGCCTCTGCTGCACAGTATTTCCAGGCAGGTGAGGTGTAGCTGGTGCTGACGGTGGAGTCTTGCTTGACTCAGGGAGACCCATATTTGCTTTATTGGTTTAGTGGCCTTTGGTAACACTCTCTGGCATTCCAGAGGCCATCTGTACACTTGCATGTGTGGTCTCAATACATCCCTCCCATGTTAACGTCAGGTCTTCGGCAGCAGGGTCTTATTGCCTCTCCTCCTGTAGGTATCCCAACTTAGAGGCGAGTTAAATTTCTATAGCTCCATTTTAAAGTAAATCTTTTGTTGATATTTATTTGCGATTAATTATAATTATAATTTGTTCTAAAATGGAATGAAATTGAGGGGTTTTTTTACTTTAATTTGATGCAATAGTTATATAAACAATACAATATAAAACAAAACCAACTTAGTTACATGTTTTGTGTAAATATTTCTGATACAATGTTTCTTTAAACAGATTTTTACATAAGGTCTCTGACAAAATTTGGGAGATATATTTCATATTTCCATAAAACATTAATATTGATAATGTGTTTTATTCAAATTTTCTCCAGGTTCAGAAAAATATAGAAATTATTAAATATTATCTCAATTAAAAAATTGTTTTGTCTTTTTGAGACAGGGTCTCCCTTTAGTCCCAGCTGGACTGGAGATCTCTATGTAGGCTGGCCTTGAACTCACAGAGACCCACCTGCCTCTGCCTCCCAAGTACTAGGTTTTACAGGTATGTGCCGCCACACCTGGCTCCTCAATTTTAAAATTTATAATGCACAGAAAATAATCCATAATTCAAATTACTACCCAAAATACAAAATTTGGGATTTGAGGTAATTTATTTTTTACTTCTTTTTTTTTCATTTTTTAACAATAAGTAATAATTTATGAGTATAAGCTTCCTTCATGTAAAACCAATTTGCTAGCAGTTGTGTCCAAACCCACACAGCCCATGGGTCCCACCACCCAGTTGGGGGCGCCTGTATGTTCAATCAAGCCGATCAGATGAGTGTCCAGACTATACTGTTGCAGTCTCTTCATTCACCCCAATTGCAGCCCCCATATTCCACCACGCCCCCTCCTCCACAGATTGCTCCCCAGGCTTAGAAAAGGGGCACAGGTGGACGAGAAGCAAACAGTCCACCCTCTCTGGAGCTGTTGTCCTGGACTCTAGTCAATTCTGGCTGTTTCCCTTCATGGGCCGACAGTCTGTCCATGAATAACCCTTTAATCCCACTAATGAAGCACAAGCAACTAGATATATAGGCACTTAAACAGCACCAAATGTTATGGTAGGTTTCTTTGGTATAGACACAGATGTTTGTATGGTATGTAATCCATGAATTATGTCTTTTTCTGTAAAATATGACAGGGTCTTACTGTGACCTATAACATCTCCCAACCACCAGAGGATGCAAGCCTATTTTTAACACCACCAACAATAATAAGCCCATATAGGAAAGAAAAGAGTGTTTTAGAATTACATCAGTGAAAAAGTAGCTGAGATAGATAGCCAGATGATTCTTTTTATATTAAAATTATATATATATATTATTATATATGTAAATACATCTAGATCAAAACTCTGAAAATTACTGTTTAACATCATGAAATGAATTTATTTTGTTTAATACAGCTGATAAATTTAACTTTGTTTCTTACATTTAATTATAAGTAAAAGGCAGAAAATATATACTTGAAAATTATGAAATATTATTATATAAGCATAAGTGTTTTAACACTCCTATTTTACCCTGGAGAAAATTCTGGCATATTCATGAAAACCTTGAGTATTCTCATTACAGTGCACTGTTCTAATCATTATATGGAATAATCTCATTTAATAAACCATCACAGAACATTAAGAGTGTTAACTGTTTTCTTTTTTAAAATAAGGAAGCTCTGAATCTAAGGTGAATATGAAATTTGTTCTAAGGGAGAAAACTAGAATTCAAGATTCTGAGTGAATTTAGTTTTTCCATGGTAGGAAGTAAAGCTTTATTATATAGAGGCAGAGAAGATAAAATTAAAATACCATTTTTGCCTTTTCTTATTTGATCGCTCAGAGAATCTTATGTCCCTAAAATAGGACCACAGAATACATTGGTAGGAGTTTGGCAGTTCTCCTTCAGGCCCCTTAGGGCAACACCAGAGGGACTCAGTCCCTAGGAAATGTGGGCTGAATTCTCATCCAAATGAACACCTGCTGTCATTGTCCACTACCAACCCTGCAGTCAGCAAGGCCAGCTCTCTTTGTGGTGGAATCTATTCAAGGCGGAAAAGGCGTGCCAGTGTTCCACACTGCTCTTTATTTCGTTCTCCTTTGACTAAGTGGTCAGTTGTTGAATATCTTGGAGACTGAGATAATACTAAGTTTATCTTTGACCAGTTGGTATGGTAATGTTCCACGTTAGGAATGTACTTAATTATGTTCCTATTTAAATATTCATTTGGTTTCTCCACCCTTCTCACTTCTGTTTCTCTGTCCAGTTGTTACTTTTCAAGGGACTTTAAAGAAAATTATCCTAATAATTTATAATTTAGTAGAAGCAAATAATTTAAGGAGAAATAAATTCAATGATATTTTCCCAATAAGTAAGAAATATTGGCCATTCAATCACAGTCTCTGGTTTGATTGTTCCTTTGCTTTTGGTAAACTATTCTGCTGGATGTGCGCATTGGATTAGAAAGTATTCTCGGGTGATGTTTTACCCAAGTATAAGAAAGTTAAGACAAATGCTTTAAACATTTAGTCATTTTGCCACATATATGCCACAGTTCTGATTTCTCCATAATTCCATACAATTTTAAGACAATTTCATAATCTAAAGTATAACATGATTCTAACATTAGTATTTGTAAAAACTGTGCCAAGATATGAAAGCTATTAGAGGTAATCATGTTTTTAGTTTTGTTTCAAAATTACATATTGGAAAATTAATGCATAGAGGATGTTCTGAATAACTTTTATTCCAAGTATGGCTTTTATATTAATCTGCCTGTGCTTTGTGTCCTTTTTCTTTCTAAATAACCCAATTACTTGACAATTTTTAGACTGTAAAGTGCACATAAATAACTGCAGCTTCCTTTCTTGCATGGAATGCCTCTCTGACATCTGCAGTGAGCCTTCCTCTCTCTTGTTGGGTCCTATGCTTTGTTATGCATGAGGCAACACTTTAGGCTTTCATTTAATTCATTAGACTTTTAATCCTTGATTAGTGTTTTCAAGATTCTCTGAAATACACAACTTTTTTTTACTTCATTTGTGTTGGTTTTCTTTTTCTTTTATCCCCACTGTGAAATAAAATTTGCATTTGATCACAGTAGCTCTTTTCTATGAAGATGACTAGTAAATATATTAGGCTTTCATTTGAGTGATTAATCATGTGTAGATGAACAATGGGGAAATATCTCCTCACTTGGAGCAATAGAGCTGTTTAAAGAATGGCTGCTCTCAGAAAGCTTGGTGCATAGCACTCTGCCAGTCTCACACATCCAGTGTAATTCCTATATTAAAGAAAAAACTCTGGCTGGACTTCCAAAATGTGGTACTCATTAGGGTTCAGAGCCATTGGTATTTTAGAGCTGAGTTACACTTGTCACAAATTCTTGAAAATAAAGCTTGGGGCTGGAGAGATTGCTCAGCGGATAAGAGTGCCAACTGCTCTTGCAGAGGACTCTGGTTCGATTCCGAGCACCCACATTGGGGCTAACGACCATCTTTAAGCCAGGCATGGTGGCACACACCTTTAATCCTAGCACTCCTGAGGCAGAGGCAGATGGAACTCTGTGAGTTCAAGCCTAGCCTGGTCTACAGAGTGTACTCAGGCAAGCTGTGGCTATAGGGAGACCCTCTCTCTCTCTCTCTCTCTCTCTCTCTCTCTCTCTATATATATATATATATATATATATATATATGATTTTATCTGTTAAAGGAGATAGATCAGAAAAAGTGCATGTAGTAGACCAGTTATTAATTACATGTCTTTGATACACTGAGCAAACTGACTGAAACCAAGGGTTAGACTTGCTTTTACTAGACAGGCAAACTTTGCCCTTGTCTGTTTACCCATGATTAATCTAAAGGAGGAGGAACTTCTGCACTTGGTCATTTTTCCACTTAAGTCATTCTTTTAACCCTTCACTAGCAATCCTTTCAGTTACTATCTAACAATTCTCATAGCATGCATTACTTTAAACATAATCTAAACCAAGGGTCAAGACCAGGTATTTATTAAAAGAGATGGATAAATTAAATACAAATCTATTTTATATGGAAATATGTGACCGTTATTGCATGATTACATAGTCACACTTGACTAGACTATATAAATTATATATATTTCACTAATTTAAGAACATTTTGGGCATAGATAATATTGTAAAGAAAGGGTTAATATAAAAATCTTGTTTGTTAATTTACACTTCTAGAAGATATACCCTTTTCATATTTCTTATTTTTCCTCGTAGGATGCCTCCATTGCACACAGATTCCATATCATGAGAGAAAAGCACCCAGAGAAATTCAACAGTAGGTAAGACTGTGATTGATGGATGTATAATTATGATTGGTGTTGAGAACTGTGATGTTATAAAAGACCACCACTGTGGCTTATTACACTTTTCAGGTAAGGACCAAATGCAGGTCAAAGTAACTCTGTATATAAACATGAAAAGTGTAAGTGAACTAAATTTTTCTCTATTGTGTTTTATGAGAATAAAATACAGGATGCAATGTGGGCATCTCTATTATCTTTTCAAGTATATGTTGAAGTAATAGTTAATGAACACACACTAGAGGGATTTACATGGCTAAATATGTGAGTAGTGGTAATAATCATTCTTAATCCCAATGAGAAGCATGGGGCTTGTGATTTGATTTTATTGAATAATGTTGAATTATGTAGGTATCTTATTCATTTACCCTTTGGACATCTAGCCCATATTAGCTTTAAGAAAATGCCAAGGAAAGCAGAGTAATATCTGTAAATACCAATATTAGTAAAATTACTTGGATAACAATTGGATTGCACAAACATCTTTCTCTCAAAAATGTAGAGTGGTGTCAGGTTTTAGTCAAGGATATAAGTAAAGCTTCTTTCTGTATCTGCTCTATCCCCAAGAGGAAATGATTCTCACCACTTTACTCCCATTGAAAAATGGGACAGAACAGGTGAATCATTATTTGCTCTTGTTTATACTCATTTTGTTCTATATTTTATAAATCAACAAAACTACAGTCTGTCTGTGTAGGAATCTAAGTGACTTTACACATTACTGTTCAAAGCCAAGGGCTCTGTGCTCTAGTTGTCTACATTAATACCTTTGCATGAGAACATGAGATTTACTAGCTAAGTGCTACTGTAAATTCTTCTGCCTATGCTCATTTTGTCAGATGTATCTGGCATAATGTTCCTTCAAGTAAATAAATTCACACAAATAAATGCCATGAAAATGTATTTCAAAAATTGTCTTCAATCTTTTTAAACTATAGACTTGAGGGTACTATTTACTCGAGAATCATCTGAGTAAACAGTCTCATAATTAGTGAGGTCCTATTTGGTTTTTCGATGACTTTTATTTAAATATTTTGATAAAAATAAATTCCTCTAATAACTATTACAACTATTTCCTTGAGTTAATGATTTCACTATAAACCATGAATTACGAACATATATATTCATCCAATAGATGCAGAAAAGGTCTTTGACAAAATTCAAAATGCATTGTTAAAAATTCTAGAGAACCAGGTGTAGTGGCAAATGCCTGTAATACTAACACTCAGGAGGCAGAGGCAGGTGGATCTCTGTGGGTTCAAGGCCAGCCTGGTCTACATAGTGAGATTAGCACAGCTGAGGCTACAAGGAAACCCTGTCTCAAAAAAAATTTTTTTTAAGTTCTAGAGTTAACTTTACTAGAGGGAACATACTTCAATGTAATTAAAGCTAAATACAACAAACCCTCAGCTAGCCTCATTCTAAACAGAAGGAAACTGTAAGCATTCCCATTGAAATCAGGAAAGAGACAAGGTTGTCCATTATTGCCACTTCTTTTTAATATAGTTCCTAAATCTGAAATAGAAACTGTTATACTAAGTGAAGTAACACAGACTCAGAAAAAATAATAAAAGCCATAACTTCTCCCTCATTGGTGGATCCTTGCACCATATCTGTGTGTATGTATCCTCAGGTAACTGCAGGAACCAGGCAAATGGAGAGGAACCAGGGAGTTAAAAGAAAAGAAGGAACCTGAGAGAGAATAGTAGAAGACCAGTGTTACTAAGGGAGAAATGGGCAAAATCGGGGTATTGAAGAAGGAGAGTTAAATACAGAACTATGGGGGTAAAGGGAAGACATAGCTCAAGAGATGTGGGATCATCGGAGACAGGTATTATCAAGGAAGAAATGAGGAAAATGGGGACACTTTAAATGGGGAAAGCATGGAGGTAGGGTTAAGGAGAGAGAGAGAGAGAGAGAGAGAGAGAGAGAGAGAGAGAGAGAGAGAGAGAGAGAGAAATAATGCCTAGCTATCACAAAAAAGAAGAAATCCTGTTTGCCCCAAAACTAACTGACAAATTACACATGCAGTAGCTCGACATGATTCCATGTGTATAGGCGAAGGCTACATATCCACAACAACACTGCAAAACAGAAGAACCCTTTATTTGAGTTGTTCTCCATGGTAGTCCTAGAGACTCCCCAAATTACAGAGGCTATTGCCATAGACATTGATTGGTTCCCAGAATGTGAAGGTAAGAAACTATTGCTGAAGAAAGGACATACATTGGACAAAGAATTTAAAGGAATGGAGCTGGAAATAACCTGAAATCCACTTGCCTTGAAGGCTAGCTCTCATTGCTTTGGAGAGCAGTATGCAACTGTTAAAGGACAGTATCTATCAATGCTCCAACCTCAGCTTTAAGGCCTAATAACCATATGAATGACTGGCACAGCAAATGATATTGATTCAGTACTGGCACTTTTATCTTGGGAGTAACCAAGAGCTGCCTAATTAGACTTAAAGTCCACTCAATGGGAGTTAATGCATGTGTGGTCCTGGAAACATAGCCAAATACATGTAGCTTGAGGGTTCACAGATTTCAGAGAAAAGTCCAAGGTTGTCACATCCCTAGACAAATGTAATTTCTTACTATGTGCCAAACGTAGGTCCTTATATTTACAGACAAGTATCCTAGTCACCATTCATCAAAGAAGCATCTTTTCCAACAGATGGATACTCTTACACAGTATTAAACTCGTCATACAAAAAGATAGTCTGTGAATATTCCAAGCCTAAGTGGCACACCTACAATCCAATCTCTATACCAAAGGCTCACTGAAATAGAACAAGGAGTAAAGAAAAGACCATTGCATCTTTAACTTCTTATCCCTGAAGCTCTCTCATGCAACACAGGGCCAAGAACACAAAAGGTTACAAATGACCAAAGTGTAGAAAATAAGATTCTGACAGTGTGTACTTGGATAGGACTTCTATAATTAACTGTACCAATGCAGGAACCATTGCAGAAGAGGTGGCAGAAAGATTTTAAGAGCCAGGGACGTGGTACATGGCCATATGGAAATAAGGTTCTACAGGTTCCTGGGATGCTGCTCAAAAGAACCTACAGCAATTCTGTCAGTATGTACAAACCTATGCACACTCAGAGAAAATCCCAGCATATAACTATGCAAATGATAGTAGGCCCCAATTTTAGTCAAAGAATTATTGGCAGCTGATTGCTGCTGGGTGAGAAAGAGCTGATTTTCTTAAATCGATGGACTCTAGAAACGCTGACTAGACCCCTATGGATGAACTTGCACTGAAGGATGTCCGGGGACACTAACTTTATGATATATGTGTTAACACAAATGACAGAATATATGAATATAAGAATTCTATTGGGGGGGAGCTATGGGAGGGTACCAATGGGGAATGAGATATAAAGATGATTCTGTATGAGGTTCTGTATAATTTAGACAAAAAAATCAGTGTATACGAAAAGGCCAGAGGTAACTTCAGACCAGCTTAAGAAATTGTATATACAATGAACCCACAACCAACATCATCCTAAATGGAGAAAAGTTAGAAGTATTCCCCTTAAAGGCAAAAACCAGGCAAGGCTGCTCCCTATCACCACTCCTCTTCAACATAGTGCTTGAAATGCTTGCCTGGGCAATAAAGCAAGAAAAGGAAATTAAAGGAGTACTAATTGAGAAAGAGGAAGTCAAGCTATCCCTTTTTGCAGACAATATGATAGTTTAACTAAGGAATGCTAAAAACTCCACCAGAAAACTCCTAGAAATGATAAAGAATTCAGCAAAGTGGCAGGATACAAAATTAACCTAGAAAAAAATCAGTAGCCTTTCTTTACACCAATAACAAGCAACAGAAGAAGGAATATAAGGAGACTTTCCTACTCACAATAGCCTCAAAAACAATAAAATACCTAGGAAAAAACCTAACCAAATACACCAAAGATCTCTACAACAAAAAATTTAAATCCCTGAAGAAGGAGATTGAAGAAGCCATCAGAAGATGGAAAGTCCTCCCATGCTCATGGATTGGAAAAATTAATATAGTAAAAATGTCCATTTTACCCAAATTAATATACAGATTCAATGAAATCCCAAATAAAATCCTCAAGTTTCTTCACAAAATTGGAAAAAAAAATCCTTAAATTCATATGGAACAACAAAATATCCCAAAAAGCCAAAGCAACCCTGAATGAAAAGAAAAATACGGGGGGGGGGGAATCACTATACTAGACATCAAACTATATTACAGGGCTATAATCATTAAAACAGCCTGGTACTGCACAAAACAGACATGTAGAGCAATGTAACAAAATTAAAGATCCAAACTTGAACTCAATTTCATCCACCTCATATTTGACAAAGGGGTGAAGAAGACGCAATGGAGGAAAGACAGCATCTTCAGCAAATGGTATTGGAAAACTGGATTACCACTTGTAGTAAAATAAAATTAAATCCCTACCTCTCACCCTGCACAAAAATCAACTCCAAATGGATCAAAGACCTCAGTGTGAAACCCAAAACTCTGAAGGTGACATAAGAAAACGTTGGCAGCAATCTACAAGACACAGGGGTAGGAAAAGACTTTCTAAATCAGACAGCAGCTACACAGGATATAAGGTCAACAATTGACGAGTGGGACGTCATTAAACTCAAAAGCTTCTGTACAGTAAAAGAAATAATCAGTGAAGTGAAGAGAAAACCCACAGATTGGGAGGAAATCTTCACTATTGATACATCTGACAGAGCATTAATTTCCAGAATATATAAACTACCCAAAAAACAAAGACGAAAACAAATGACCCACTCAAGAGATGGAATAGAAGCTGAACAGAGATTTCACAAGTGACAAAGTAAAGATGGCTGAAAAACATCTTAAAAAGTGTTCAACATCATTAATAATTAAGGAAATGCAAATTAAAACCACTTTAAAATATCATCTCACTCCAATAAGACTGGCTAGAATCAAGAAAAGAAATGATACCAAATGCTGGAGAGGTTGTGGGGAAAGTGGAATACTCATCCACTCCTGATGGGAATGTAAACTTGTACAACCACTATGGAAAACAGTGTGGAGATCCCTTAAAATACTTAAAATGATCTTACCACCTGATTCAGTCATACCACTCCTGGATATATATATATATATATGAGTCTTTGGGATATATATATATATATATATCCACAAGACTCATCCTACCGCAGAGATACATGCACCAGCATGTTTATTGCAGGTCTCTTCACAATAGCAAAAAGTTGGAACCAGCCCAAAAGACCCTCAACCAAGGAGTGGATAGAGAAAATGTGGTACATCTATACAATGGAGTTCAATGCAGCAGTAAAGTAGGATGACATCATGAGCTTTGCAGGTAAATGGATGGAACAAGAAGATATTATGCTAAGTGAGGTAACAGTCCCAGAAAAACAATGAATGGCATCCCTGCTTTGTGGATATTAGCATCAATAAGGCAAACTGAGTAACGTTAATGTTATATTTCTCTTTATCTAAAAGCAACTGTGGTACTAGAATGTGAATCCCTTGGAGGACTCAAGAATTGACCTACTACCTATTTTCAGATTTTATAATTTTGGTACAAAGATGTAGGGTATGTTTGCATATTTTAGAGCTATATAAGGTTAAAGGGGAAAGTATGGATCCTGAAATATGATTTGAGGAAATAACATATAGTTTATTTTCAGAGGGCATGATTTTAGCACATGTGTGACATACATAAATGCATATGGTGAAACAATACAGATTGGAGGGAACCACAACAACAGAAGGAGTGGGACAGGGAACTGACTCAAGCAGTAGAGTTCTTCCCCCCAAAAAATAATCTTCTGCTTTGAAAAAAACTTTGAAAAGATTCAGAAGGGGAAGCAGGACATGTATGGCAGACTGCATGAACTTGGGAGGGGCAGGGGACATGGAGGGGGAAATGGGTCTGGATTGAACTGAGAAGTGATGTATGAAATGCACAAAACTTCAATAAAAGAATAAAAAAGAAAATCCATCTTTTTGTTTAAAATAAAAGAAGTTGTAAGGCAAACTAAGCAACATTAATGATACATTCCCCTTTAGTTGAAAGCAATTGTGCTCTTATAATGTGAATCCCTTAACAGGCTCTAGAATTAACCTACCACTGACTTTCAGACTTTGTAATGTTGGTATATGGGTGGAGAGTAAGTATGCATATTTTAGAGTAATATAAAATTAAAAGAGAAAAATGTGAATCCTGATATATGATTTGGAAATAACAGTTTATTTTCAGATGACATAATTTTAGTATAGGTATGGCATATATATATATATATATATATATATACTATATATATAAGCATATGTTGAAGCAATACAAATTTACAAATTGGAGGGAACAATAACAATAAAAGAACTGGGACAAAGAACATACTGAAGCAGTAAACTTCTCCCCAAAACAATAATCCTCTGCGTTGAAAAATTAAAAAAAAAAGACTCAGAAAAAAGCCAGGCTTGGTGGAACACACCTTTAATTCTAGCACTGGAAACACAGAGGCAGGATCTCTGTGAGTTCAAGCCACCTGGTCAACATAGCGAGTTCCAGGACAGCTGGAGCTACAGGGAGAAACCTGTCCTCAAAAAAAAAAAAAAAAAAAAAACAGACTCAGAAAAATATATAAAATATGTATGCATGAACTTGGGTGGGGTGGAAAGCATGGAAAGGGAAATAAGTCTAAACTGGACTGAGAAATGATATATGAAAAGTACAATGATATACAAAAAGTACAACTCAATAAAAATATTTTAAAAAGAAAAAAGAAGTATTTTCATTTATATATATTTAATGCTCTCTCTTATTTATTTTTTGTTAATATCATGAGACATAATAACATTAACAAATAAACTTAAAATTTTACAAAAATAAATTTGTTATTTAAAAAATAATCTTATTTTTAAAAATTACTTAATTTTTAATTTGTTTATGTTTTATCCATGAATCATTATTAACTCATAAATTGTCATTTTCAAAGTTTTAGAAAGCAAGGAATAATAAATAAAATTACTTTTTCAATAAAAAGCAACAAAAATCATAATTTATTAATAGCATGTTTGTTTATTCTCTCTTATGTGAAAAAGCTATAACTTTTCTTAAAAACAAAATAGAAAAATCATATATCAAAATTTACATGTTCACATAATATTTTATAATGACTCCAAAAAGTCTTATAACCCTAGTCTGTTTCTCAGAAAGGAAGTGATAAAAACAGAAATTTTTTTGTATACTTCCTTTTGTGCTATTTAAATTTTGTTCTGGGTGCATTATGAAATTCATATCAAAAGTTTCTGTAGATATATATTCATAAGTTTTGTTTGTATCTAAAAAGAAGATACATTTAAATCTTATAAGTTTGGTTATGGTCACACAGCATATGAAAGTAAATTATTTAACAATAAATTTATATCCAAACTTAATTATACCCAATCTTAATGTCTTCCTTCCATGTTTTTGTCTTTACCTCTACTTTTTGTTTGAAGACTTCAAGTCGTGTGGAATATGAGTACAAGGATGCATAATTGTCTTTTTTCTGACTTTAGAGGAAATGATCTCTTGTGTCCCCCATATAGTATAATGTTGCTACAGTTGTTGTACAGAGTCTTTATTATGTTGAGATGTTTTCAGTCTAATCCTAGTTGCTTCTGGAGTTTTATCATGAACGAACATTAAACCTAGTCAGTGGTCTTTTATTATCTGTTGAGATAATTATTGATTTTTAGACTTAACATCTATTTATGTGGTTTATCGTAGATATTAATTTGTGTAGCTTGAACTAATCTTACATCCATGGAATATTATCTTCTTAATATGTTTTTGAATACAATTTTTTTTAATTTTATTTATTTTTGTATGTGTATGAATGCACTGTCTGCTTGTAGGTTTGTGCACCCGTGTCGTGCAATGCCGCGGAGGTCAGAAGAGGGTCTTGGATTCCCCTGGAACTGGAGTTCTCCTGGAATTGGAGTTACAGATGGTTCTTAGCTGCCATGTGGGTGCTGGGGATCGAACCCGGGTCCTCTGCAAGAGCCTACCCAACCCAGATCATGCATTTTGCCATAACTGTCCTACATCTTTCTCTCAGTCTTTTTTTTATGCTTAGGAATTCATATTTTCCTCCACTAATTCTACATTACTCTAAAATATGGATATACACTCTCCACCCATATACAGTAATTACAGAGGCTGAAAATAAGTGGTGAGTGGATTCTAGAGCTGGTTGAGAGATTTACATTATAATAACAGAGTTGCTTTCAGAGAAACAGAAATATAACAATAATGTTGTTCAGCTTCCCTTACTTCTGGGGGATTCATTGTTAGCATCCACAAATGAGGGAAACCATTCCCCATTTGTTTTTCTGGGACTGTGTTACTTCACTTAGCATAATGGCTTTGAGCTCCATCCATTTACCTGCAAAGTTCATGATGTCATCTTTCTTTACTGCTGCATAGAACTCCATTGTACACATGTACCACATTTTTGTCATCCACTCCTCTGCTGAGGGGCATTTAGGTTGGTTCCAGCTCTTTGATATTATGAAGAGAGCTGTAATAAATATGGATGTGCATGTAGGATGAGACTTTTGGGTATATACCCAGGAGTGGTATGACTGGATCAGGTGGTAGGCTCATTTGAGTCTTTTAGGGGTTCTCCACACTGCTTTCCATGTTGATTGTACAAGTTTACATTCCCACCAGCAGTGAATGAGAGTTCCTCTTTCCTCACAACCTCTCCAGCATTTGGTGTCTTTTCTTTACTTGATCTTAGCTAGTCCTATAGGAGGGAGATGATACCTGAGAATGGTTTTAATTTGCATTTCCTTAATTATTACTTTTTAGATGTTTCTCAGCCATCTTTAATTCCTCACTGGTGAAGTCTCTGTTCAGCTCTTTACTCCATTTTTTGGGTAGGTCATTTGTTTTCTTCTTTGTTTTTTGAGTAGTTTATATATTCTTGATGTTAATGCTCTGTTAGAGGTATCACTGGTGAAGATTTCCTCCCACTCTGTGTGTTTTCTATTCATGTCCTTGATTGTTTCTTTAACTATATAGAAGCTTTTGAGTTTGATGAGGTCCCATTTGTCAACTGTTGACCTTATTTCCTGTGCAGCTGCTGTCTGATTTAGAAAGTGTTTTCCTATGCCTATGTTTTGTAGATTGTTGCCAACTTTTTCTTCTATCACCTTCAGTCTTCATGTTGAGATCTTTGATCCATGTGGAGTTTATTTTTGTACAGCGTGAGAGGTAGGGATTTAATTTTGTTCTTCTACAAATGGTGATCCAGTTTTGTCAGCACCATTTGCTGAAGATGCTATACTTCCTCCATTGAGGATTTTTTTTGCCCCTTTGTCAAATATGAGGTGCCTGAAGTTCTATGAGCTCAAGTTTGAATCTTCAACTTTGTTCCATTGGTAAATGGGTCTGTTTATTTTTTTTCAGTGCTCTTAACCATTGATGGGTCTGTTTTTGTGTCAGTACCAGGCTGTCTTTATGACTATGACCCTGTAATATAATTTGAAGTCTGGTAGAGCAATCCCCCTGTACTGCATTTTTCACTCAAGGTTGCTTTAGCTTTTCGGGATCTTTTTTTTTTTTTTTTTCCATATGAACTTAAGGATTTTTTTCCAAGTCTGTGAAGAAGCTCATGGGATTTTGTTTGGGATTGCATTCAATCTGTATATCAATTTGGGTAAAATGGATATTGTTACTGTATTAATTTTCCCAATCCATGAGTATGGGAGGTCTTTCCATCTTTTGGTGTCATTTTCAATCTCCTTCTTCAGGGGTTTAAAATTTTTGTTGTAGAGATCTTTAGTATCTTTGGTTAGGTTTGTTCCCAGGTATCTTACTATTTTTGAGGCTATTGTGAGTGGAAAGGGCTACTTAAATTCCTTCTCCACTTGTTTATTATTGGTATAAAGAAAAGCTATTGATTTTTCTAGGTTAATTTTGTAGCCAGTCACTTTACTAAAACTCTTAATAGTTTCTAGAAGTTTTCTAATAGATTTTTTAGCACCCCTTAGGTAAACTATCATATTATCTGCAAAAAGGGATAGCTTAACTTCTTCTTTTCCAATTAGTAGTCCTTTTAATTTCCTTCTCTTGTCTTATTGCCCTAGCAAGTGTTTCAAGCACTATGTGGAAGAGAAGTGGTGACAAGGGGCAGCCTTGACAGTTTCCCACCTTTAAGGGAAATGGTTCCAATTTTTCTCCATATAGGATGATGTTTGCAGTGGGTTTCCTATATGTACTCTGCCTGGCTTCTGTGGCTCTCTGAAACCACAGAGGAAGAACTGATGACCCCTTCACTCTTGCATCCTTCATGCCTTTAAAGCCAACACCACGTGAATGAAACTGCCAAGTTTGGCTGCAAGTTTGGGATGGACCCTGGCCTATTTCAACCATATTTGCAACTTTTCTCTGCCCTGGACTTATTGGAGCAGAAAATCCTTTCAGTATTTTCCTTTCAAAAGTTGGAGGCTTAGCTGGGTGTGGTCTTGCCCTATTTCTATTGTTTACTTGTAAATAGCTAGGCCTCTGCTTAATCACGTTAATCTCACTTTTTCCATTGTTTACTTGTAAATAGTTAGGCCTCTCCTTAATCACTTTAATCTCATTTTTTCCATTGTTTACTTGTAAATAGGTAGGCCTCTTCTCACTCACTTTAATCTCCTTATCAAAGGAAGCCTCTCCTTCATAAGCCTTGGCTCCATCATTAATCTTCCTAGTGTACTTTTCAGATCCAAACTGTGCATTCTGAAATTCTTTTTGCCCCATATTCTCTATTTCACTGTAGATCTGCACAGTATTCACCATTAATAGCCACACCACCATTTCTATGCTAGGCTGTCTTGAAATATCATCAGCCAAAAACATTGTTCCATTTCTTCTCAACTTATCCTCAGGCAAGCATTTAGTCTGTGAGCAAACTGTTGCCAAAAAACTCTTTGACAAAATATCCCAGGTGCTGCTTAAGTCTTTGTTTTCCTCTAGAAATACATTTTTTCAACATTGCTTTCTTGTAGGCTTCTACTAGAATGTCCCATTAAGCTCTGCTTACAGCAGTCAACAGCTTTTCTAGCCCAAAGTTCCAAAGTCTTCCACATTTCTCCAAGCTCCCACACGGTCAGGTTCTTCACAGCCAACACCCCACTCCTGGTACCAAATAACTGTATTAGTCACTTTTCTTTTGCAGTGATAAAACCACCATGACCAAAGGAACTTATAAAAGGAAGAGATTATTTGAGCTTATGATTGATTTTTTTTCCAGGGAATTAGAATCCATTGTGGCTGGGAGACATGCTGGCAGGAGTTGGAGCAGAAAGCCAAGGTTCACATCTTCAAGTGGGTACAGGAAGCAGAGAGAGGGACTGGAGACTGGCAAGACATTTTGAATTCTCTAAGCCCACCCCTAATAACATACTTCCTCCAGCACAGATACACCTTCTAAGATCTCCCAGAACAGTGCTACCAACTGGGGACAAAATGTCTGAATATTTGAAGTCTATGGGGGCCATTCTTATTCAAACCACTACAATCTTTTTTCTCCAAATTGGTCTTGATCAATCGTTTATCATAGCAACAGAAAAGCCATACTAGAACAGAATCCTAGGCAGAAAAGACTCTTCTGATGTCCTCATCACACCTGACCTCATACTCCACTGCTGAGCTGTAGTAACAAAACTCCCATGATACTGGTACAATAATGGTCATGTTGACCTCTACAGTAGAACAGAGGACCCAGAAGAACTCCAAACAGGTAAACACAACTAATTTTCACAACATTTATTAGAAAAAAGACAATCTTCACACATGCTACTGGGAAACTGGATTTCCTCCTGACAAGAATGAAATTAGATTCATTAACACCCCCCTCGAAAAAAAAATCAATTAAAAATTGGGTCCAAGGCTTAAATTTAAGACCTGATATTTTAAAACTGTTACATAAAAACTGGGAGAACACACTTTAATATCTAAGAAGAGGTAAAATATTTCTGTAAAGGATTCCAGCAGCACAGAAAATAATCTCAAGAATTGACAAGTATCATTTTATGATGGTAAATACTATTTCCAAAATAGAAGAATAATTACTAAAGTGAAAAGATAGCCAACATATTGTGAAAAGAAAATCTCTGCTAACCATAATTCAGAAAGGGAATTAAAATCTAGACTATATAAAGAAATGCAAAAAATAGGCACTAGAAAACCCTGAATAATCCAATCAATAAATGTGCTAATGAACTGAAAGACGGATCACAAATGAAAAAATGCAAATTCCCAATAAGCATTTAAAAAAATTATTCAACATTCTTAGCCAACAGGGAAATAAAATGGATTTGTTATTTCTTCTCAGTAAGTAAGTTATTTCTTCTCAGTCAGTAAGAATGAGTATCATAGAGAAAACAAGTGACAACAGAGGCCAGAAAAGATGTAGGAAAAGAGGAACTCTTATTCACTGCTTGTGGGAGTGTAAATTGGCACAGCCAACATAGAAAGCAATATGGGGGTTCTCAAACTAAAAATAGAACCAGCTAATGCCACTCTTGTATATAGATCTGAGGACTCTCTGTCAACATCCACAGCTCTACTTGCATAGCTGTATTTTCTGCTGAATTATCCACATTAGGTAGGAAATGAATCCAGATTACATGCCAATCAAGTCACGAACAGATAAAATTCATGTGGGACTTATGTACAGTAAGAATTTGTTCAGCCATAAAGAAAAAATGAAATGTGACATTGGTAAGACAATGGTTACAACTGGAGATCCTTATGGTAAGCAAAATAAGCCAACTCAGAGACAAATACCATGTGCTTTTCTCCTTTGATGACTAGATTTAAAGGATGATGACATTCGTAAGTGAGCACAGTTCAATATTATGAACGGCCAGAATTGGCCACATCAAAGTGAATTAGATCTGATTCCTTTTATCAAGATGTTGTCCATGGGCCAGGCTGTTCCCTGTACTCGACTCAGCAAGTGAGCCAGGCCCCATTTATGTTTATTGGTATACATGATATGATTGGTATTCTCTCTATATATATCTATCTATGTCTCTCTCTCACTGGTATTTGTGTGTGTATGTTCATGTATATAAATGTGGAGGTCAGAGGTCAGTGTTAGGTGTCTTTATTCACTCTCCACCTTGTTTCTAATTTTTAAATAAATTAATACATTTTTACTTTTAATATTTATTTTATTTATTTTTAATTGAATTTTTGTGATTTGCATGCAATGTAGTTTGGTAATATTTAGATTCTTTCTCTCTTTCAATCTCCACTACTGCCTTCCATCTAATTTGATAATTAATTTATTCTCTCACTGAAACTGGAGCTCACTAGTGTCTGTGGCCTGTGAGTTCCAGGGCTTGCCTGCCTCCAGTTCCTCGGGTGCTGGATTTATAGTTACACCTCCCTTTTCTCATCACTCATGGGGTTATTGGGGCCCTCAACTCAAGGTTTCAAGCTGTCATGGCAACACTTCACTGACTCAGACATCTCCCCAGGCAGAAGTAGCTCATCATTTGTTGTAAGGAATGAGATATGGAGAACAACCAAAAAAGGCAGATGTGTTAGTAATGTGCTAACTTTCAATGGTGACTAGACAGGCTCTTGCTCTTGAGGAGGTCACAGTGCAGTGGAGGAAAATCTTATTAAGCAAATCCAGAGTGGGATGAGGACAAGTGGCAGGGACTTCCTGTAATAAGCAAAGGGGATGGGGAATGTATTTGCATCGATTGTTATCATATATGCATACATATCATACATATTACTAATCAATATGCTGTTTGCTTTTGTACTATTTAAAGCTTTATATGTTTACTTGAATTTACTTGACTTTTTCAATCCAAAGTTTTATACATCTAAAAAAGTTTGGAAAATTTTAGAAGAGATTCTTTAATATATAGATATGAATATATTATTAGTAAAATGTTTCTGGTAAAACTCAACTGAAGGTCTCAAGGTTTGTACTGCCCAGTCTTTTGTGGATGGCAGTTAGAGCCCCAAGCATTTAGACAATTCTTTCAATTCTAAGTTAAAAATTCAAGATATGAACATATTCTGACACATTTATGTGAGAAAGACAAATTATATGCATATAATTTTAGAGATACAAAAGGAGACTTTGTATTTCAGCATTAAAGCAAGCTCAGTAATGTCACAGTTTCAAATTTTCACAACTTTGCAATGAGTTTTTTAGAAATATGCCTAATGATGTTGATTCTGATCAGAGTTCTTGCTGTAATAAATCACCTGCCAAAAATAGTAATAATAATAATAATAATAATAATAATAATAAATCACCTGCTGCTAATATTGTAGTCTAGCTTGCTCAGCTTGAAAACATTTATATCTTAGAAAAATATGATATTCTAACACTTTCTTAAGGAAATTAATTACCAAAATATATAGTTCTGCTCTCTATGCTTCTTATGACAGAAATTGGGAAAACAGGGAGCGCTAATGATTTTTCTGGTGCTAAAATGTGTGTGTAAATGACTACATTTAAAGGTTTATGTAGTATTCTTTTGAGTTCCTAAGTAGATCTGAGTTACCTGTTAAAACATAGCATGCTTTTTATTTCTCTCAACTTTAAAACAAAACTGAGAATATAAAAACTTCTTACACTGAGACC
The DNA here is from genome assembly GCA_009823505.1 of Rhizomys pruinosus. Lineage (NCBI taxonomy): Eukaryota > Metazoa > Chordata > Mammalia > Rodentia > Spalacidae > Rhizomys > Rhizomys pruinosus. The sequence goes on along the minus strand of VZQC01007016.1, from coordinate 416,437 downwards.
CAAAGCAAATAATCTTTAAACTATACATGCTACTATAATTAAAAACATGTATTATATAATATTTGTATTTAAAATATTAATGACAAATTAACCATCATTTTCAAACTGTAGTAATTTCAATATTTCACTTCTTCTAGTTGTACTTGAGCAATTTTAAGTTCTTGATTTAACAAAAGTGATTTTAAGAATTGTTCATTCACCACAATAATATGTGCCTCCATTCAAATGATAATTATGTGGAGATAATAATTTTAGAAAAAAAATCCCGTGAATTCCACGAGTAAAATTACTGAACACCGACAAGTACTTAAAACTTATTTGCAAAATGAAATTAGCTATGCCAAAAGTATTGATTATATTGCAAAGTGTTCCTGTTGTGTTCATAAATTAATTCATGTAACAAGTTATTATGAAGGAGTATTGAAGACAAGAATGCTGAGAGAAACACAGACAGTGGAAGTCTGGCTCAGGAGGGTACAGATGAGAGTAAGAATTCCATTGCAACTGAGGCAGAGGACACATACTTTTCATATCCCAGCAAAGAATCTGGCTGCATTTGCCCATGTCCTCAGGATCTGAATGAGGCAGGAGGATGGAGAAATTGCTCAGCAAAGAGCACAAAACCAGTCTCATACACAAGACACAATTTCAATTCCCATACCCTATGTCAGGCAGCTTACTATCACCTGTAACTTCAATGCCTCTGACCTCCATGGGTACCTTCACTCATGTGCACATGCCAAACATGGCCAGACATACAGACACATAATTAAATGTAATAAAATATTTTAAATGAGAGAAAAGAAAAAGTTGAGTGAGACTGAATTCAAAAGTAACAGCCTAGATATTTAAGCGGAGGAATTTTTTTTTAATTTTATTTATTTCCGTATGTGTATGAATGTATTGTCTGCATGCAAGTCTGTGCAGAAGAGGGCGTCGGACTCCCCTGGAACTGGAGTTCTCCTGGAATTGGAGTTTCAGATGGCTCTCAGCCGCCATGTGGGTGCTGGGGATCGAACCCGGGTCCTCTGCAAGAGCAGTCAGCGCTCTTTTAAGAGAAGGTAACATTCAGGCTGTCAAATAGTTACTGCTTTCTGGTGTCAACTGAAACTGCAATGAGAGAGAGAGAGAGAGAGAGAGAGAGAGAGAGAGAGAGAGAGAGAGAGAGAGAAACAAAAAATCCGGTAGAAAGCTATGGAAATGTGATGCTTAAAATGGAAATATCTGTGAATTACCAACTAAGCCAGTGTGAAAGCAGTTGTTATTGTAAAAGCAATAAGCACCAAAGAGAAAGTTGATGCTCTGCGCTGGGACAATATGAAAGCTACTCTGAGGATAACACCTAATCCAGTGAAGGCTTCACCTCCTGAAAAGGCAAATTGTCTGAAAGAGCCTAGACTGAGAACGCCAGCAAAGGGGCTCCGTTCCAAACATCCTAGAGAAATGTTTCCCAGGGTCAGCACACAGAAAAGGCTAACACAACTTTGGTCCAAGGGTGCCAAACTACATCTTGAACACACAGCAGAATTTGGCAATATCATTTATGTGTACTGGTTTCACAAGCATAAAAGGTATAAAACTGGAAGGATCATGGAGTCTCACCCCAAGTATTCATAGAGCCACTAAGACCAGGCAGTTGAGTGGCATAAGAGTACTTAGAATGGAGAAGCTCTGACAGATCACTGCATGAAGCTGTGAAGATGAAGCAACTTTGCATTGCAAACCAGGGGGCGTTGGAGATTCCAGGACGACTAGATGACTGACAGGGAAAGCCACAGGCACAGAATGATGTGCTGTAGGCAACAAAGCTGGGAGTGGAGAGCTGGCCAAGCCCAAACAATTCCATCATGAGGGCCTGGTGCCTGGGAACTACAGGATTTGGTGATTGCCCTTCTGGGTTTCATGCTTTCTTTGTTCAGCTCTTTTCTCCTATGCTCCATTCCTTCCCTTTGAAATAAGAATGTGTACTCTGCCCAAGAGTATGTTAGAAATACCTTGCTTTTTATTGAACAGGGGATCTTGGTTAAAAGATTGCCTGAATCTCACAAAACATTCTGAACATTTTTTAAAAAAACAGGGTTGGGAATGTTAAAGACTCTGGAGACTTTAGAATTTGGGCAGAATACATTTTGTGTCATAAGATGGCCATGAGCTTATGGGAACAAGAAGTGGATAGATATGACATAAAATTCATATTGAAGTGTTAAGTAGTCAGGTGGTAGACTCATGGGCAGGATCTACAGTCAACTTCCAGGAAAATCTACAAGGAGCAAAGAATAATAATTTTATAAAAATGTGGAGTTACAGGTAATGCAATGCCTTGAGGGGCTAGGTGTAACTCAGTGCAATAGTGCGCACAGCTAGCACATGTGAGGATAGCACTGGCATCTGATTCCTTTGACTGAAAAAATAGATATTACTCAAAACATCAAATAATTTTATAATATAAAGTACCAGCGAGAAGCTGTTCCTCTGAATATGATGAAATAAGTATTTAAAGCTCCAAATAATTTTCCAATTTTTTGTTACTATGTACATAATTGTCTTAATCTTCTGTAATAATTTTAATGCATTTAAAATAAAAACCATGAAAAATATCTTCAAATGATTATAATATATTATCTTATACACATACCTGAGATACATTTTGAGTTAGATATCACACAGCAGATAATGTGGATCTTGCTATATTTCCTATGAAAATTTTAAACATGACTTTTTAGAAATGAATTGCTATGAAGTTAGCAATTCTTTTCACTCTGAGATTTAAGTAAGTGTAGTATTGTTTATTACATTAATTTTTATTTGCACGATTCTTTTTTTTTTTTTTTTTTTTTTGTCTTTTAGAGACAGTGTCTCCCTGTAGCTCCAGTGTCATGGAACTCACTCTGTAGACCAGGCTGGCCTTGAACTCACAAAGATCCGCCTGCCTCTGCCTCCCAAGTGCTAGGATTAAAGGTGTGCACCACCACGCCTGGCATTTGCACAATTCTTAATATGTAGAGCTGATTTTTAAATTATTAATATGAGTACTACATTCAAAATAAAAAGGAAAGACATAATGAAATCTATTTCTTATTTGTTGAGGTATTTGTTTTAATTTCTGCCTCAAAACAACTTCATTGCTGGATGCTATTTTTGTATTTAAATGGAATTTTAATTAATGCTTTGAGGCACATTTTGACCCTTTTCAAAAGGTGGCCTTTTTTAGTAATCAAACTATGTTAAATAATACTATTGATATTAAAAATTAAATGCATGTTACTTTTAGTATTTTAACAAAGTATTTGCTGATTACTGCTATTAGCATTTCACAGGGACATTGTCTACAAATTCTCAGTAGAATTATACTCATTGAGCTCTTTTGTGTCTATGTGTTCTCCCCACTAGTACCAAGTTTGATCTGTACCTTAAGAATAAACATAGTCTTTTTTTAAATTCTAACTTTAAATGACTAATCTCATCCTTTATATGAAACTCTTTGAAAGTCATATGAATAAACATTATTATTAAATCAGCTTTTCCAGACAGGTAAACTCTTGCTTGTATATAAGCTGTGGTAAAAAAAATATAATTTATATATATATATATATATCTATATTAATATATATAAAATATATAAATGCTGTGTTGCACAGGTATATATTTCTCTGTGCACATGTTCTCCTAGAGATTCCACTTCATAGCACTGTGTTTATATGATTGTCTCATAATTATTCTATTTCTAATATATGAACTTAAGATAACTTACAATCTATACTGTTCATATGTTTTCATTTTTATCTCGAGTGTTGAAACTTGTTTGAATATTTTATCTGAAGTGAGCAGGTATGAATGGGATTGGTGAGCCCTGAGCACAGAGTGCAGGGGTTCTGCTTTCTCTGGATCCTCTGAATCATTCCTGGTGTCATTCCACCTGACATTCACTTCTGTGTCTTAGCTGCTCAAAAGCATGTTTGCAAGATGGCTGTTTTGAATAGAATGTGTGGGATCTAGGGGTGAAGAAGGATGAGTCTGACTAGTTTTTCTTCCTTCCTTCTTTGTTTCTCGCCCCCTTTCTTCCTCACTCTTACTGTCCCTTTCCCCCTCTAGCTCTTTTGTTTGTCAACCACAGTAAAACAACAAAAAGATAAATGAATGACCTGGAGTTTCCATAAAATATTATTTGTCTAGTGTTGATTATTTTCCACACTAAGGTGCCCCATTTTTATGTTAGGAATTCAACTAGATGATGGATCTGTAGCATCTCTATGCAAAATGAGGGGTTACTGAGAAAGTAGTGAGAGATTCCCAGAGAGAATATTAGCCACAGGAAATGCTACATTGTGACTGTATGGAGGAAAAAAAAGAATGTCTCCTGGGCTTGAAGGTTGGGGTGAGCATTTAGAACTAAGGGATATGTTTTGAAGTAAGTCTTATTTATATATTCTCTAGTTGAAGCTCAAAACAACCTGAGTTACTTGCTTCTAGCTTCTGCTTCTAGGATCTAACATCAATTTCGTTGGTGCCATTTCCATGCAAATATTTTAAGTATTTTCTTCCTTGATTCTGATATTCTCTTCCTATGGTCTATATTTATTTTTACAGGAATTTTCATGTGTTCCGTTCAAACGTCTTGCCTCCACACATCTACATGCACATGTACTCCCTTGCTAAATTAGCACAGAAATATAATTTATAAAACAGAAATTGCTAATTCAGAGATGCCCCCCTCCAAAAAACCCTGCAAGAATAAACCAAATATTTTCTTAAAAGGAAGAGTACTCAACTAATAAGAAATAAATGTTTGAAAGATGTTTTGCAATTCCTATAGCATCTTTACCTGAAGGATATTTCAGGCAAATATTTGTCAAATGAAAAGCAGATTAAATAATATTTTCTTCCTAACACGTGGCATATGCCATGAATATAAATTTAATCCATAAATATAAATTACTCCATGACAAACTAATTATTAAATTAAAAAATAAACCGGTGACAAATTTGGACACCATTCTAACTTCCTTTATGCATTACACTTGTCCCAGTTTATCAAGTATTTGCCTTATTAAGTCACTGCACTCTGTCTTCTTTATGTTCTTACCTACCCTGTTGTTTAGCATCAGTCTAAATGTAACAAGATGGGACTGTGCTCTGCACGTGGAAGGGATTTTCTACACTAATTAGACAGTGAACACCTTGCCCTGGGGAGTAAATATACCACCTTGATTGATGTCAATGACATATTTTTTTTCTTCTGTTATTCATGGATAGTCTAGAGGCTAGTATTTACAATTGATTGGAATTAGGTATCTGTGTTCTTATTTAGATAAGCTTAGTGCTGTATAAGTACACTTATTTGTCATGAAGCTTACCTAATGTGTAATATCTACATGCATGTGTACGTACTATATCAATAATATAATGAAGTTTTTTTTAATTCTTCAAGAATAAAATCAATTGATATTTCATAGAAATTATCCCAGGGAACAGTTTGAGGACCCCTGTTGTAACACTTCTTTATAGGGCATATTAAGTATAAAATAAGTGTACCTTGAACTCTTTCCAAAGAGGTTAATCACCTCATTATAAGGTAATCTTACCTAGAAAGTAGTCCCTTGACATGGCTAATTGGAACTAATTAGATGCTCTCGGCTGCAACTTGCTCCACCTAAGCATTAATTACTAATGCTTTTCTTTTGGAGAAAATGTACTTAAATGGGTATGTTCAGAAGTATTTTCTTTCTGACAAAGTTAATTCTAAAATATTAACATAGAATGACTATTTTTCTTTGATAAAAATTGATTTCTTCACATATTGTTGTTTCAATAAGCAAGTAGTCACATATGAAACATTTGGATATTTGTATTCTCTGCTTTGAATCTATATGAACAAAACATTCACAGAGTAGATCTTCTCAAGCTATACTCTTAATTCTATATATTGATATAAACTATACCTACAATAGGAAGAAGAAAATATTTCCTTAATGGGTAAAAGAATTGGAAAATAGTAATATAAAACTTCAGTGCTATGAATATCATATTCTTATTTCTCAGAAAGATCACCTTTCCCTCTTTGGTTTCTAGTAAGAAAATATGAGAACTGCTGAAGCATTATATTATTTATTAAGTTTTTACTTACCAAACACATACAATGGAACCAAATGCACATATATCCAGGATATTACTACATCTTACAGACTGTTTCTTATTTATCCAGACAACATCATTCCTGTTTCCTTGAAACCCTCTTCAGACATCTCCCTGGTTTGTCCTGTTTAGTTCAGCTTCTGTATTTTGATCATTCCCATGGCAAGTGTAACTTATTTGAGACTTTTAGTTAGGCAGCACCTCATTTCCACCAATAAAAGTCTCTATTGTTTCATATTGGTACACAAGATCTCTACAAAGCTTAACAGCATGAAATTACTATGAAATCAAGCCCATAGCTTCTGTGGAGCAGATGTTCAACCAGGGAACAGTAGAGACAGCTCATCTCTGCTCCCTGAGATCTGGACCTCCACCTGGAAAAGCTCTCCATCACCAGAGGTGATTTACTACCTGGGGCTGCAACGACCCAGAGACCTGGTTGTTCTCATGTTTGGTAGTTATTTACTGAAACTTTACCTGAACTACCTATGCATGGTTTCTGTGTGACCTCCCTTTTCACAGTGTAGTGATCTAAAGTAGTCAGACTTCTGAAACCGAGTCAGGAGAATGGGGCTCCAAGTACCAAAACAGTTTCTGGGTTTATTTTTTATGTTGTTTACTGTCACGGTCACTAGACTTTTATTAATTAAATCTGTAAAAAGACCCAGTCAGACTCAGAGGAAGGAACATCATTTCACAGTTAGAAGAATAACAAAATACAGATTTTTTTGTAGATAAGGACATCATGTTCTCATGTTCTTTTTACAGAGGAGCTTAGATCTGAATAATGACACTAACTCAGCAGACTCTTATAGTAAAAGCTACTAATTATGTAGAAATAATTTTGTCTAGTGATTAGGTTGTTGTTTTTATATTTTATTTTGTTCTTTTTGAGACAGGGTTTCCCTGTAGCCCCAACTGGCCTGGAACTTAGTATGTAGACCAGGCTGGCTTTGAACTCACAGAGACCAGCCTGCCTCTGCCTCCCAAGTACTGAGACTAGAGGTGTGTGCCACTACACCTGACTGTGATTAAGTTGCCTTATCTCACAATGTTTTGTTTATTTTTCAAAATAATTATATTTTAACTGTTGTCATTTCTTTAACAAGATATATACTACCTGCACACTCTTTGTATTAGTAGAAAGAAAGCTCCTGTCCTGTGATCCTAAGACACAGGGAAGCCAGGCATCTGAAATGCCTGCTTGCTTACTGTTCATGTCCTGTCCCTTGTTTCCATGGCACCTGTGCTCTTAATTCTTAGTGATGCTCTCCTTGTATAATATGCTTGTAGATAAGTATGGTCATATAATTTCAACCACCTCATATTTGACGAAGGGGCCAAAAAAGCTCAATGGAGGAAAGATAGCATCTTCAGCAAATGGTGTTGGCAAAACTGGATCACCATTTGTAGAAGAACAAAATTAAACCCCTACCTCTTGCCCTGTACAAAAATAAACTCCAAGTGGATCAGAGATCTCAACCTAAAACCTGAAACCCTGAAGGTGATAGAAGAAAGAGTCAGCAGCAACTTATAAGAAAACAAACAGCACCTGTGCAGGAAATAAAGTCAACAGCTGATAAGTGGAACCTCATCAAACTCAAAACCTTTTGTACAGCTAAGAAACAATCAAGGAAGTGAAGAGAAAACCCACAGAGTGGGAGGTAACCTTCACTACTGATACATCTGACAGAGCATTAACTTCCAGAATATATAAGCTACTTAAAAAAACAAAGAAGTAAGAAAATGAATAACTTACTCAAAAGATGGAGTAAAGAGATGAACAGAGACTTCACTAGTAAGGAAGTAAAGATGGGTGAGAAACATCTTAAAAAGTGTTTAACATCATTAATAATTAAGGAAATGCAAATTAAAACCACACTAAGGTATTATCTCACTCCAATAAGACTAGCCAAGATCAAGAAAACAAAAGATACGAAATGCTGGAGAGGTTGTAGGGAAAGGGGAACACTCATCCACTGCTGGTGGAAATGTAATCTGGTACAACCACTGTGGAAAGCAGTGTGGAGAACCCTAAAAAAAAACTCAAAATGAGCCTACCACCTGACCCAGCCATACCATTCCTGGGTACATAGCCACAAGACACATCCTACCGCAAAGATACATGCACAGCTATATTTATTTCAGCTCTCTTCACAATAGCAAAGAGCTGGAGCCAACCCAAATGCCCCTCAACTGATGACTGGATAAAAAAATGTGGTACATCTATACAATGGAGTTCTATGCAGCGGTAAAAAAAGATGATATCATGAGCTTTGCTGATAAATGGATGGCACTCGAAGCAATTATACTAAATCAAGTAACAGAGTCCCAGAAAAATAAAGCAGAATGGTTTCCCTCATTTGTGGATGCTAACACCAAATCCCCAGTTGGCAGGCAAACTGAGCAACTTTATTATTATATTTCATCTGAAATGCCTGCTTGCTTACTGTTCATGTCCTGAAAGCAGCTGTGCTATTCCAATGTGAATCTCTTAATGTCCTCTAGAATTGTCCTACCACTTGTATTCACACATTGTAATTACCATATATGGATGGAAGATATGTATTCATGTTCTAAAAAAAGAAAAATAATGTAAAGTTACACATCTTTTTACCTGCATGCAACTTTACTGTTAAAATGTGAATCTCTAAATTTTTTTAGGAATTAACATATAGTATATTTTCAGAATTTGTAATTTTTGTTAATGTGTGGAGTGTATATATGCATATTTTGGAATAATATAAAATTAAAGGGAACAAAAAAGAGAGAGAAAACCTTTTTTTTTTAAAGAACTGACAAAAACAGTAAACTTGTGCATTGAAAAGGTTATAAAAGGTTATAAAAGACTGAGAAAAACATGGAAGACAGGATGTAACATGTATGACAGAATCCATGAGCTCTGGCAGGAGGTGGGAGGAAGTAAGGGGTGGTCATGGATGGGGGCATGAGTCTAAATTTGATTAAGAAATGTATGAAACAAACTCAATAAAAATTAACTTAAAAAAAAGAAAAAGTGATCATTTCCTATGCTTGTTTCCTAATTAGTACAAAGGATTGATGTGCATTGTACCAATGTTGGGGAGTATATTGCAAAGATAAAGTAAAAATAATTTTTACAGTAATTGGCAATTATTATATTATTATCATTTATTAATTATTTTGGAGACAGGGTCTCCCTATAGCCCCAGCTACCCTGGAACTAGTCAAGCAGCTCAGGCTCGCTTCAATCTTGCAGAGATCCACCTCCCTCTTCCTCCTGAGTACTGGAATTGAAGGTGAGTGCCACCACCTGTGGCTTATTGGCCAATATTAGATGGCGAATACACACAGCAACTGCAATTCATGACCTATCATTTACTCCAAACTATAATTTCCATCATCCAGAGCTTTTTTAGTTTATTACAAATATTCATTTCCAAAATCTCTAATTCTCCCTCTTCTTGCCTCTTTGTTCTTTGAGAGCCTGCACTCATCTTCAGGGCAGCCTTTGCATGCAGACTCCTGGTCGTGTTCAACAGCAAGAAGCATAAACTCTTAATACCAGATGAGGCACAAGCAACATATGCTCAGATACTTTGACTTGAGTGCCTGCACTTAGGTAGAGAACCCCACCAGTTTCTCTCTGTCTATAGTGACAAGGGGACTGAAGAAGACAGGAAATATTTGTTTCACCTTTAATATGTCACAGATTATATATAAGGATATAGCTCATTTGCTAGAACACCCGCCTCACATTTCTGAGACTATGAGTCTGGTTGCTAACACCACATAAAACTGGGTGTGTAATCTCAGCACTTCAGAGGTAGATGCAAAAGATCAGAAGTTATAAGTCATCCTCAACTATGTAGCAAGTTCAGCCTGGGCTATCCAAGAGTCTGCCTAAAACATATATATTCACAGACTTAATGCTTATAAGGATAGGATTTCAAAAGAAAAGTAAAGCCCTTGTTGAGAGAAATCTATTAAGAATTTCCCAAGTCCAACACCATTTGGCTTTATTTAATGGTTTTATTTATCTCTTGCTATCAAGAGATGAATATCTCTTGTTTGATATCTCTTGATATCAAGAGATAAATAAAACCATTAATTCTTTATTTGATTTTTATATTTTATTATCTTGTTCAGCCTCCTTCATAACTTAGATACATTGGACTTTGATTATAGAAGTACAATAGTTTTCACTCCTGTTGACTCTGCCTCTTGTCACAAAGCATCTACTAAAACACTCCCTTACCGAAAGGTGAACCCAAGGATGAAGATTACATTATCTTCTTGAAGGCAGCTGGAATCAGCATCAGTTAACTAGTCATAGTGAAATCTGTTTTGACACATTACACATTCTAATTCCTTGTGTGACTAATCCTGTCATCCGTCTACTATACATAGAGGATGCAAAGAAAACAATCTTCAGAGGTGGGGACTATGAAAGCTTTGGGGTAAATAATGCATGATGGTGCCATTTAAGAATGTTAATCCTGGTGTACTGGTGCACCCCTTTAATCCTAGCCCTCAGCTGGCAGAGGCAGGTGGATTTCTGTAAGCTGTACAGTGAGTTTGAGGCCAGCTTGGCCTGCAAGGAGAACCAGTCTCAAAAAGATATAACTAACTAACTAACTAACTAACTAACTAACTAACTAACTAACTAAATAAATAAATAAATAAATAAATAAATAAATATGTGTGTGGGTTTTCAGAAAAGTTGGAGGAGGAAGAGAGGAGAGATGAGAATGAGAGACAGGAAGAGGGAAATGGAAGGAAATATGGGCAGCTGAGAGGTGAAAAGTTTGAAGCAGCTTTGTGGCTCCTAGTCAGACATAGGATTTGGGAAGCTGGGTGAGGCTGGCTCTTGGCCACACATCTTGAAATAATGCCTAATGGCAGATATTTTTTTTTGCAAAATTTCAATAAAACTAAGAAAATAGATTTGTGGAAGAGAAAAATTGCTAATTGTCGCCTTGCTTAAGGACTGATAAAGACAGAGATATGAAAGGGAAAATGAGGAATAGAAGCACGTGAAGGCAGTCCAGCCATGAGGTAATGAAGTGGAAAAGTGCCCTGTGGGATGAGGATGATAATTCCAACTCCACGCCCGTTGTCTGTGAGACGTGAATACACTATCTAGACCAATTTCACAGGCAGTAGAGTCTATTGACATGGCATTAGGTAAGTTAGATATCTTTTGGTGATAAGCAGCTATTGCAATAAGGAGCCTTTTTTGCTCATGATCTGCAAACTAGAACATCCTTAAATTTCTAAGTAGTGTTAACTGGTTTATTTAACTGGATTTGGTAATTTTAAATATAATAAATGTATATAACATTGTAAAGGATTGACTTAAAGGTACTGGCAAATTATATTTAATCCAGTATGAAGAAAATTAGTAAGCATATTTTATCATTTTAAATTATTAACTTTTATAAGATATATTTACTTAAATTATTCTAGTATATTTATTTACTTTACAATAAGTTCTTATTATTAAAGAATAATAATTATTTTTAACATAAGTAACAGAAATATAATTTTACTGTGGTCATGTTAGAATTTCTGGAATTCGTCTTAAAATATAATTCCAATAGGTAGAGGAAGGGAGTGAGGGAAGGAAATGAGGGAATAAGGGAAGGAGGAAAGGAAGGAAATTCATTTTTATAAGCAAAGCTTGTAATTTTTTGAATATTTTGAAGAAGTTGGAGACGCTAGCCAGCAGAGGGCGCAAACACACACTCACTCAGCCTTGCAGCAGTTCAGGAATTAGAGAGCTCTGGATGAGTCCTTGCTGAGCACTCACTGGCAAAGTCATTGTTTGGATACATTGTGTTGCCAGGACTTAGATTATTTACATCAGCAGTCTTTCTCATGTGGAAGCATGCATCTCTTCTAACGAAGTGTAATTTGAGTTGTGTTTGAATGCCAGCCAGTGCACTTGAGAGTCTGTTATAAAATGCTAAAATCTTGGCAGCGTTTGGCTAGAGGTCAAAGGACTTCAATGTACCTCAAGTCCCGCTGACTAATTAAAGAGCTTTGATCACATTGGATGAACAAGCGCAGCTTTAACCCGACTTGGAAGGCGCTTTGTTTCATTCAGTCAAACTAAAAGTCAAAGGGTTGATATCTGCCTTAATTGTAACATTACTTATTAAAGAAAGGCCAAAATGTGTGAAATAATTTTCTAATTGGAATGAGAGAAGACAATTCTCAAAAATGTTTCATATTTTTGTTAAGTAAATACATGCAGAAATTAAATGTATCATAACATTCCTGTGATATATGGCATAGCTAATTGTGTTCATAAAAATATTTCGGCATAACGTTGATTAGAAGAATGTGCTGATCTGACAAAATAATGTTTTAGAGTTTTCAAAAATAAGCAAGGCTGCATTTTTTAAAACAGGTTTTGCTAAATTTTATGTTTTGTATACATTTATTATTATAATTCTAGTATGACCATTTTGAAAACAAACAAAAATTTTAATGCTTAATGAACTACTTAATGAATAGAAATAGTTGGCTACTGTTCATTTTAGGTAATTAATGACACCAATTAGTTTTTCTTTAATTCAGGGCCTTTTCTTACTGTCTTTATTAGTGTGCCATGATTTCTTATTATAACATGCATCTTGGTTTTTACCTTGTGCACAATTAAACATATGAACTATCTATGCAGTGTATGAAGTCTGTTTACTTTGAAAAGCTGATAGAAAACATATTTGCCTTTCATGTTCTAAAAACCAATCAAAGCTCTCATTTTATTTTTATGAGCCAGCAGAGTGACTGTGTAGTAAACAGTTTAAAAACCTGTGGGAAGTTCATTTTTAATGTTGAATAGCTAGCGTGAGATGATTCTATTTTTCTTCCCTCAATGAAGCTTTTAACAATTTTATGTGCAAAGATGATGATTATTTAAAAAGTGACAAACTGTCCCACTGGTATGATGTATGAGTTTGCCTCTAAAACTGTCCCTTGTCTCTAGTAAGAAGGTGATAATTGGGTTTTAAGATTAGAATAAAATAACCATATCATTTATGGAGATGGACATTAAAATGTATTCCATCCATCATATAAGCTTAAAACAATTAAGAGCTGTAAAATAGGGGCTGAAGAGATGGTGCAATGGTTAAGAGCACTGGCTGCTCTTGCAGAAGACCAAGTCTGGTTCCCAGCACCCACATGGATACTAATAACCTTCCATATCTCCAGTACTGTGTGGCTCCAACACTCTTCTCTGTCCTCTATGGGGACTGCTCAACATAAGTGTGTGGTGGTTTGAATGAGTGTCCCCCATAGGCTGTAAGTATTCAGACATTTGTCTCCAGTTGGTGGCACTGTTTTTGGAGGTCTTAAAAGGTGTGGCCGTGCTGGAGGAAGTGCGTTGTTGGGGGAAAGCTTAGTGAGTTTTAACAAGCCTCGTGGTCTACAGTTGCTCTCTCTGCTTCCTGTGCTCTCTGGGAGATGTGACCCTCGGTTTGCTGCTCCAGATCCAGCCGCCATGCCTCCTGCCACAATGGATGCTAATTCCCTGGAACAGTCAATCGTAAGCTCAAATAAACTGTTCCTTTTATAAGTTCCTTGGTCATGGTGCTTTATCACAGCAACAGAAAAGTGACTAATACAATACACTCATACACATAAAATAAAAATTATAAATAAAATACTTCTTATAAATGCCATGAAATATATTGCTGTGTGAACATTGTGTAAATTTGTCTGGTATATCAGGTTAATTTGAGATTAATATGGCTCTCTTTGGAAGAATAAAAATTTGACAAACAGTGTAAGAAACAATTAACTTTTTTGGGTAAGCACTTACCTATATGAAGGTTTGCTATGCATTTAACCAGTAAAAAAAAAAACATATTCAGACTTAAGCTTTCAAAACTTCATATTATGGCTTATGTTTCCCCTTTGTCTCTATTAGTGTTCAATTTAAACATAGACAAATCACATGGAGTTGTTTTATGCTTGTACATTAATATCTCCAACTTCTAATGTGGTTGAGAGTTTGAAATAGTATCGATACTGCAAACGATGTGCATTATTACCCAAAATTCACAAAACCATACATCTTAGTGCCTTTAAGAGTACTGTATGGTATTTTAATACAAACAGTGAAAATACAATTTATACAGCAAAACCTCTAGTGACTTTTGAGAGGAGACCTTTTTACTAGCTTGGGGATGATGACAACACATTGACTTAAGGCCCTGAGTCCAGGCTTCTCTCACTTTAAATAACCAGAGGTAATTTCCTCTTCTTAAAATTCACAGAGTATTAAAAAAAATACCCTAAATCTATTTCCTGAGCCAAAATGGAGACTGTTCAGTGCACATTCATTTAACATACCTTTAAACATTCTGACTCAATTACTTTTAATAGAGTGGAGAATGTTTGCTGTAACTTTGAGTGCACTGCATGAAAGGTTGGGATTTTAGTTAGAAATCAGAGAAAATTAGTTCCTGTGCAAAGCTAATCTCTAGAGAAATATAAGTAACCAAAAACTATACTGAAAACCATTGTGAACACCCAGTGTCAGGTACATTCTCAGCATTTGTTATATGCAGAATTATGACATAAATGAATTTATGGTAAGACATTGGCAAGATGAAATAAGGAGAGATTTTTGTTGATAACATGCAAAATACCACACATCTGTTTTTATTCATTCTATGCTCATTGCTTTGAGGGAGCATTTATACAGCTGTGAAAACCTAGGGAATTTTCTACAAAACAATTTTGACAAATGTTCATGATTCCAGACCAATGAAATGCATTTTAAGTTCATTCAGAATGTTCCCAGTGCTCTAGCACATAAACAGTAATAAAACTCATATTGAGGTTATTTCTGTGATTTTTAGCTTCTCTGTTCAATTTATGCAAACAAGTTATCCTGGTTCTCACTAAGAAATATACAGAATTCTAATCAGAGTTTGCAGAAAGCAAAAGAAAATTGATGGTGTGGAAATTGGGACATGATTTGGTTTCATAGATAACTTCACCTTGAAACATTTTGTAATGTCACCTAAGGCACACAAACTTTTAATTCTTCCTTTATGTGAATCCTAGTCTACTTTTTACCAGCTGTTAAATTTTGGGTCAGTTACTTAAAATTGAGGACACGCACACACATTTCACCACATAGAACACTGAAACAGTAACTCCTAGTGTTCAGGGTTGTTTTCTTAAACGAATTTGAATAATGGATGTGACAAAGCTAATGTGCTATCATGCTCTGTCCTTCCATTCCCAGATGAAATTTGCTACCATAACTACCATTTACTAGGTGTGGTGGCTCAAGCCTGAATTACTGGAATTCAGGAAGTAGAGGCAGGAAGATCAGAAGTTTACGGCCATCCTGAGTGTGAAGATTATTTAAACTGCAATGGAAGAGCCCAGAGAGTCTCTAAAATGTAGGGAGATATATCTGAAATACTGGATGATTCTTAGAGAGTAAAAAAAAAAAAAAATCAGCTGTAACTTTTTGAAATCCTTACTAATTAGGGCCATATACATCAGATAATAATATCACTTGATGCTTCTGTGAACCACAAAGATGGCTATTTGCTTTTAAAAAGCACAGCATAGAATGGGGCAGGTTCACTACACCTCCTAGGTTTAAGATTTACAGACTCTGTAAATTGGAAAGATCTGATAAAACAACTCACAGGGTGATGGTGACTATTAAAACAATTGTTTGTGAAAACAGGCTATACAGGAACTAGTTTTTAAAATTGTTATACAGTCAAAAAATCATGATCAAGAAGAGATTAACAATTTGAGAGACATACAGGTTTAACTGACTCTTCTAAATGTGGAAGCCAGTTTTCAAAACAATGCTATTCCTTTCAAAAAGGCAGAGCAAAATAAAATTCCCTTGCATTGCCCAAGATAGATCAGAGGTCAGCAAGCTAAGGCTCACGGGCCAATCCCAGTCCTCTGCTTGCTTTGCTTGGAAAAAAAAAAGGTTTGTTGGTACACAGCCAAGGTGACTGGTTTCTCTGGCTTATGGCAGCATTTAAACTTGAAGGACAAAGCTGAGTTGTGACAGAGACCATATGACCCAAAAGGCTGAAAATATTTACTATCAGAGAATGTGGGTCACCCTTGTAACAGATGGAAAACTATAACTGTGAGAGAAAGTGTTCAAAAGGCTGCGGATGGATCTCAGAGCAGATGAAGGAAATGGAATCTTTAGGTACTGCAATTTGAGATCCCTACAGTAGACATGGTTAAGAAATACAGTGCAAAGGTGTGTAAATAGACTCCTAATCCAGAACAATCAAGGAGGTACCTGGAATCTTTGCAAAATGCAGAGTGTTCTAAATCTGATCCACACAGACTGAAAAACTGTGATAGGACAGTGCAGAAGAGTGTGTAGAACTGAGACCAGGACAGACAAGTCTTGAATCTACCTCAGCCTGCTCATTACCTAGAAAAGACAGCGCATCTCAAAATAAGCTATTTGATGTGTGAAATGTCCATAGTGGAAATAGTACGGATTCTGGAACGCGATAGGCAAGTCGACCCCCGGGCTCTTCTGCTTAAGAACTGTGTGACCCTGGATAGGCAGCCCATCTTATTCTGTGCCTCAGTTTCTTTTTCTGTAAAATTTCATAATAGCTCTTTCTCTGACTACAAATGAGCAATGAGTTAATCTAAATCAAGAGCTGAGAACTGAGCCTGACACTTAGTATTCACTGCATGTGTGCACCATTGCAGTCTGCACAGGCAGCTGGGTGCTAGCTTATATTAATTTTTTATTCACATATACTATCTTGACTTTACACTGTAGGGCATGAAGTCATTACTTCTCACTTGTGCTGTGTTTTGTCTTTCTAGGGTTCTAAGTTAAATTTCTCTCAGAGAGTTGTATCTGAAAATTTCAGACAAGAAATATCCTCATGAAAATATGCTTACACTGTAAATGATTGGCAAACAATAGTAATCAAAATTTGTCACTGTTTGTTTCTTCAGTACTTCAGTACAAGAAAGGAGATATAAATACTTTTTACCAAAGGATAAAATTCACAATTCTGGGGTCATAAGCTTTTTCTAATTTAAATAATAAATCTAATTTATTTTAAAATTGATTTTAAGTAGTTTGCAATCCATATGAGAATAAAATTGTTAACACAACATAGGTAATCACCTTGTTGTTTTTACATTCTGAGAACATTGTTGACCTTTATCATTGTGTAAATAAAGAAACAGCATATGCATGCTGATTTACAGCTTTAGATCTGCTTTTATGTGTAATATTTCATATGATCTTGAAATGTTTAAGCCTCAAGATGTATGCCATGTCTGCTCTTTTCTATTTGGCAGGAAATATTGTAAGCATATTGATGGTGATAATTAATATTTTCTAAACAGCTGAAAAACAGGTGTACCTTTCCAAATAAAATTCAGAGCAAATTTATTGAAGGATTTTTTTAAGGGTGGTGTGGAAATTGTCTTGAAAGTTTAAGACCAGAGGAATTATTTTGAATAATTGTTCTCTTGAAAATGTAAAGTCATGCCCATCAAGAGGCCTCCATTGGTTGAATGTATCTTGTAGGCAATAGACATTCAGTAGGCAATAAATGATGTATGCTCAAATGTTTAACTCTTTTAAGGGACGCTTTTAATCAACTTGTGATCTACATGTTTCTGAAATTGAGTTGTTGGTAAGGGTAGCTGATTTAATTATTATATAAAACCACTATATTTGACAGTAGCCATGTCATTACCTACAGTAAAATAATACAGCAATCAGTGTTATTTCAAATAATACTTTAATTCCTACAAATTTCTATTTTGACCTGGAGTCTTCACTCCCATTGATGGAGTAACAATTGGTTTATCAAAAGTACTCCAGACTTTCTAGCTCCAAACATTTTCTCCTTCATGCAGCTACCTGGTTTTCCTAGGTGGTGTTGATGTTCTCTATTCACTGGAGTTGTTTTACCTCCTTCCTTCCATAGCAATGCTCAGCATATAGGACACATTGCATTTCCTAGTAGTATGAACACCTCAGAGTCATTCAGAGAAACAGAACTGTTTAGAACGATTCACATCCTCACCATTTGCTTGTCCTCACCCTCACTTCTTCCTGTTTCACCCTTTTAGTCCTTGTGGTGGGAAGGCCTAAACTATGTGACCTGACCTCTCTGGGTCCTTCCTTAGAGCCATTTCACAGAGTGCCCATTTCACCCATTGCTACTTTGCTTCTCTAATGCAGTGTAAACATAAAGTTATGACAGCAGAATTGGCTTTCGGGGCCTCAGAAATGGTCTCCTGGGGCTACCACTGAGATTCTTTCATTGTTTCATACTACTATGTGTTTTTCTTTTTCCATGTTACTTGATAAATGAGTGGGCCAAGCCTGCTTCTAAATTCCTGACTCTGCATTCCTCTGATTTGGACTCCATCTTGCAGCCTATCACACCCGCAGGGATCTTTGCCTTTCTAGTTTGGGAGAAGCCCCCCACTCGGTCTCCCTAGTCTGTAGCATCACTCTACTATTTTTTTCTATCCTCAGTACTCTGGTATCTTCTTCCTGATCTGAAATCCCTGCTTTGAAAATACAGAGAAAAGCCCTTTATTTGTCAGGGGGGTTTGGTGGATCACAGGAGGCAGAAATACATGCTTTAGCTTATTGCCTGGTCAACAGCGTCCTCATTGAAGACATGCATGTCGTTGAATAGAGGCAATTAAGAGCCTTTAGGACTTACAAATAATTTTAAAAATCTCAAATAATCTCACTTTATGGTTACATCTATTTCTTCATGATAAAATAAACTCTTCTGTTTTACTGCTTTGTTGCATGTTATAATTTATCAAAAATAGCATGAGATCAAACTATCAAAATTAGTTGCTCTTGCCTAACAAGTCATGTATAACAAATTTTGAAAATTAAGGTACACTCATTTAAAACAATCCATCGCACTGTTTACATTCTACATTGTAGTATATTCACAAAAATCCAATTAGACAGTTTCAGTGAACATGCTCCATGAGAATTTGGCACAAAATGCTAACCAGAGCACCTAACCTGCATGTCTAAAATCTTGATCCAAGAGTCAATGTTAATTCTCTTACTATTTTGAAGCTCATGTTTCCTTAATTCTGTAATGGAAGAAAAGCTTGCAGGAATAGGCTCTAAGGGAATGTAGATGTTTGAAAGGAGGTTAAATACCTCTAAATGGTATTTAAAAAATATCTTGTCTTATGGATATCATAACGATAAAATATGTAAGCAGTGTTCAAGAAAATGGATGCAGATATTATAGGCAATTGAAAGTAGTAGGTGGTTATTGTAGCTGGAAAATCTCCCAGAGCAGATGGTTTTTTAGGAGTTTTTGAAGGAGAAGAGCAAGGTGGCCTGCCTGGCATGTATTAATTGGGTGTCTGTTCCAAGTGTAGGGGGTGGTTGAAGAATGTGTGATGTCTTGAGTGGGCGAATGAGACAAACAGGCACAACTTCAAAATAACCTGGAATTTATATCTCAGAAACTTACAGACTACAAAGCTATAGTTTTGGCTGTAAGAAATGAGATGCTAAGGTACATAAACAGAGAGCACACACCACATGAAAGAGAATGTAGCATGCCACGGCAACATATTCACCTTTAACTTTTGGCTATAGCTCATTACAACTATCGGTTAATAATTTCCTAATTAGGAACATCACTGAAACTACTTGCAGCGTCTTTTAAAAATAACAGGTCTGCTTAGGCATTGTGGTGGATGTTTATAATCCCAGCTACTCAGGGGACTGTAGTAGAAGGATCACAGTTTTGAGGCCAGCCAGAACAACATAGGGGCATGCTTTCTCAAAACAAAATTTAAAGTTATGAGAAGATGATTGAGAGGATATGAAGGGAGTTGGGGGTAGAAATGGAACTAGATGTGTTCACGTTTCATTGTACCAGGTATGAAACTCTCAGAAATAAAAAAAAAAAAAGAAATCTATGTATGAGGCTCAGCAGTGAATCACTTCCTCAGTATGTATGATATCCTGAGTCTAGTCTCGAGGTCTAATTAATTAATTAACTAATAGATCTATTCTGGCATTAAAAGTAATATGTTCTAAAATTATCTATGTATTTCTTGGGGATGCAGATTCTTTGAGAACAGTTTCAGTTTATAATCATATTGAATGTTTTTATTTAAATTTATTTTGAAGTTATATAAAACAAAAACCATTAATAAGCATTTACAGTGTCTCATATTATATTTTGATACATGTATACAATTGTACCATTTAAATCAGGTTAAATATAACTGTTTCCTTAATTTTCCATTTCTTTGGAGTGGTAACCTTGATAACATTGTTAAAATATAAGAAAGTCTTATAATCTTTAGTCACTACTGTGCAAACCAAAATTACTTATATTTATTTACCTGTACTTTAGCACCCACTGATAACCTGTCTCCAACTCCCCTTTCCTCCCTCTGGATTCCCAGTCCTTGCTGTCTACCATTGTACTCTCAAATCCACTGGAGCAACATTTTTAGATTCCATGTTATCACTAAGATCACGCAGTACTTGTCCTTCTAAAATGAGCCTAGGAGGCTGGAGAGATGGCTCAGCAATTAAGAGCACTGGCTACTCTTGCAGAGGAACCAGGTTTGATTCCAGTACCACATAGCAGTTAACAACCATTAGTAACATCTGGTCCAGGGGAAATCCAACTCTCTTTTCTGATCTCCACAGGCATTGCAGGAAATGGGTATACTTATATAACATGCAGGAAATATACTCAAACCCATAAAATAAAAATTTAAAATAGTCTTTAAATTTTAAATGAGCCAATTCATTTAATACATGTTTGCTACGCACTGACCAGAGATATAGCAAATAACATTGTATTTTTTATGACAGGCTAATATCTGTAGTATGTATGTTCCACATTTCCCTTTTCATAATGATTATAGGCTGTTCCCATTTCTTGGCTGTTGCGAATAGAACTGCAATAAACATGGGAGTGAAGATGTCTCCTTACTGAACTGAATCCATTGCATTTGAATACTTAGCTAGTAGCAGGATTGCTATATCACATGGTAGTTGTGGTTTTCTTTTTTTTTTTTTAAGGAGTCTCAATAAGGGCAGTACTAATTTACATTACTACCCACAGTGTACAGAAGAGTTTCACCAACACTTGGTATTTTCTGACTTTTTGATAGTAACTCTTCTTCCTGGAGTGAGGTGATAGCCCATTGTGGTTTTGAATAGTATTTAGTGACAATGGGTATTTTATGTCTGTGTCTTGGTCTGTGTCTTTTTAGTAATAGATTTTTACCTAGCTATTCTTGTATATTCTAGCCATTAACCTCTCATGAGAAGTACAGAGATATTTTCCTCACATTCTATAGGGTTTTGTTTCTGCACTGTTGGTTTGCTGAGCAGAATATTTGTCTATTTTTGCTTTTGGTCTTGTATTTCTGCAGTTTTTTTCCACAAAATATTTCTCATATTCAATGGTTTTCCCCTCATTTTCCTTCTAGTCATTTATATCTTTGATTTATGTTTTTTTTTAAGCTAGTGAAATATAGGTATCTGGTTTTATTCTTCTGCGTGTGTTTAATCCAGTTCTCCCAGAAAATTTTTTGAAAGATTATCCTTTTTCCTATTAATATTTTTAGTCTCTTTGTTGAAAAGTAGTTTACCATAACTGCAAGGGTTGACTCTGAAGCTCTCTAGTCTGGTCCACTGGGCTTTGTTTCTGTACCCACGCCAGTGCAATGTGATTCTGATTACCGCAGCTTTGAATCATATCTTGAAGTGAGATACCACAATTTCTTCTACTTTGCTGTTTAGGGAAGACTAGCGAATTCTCATAGGCTAATGGGTGAGGGGGTCGCTCATGGGATTTTTGGGGGGTTCTCCCTGGCCAGGTTCATCCTGGCCAATCCCTGTGATCGCTGCCCAGGAGATACTACCACTAACACTCTTGCACTACCACTAACACTCTTGGTTTATAAGCCCCTACTCTCTGCCTAGGTGAGCTGGCTGCTTGGGAGGGGTTGCTGGATCCTTGGCTCCACTTTTCCCCCAGAACAGTCAAGTTCATGATGGTGGGGAAAGTGGGTGCTCTTATGTGTGATGTCCATAATTCAGAGGATCACCCACCATACAGTATTTCAAAAGGATATCAATGAATCTCCTGTGGCATCAAAAATTCAGTTTTATTTCCCAAATTAATAAACTGGTATCTCTCAATTTTTTTGTTTCATTAAGTTTCAATGATACTACATAGTTTTCAATACAAACATTATTCCTCTTTTGGGTAAACTTACTTTAAGATATTGTTTACTTACCATTGTAAATGGGATTGGATACTTGAGTTCTATTTTGGATAATTTGCTGTAACTCTGAAGGAATGGTTCTAATTCTTTTATGATTTTTGCATTCTGTAACTTTGCTGAAACCATTTATTAGCACTAATATTTTTATGGTAAAATCTGGAACTGTCTGTACGTAACATCATTTTTATTTCTAAACAGATAAGTAGAATTCCAAGTAGAATGTCCTTTATTTTTGTATTTCTCATAACTATACTGACTATAACATCTAAATGTTGAACAAAAAATGGAGCAGCCCTTTATTTCATGCTTTAGAGGAAAGGTTCCCAGCTTTTCCTGTTCAGCAACATGCTTGCTGTTGGCTTGTTATATTTAAATTTGCTATGCTTAGGTATGTTCTTTCTATAATTCCTCCAGAATAATTAATATAAAATAATGTTAATTTTTAGTAAATGTCTTTTCTGAATCTATTTAACTGTATGCATTTTGTTCTTCACTTGTTCATCTATTGTGACATGTTTTCTGGTTTGTGTATATTCAACCACTATTGGATCCTGGGGATGAATCCTATTTTCAGGTGCTTTTATTATTTTATACGTTTGAATATTTTGCTTGCTTCTCTGGAGGTGAATCTTGTGTTCTGCTGTGCCTGAAGAGACCAAAAGAGGGCATTGGATCCTCTGGAACCAGAGTTATAGATGGTTGTTAGCTGCCTTGTGGGTGTAAGGGACTGAACCTGGGTCCTCTACAAGAGCAGCCCATTCTCTTAACTGTTAAACCTTCTCTCTAGCCCCTCCAATGTTTTCTTGTAATTTCTTTTAGCATTTATTGCAGAAAAAACTTTTACTATGCGTTTTTTTACAACAACAAAAAAGTTTTGAAGACTTGCTTTGTATAGCAAATGATCTATTCTTGCAAATATTCCATCTGCTGTTGAAAAGAATTCCTATCCTGGGGCCTGGATAGATGGCTCAGAGGTACTAGCAGCTCTTGCAGAAGACCCAGGTTAGGTTCCTAGCATCCACATGGAGACTGACTACCATCTGTTAACTCCAGTTCTACCACCCTCTTCCTACCTCCATGGGCACTGCAGAATACAGGTGCATTTATGTACATGCAGGTGATACACTAATACACATAAAATAAAAATATATTTAAAAAGAAAAAGAATATCTATCCTGGGTTATTTGTAAGAAATTTCTTTAAGTGACTGGTCCTTTTTTTCTGGCTTAGTTCAACTCTGCTACCTCTCTGATTATCTGTTTAGATGATTTCTCTACTGCTGAATGTATGATGTTAAAGACCCCTACAATTACTGTATTAGAAGTTATCTCTCACCTTTTGTCCATTAATATTTGCTTATATAGTTGGATGCTTCACTCTTGAGTAATTTTGTGTTTGAAATTTTTATTTTCTCTTGCCCAAATTACCTGATTATCATGAGCCAGTAACTTTCCATATACTTTTTCACTATTTTTGATTTAAAAATAAATTTTATCTAACTACTACAATTTCTAAATTTTTTGGATTGGATTCTCATGAAACCTATCTCCAAACCTTCAATTTTGGTCTATACAAGTCCCTAGAAGTAGAGTATCTTGTAGGCACCGTAGTGATTTATTCAGTTATTTGACCTTAATTGAAATTAATAATTTCAACTAAGGTATTTAAAAATAGTTGGTATCATTGTAGTTATTAGACCTTAAAGGTGGGTTTGAACCATCAATTGATGCTGTTCCTTAACAGCTTGCACAGTCATCTCGAAAACTATAAGATCTAGCCTTCAGGGAGGTGTCTTCCAGGTCAGTTCCAACTTCATTGCTCTAAATCCTGTGTCTGAAATGTGTCCTGTCTTCAGCAATAGGGTCGTACTTTCAAGTTCTTGGAGGCAAAAGGGCTATGACAATAGCCTGGTAATTTGGGGACTCTTTTGATCTACCTTATCCAATGAATTGAACGGAGTTATCTCCTGTCAGGCATGGTTTCTTGTGATATAGCCTTGAGCTATATATAGTACAGACACATGGACCAGTGCAGAGATAGTGTATGTGTATGTAATTTTTCTGTATGGCTTTGAAATATTATGCTTCCCGCTGGTTTTCTAGACCAGATAGGCATTAATTATCTTCCTTCTCTCTCTCCCTATATAATTCTTCCTCCTCCCTTCTAATCAAGGTATCCCCCATTTCCCCCATTTCACCCTTGGTAATACCTGTCTCCTATGACTACTCTTGAGCTCCTTCTTCCCCTTTGATCTCATAGTTCTTTGTATAACCCTCCCTCTCCCCATCCTGTTTATATATCACAACGACTGGCACAGAAAATTATATTGGGGCATTAGTGTCACTTTTATCTTGTGGGTAATCAACAGCTACCTAAGGGGACTTTAAGCATAATCAATGACAGGAAACTCATGTGTAGTACTGTAAACATAGCCAAGTACACATGGCTGGAGAGGTCATAGATCTTAGAGAAAGCCCCAGGCCTGTCACATCCCTAGACAAATGCAATTTCTTAGTGTGTGCTAAACATGTATCCTTATATTTATAGACAAGTCACCATGGCAGTCACTATGCATCAAAGAAGCTTCTTTTTTTTTTTTTTTTTTTTTTTTGGTCCTTTTTGAGACAGGGCCTCCCTGTAGCCCAGCTGGCCTGGAACTCACTCTGTAGACCAGCTGGCCTTGAACTCACAAAGATCTGCCAGCCTCTGCCCTCCCAAGTGCTAGTTTAAAGGCATGTGCGCCACCACACCCGGCCAAAGAAACTTCTTCATGCCTTTAATCCTAGCACTTGGGAGGTAGAGGCAGGCAGATCTTTGTGAGTTCAAGTCCAGCCTGGTCTACAGAGTGTAGTTTCCAGAGCAGCTGGGGCTACAGGGAGACCCTGTCTCGAAAAGACCAAAAAAAAAAAAAAAAAAAAAAAAAAAAAAAAGTTCTACAACTGGTCACACACAGAGATTAAGTATCCATGAAATGCTCAACCCTAAGTGACACATAATGTAACAAGAGGTAGTGAGACTACTAATGTCTCTTCCAACTCTCAACAACAAAGCTCCCTCATGTTACAGAGGGCACTGAACACAAAGGGCCACAAATGGCCAAAGCATAGAGGATACGAGTCTGCAGAGGGTATGTCCTTGAACAAGACTCCCATGGCTCGTGATTATTGTGGAAGAGGGGGAAGGTAGATTTTAAGAGCCATAAGAGGAGATTCATGAGCACTTGGATACAAATACTTCATAGCCTTTTGGCTCTGTATCCATATGAAGTTACAGCAATGGTGACAGCATGCAGAAAATCCATGGGAACACAAGCAGACAAAAACCCAGCATAAAACTGTCTAGCTGCAGACCTATTGGGCAGCTGATTTATGCTGGGTGAGGAAGAGTTGATTTTCTTCAAGGGACTGACTTTAGATTTGGCTGACTAGACCCCAGTTGAGGAATGTGTAATAAAAGACATCAGTGGATACTAACTTGACTTGATAGGCTTTAATATAAATAATAGAATGCATGAAAAAATGGCGGGGTGCTATAAGAGGGTGCCAATGGGGAAGGGAACATAAAGATGATTGAGATGTACTACAATGAGGCTTACAAAAATAGTTTTAATGAGCTATCTTAAAATGATAGCACAGTCATAGAATAAGCAAAGTAACCAAATAAAGAAAATACATATTAATAAATATGCAACATGTGCACTCCAATCCTTGACACAGGTAAAGTTTAAGGTTCCATTTTATGTATTTTCATATTGCCTGTTTTAACACATAAATTTATTTATTGTTTTGACATTTATTCTTCATTTCAAAGTTGTGAATTATTTATTCACAATGTTTATAATTTAGTATATTCCAAGTTTGTCTTAGTTTATTTTCCCAGTGAGTTTATAGTCCCTCTAACATTTCCTTTTAAAAATATATATATTTTATTATTTTATGTAAGTGGACTCATGTCATGCAATGCCTGTGAATGTCAGAAGAGGGAGCTGGATGCTGTTAGCTGCCATGTGAATGCTGGGAGCCTAATCTGAGTCTTCTTAACCACTGAGCCATCTCTCTAGCCCCCTCTAATGTTTCTTTTTTTTTTTAAATTTTTTATTTATTTTTGTATGTGTATGAATGTACTCTCTGCATGTAGGTTTGTGCACCCGTTTCATGCAATGCCGCGGAGGTCAGAAGAGGTTCTCGGGTTCCTCTGGAACTGGAGTTCTCCTGGAATTGGAGTTACAGACAGTTCTCAGCCACCGTGTGGGTGCTGGGGATCAAACCCAGGTCCTCTGCAAGAGCAGTCGGTGCTCTTCACCGCTAGGCTATCTCTCCAGCCCCCTCTAATGTTTCTTATAGTATAAATATGTTAAGTATATTCTCTCAGATTTGGTTTGCTTAGAAATATCTTCTCTTATGCCAGCACTCAGGAGCCAGAGGTATCAGATAACTTTGAGTTCAAGGACAGCTTCGTCTTTATAGAGAACTCCAGGTCAGCTGGGGCTACAGAGAGAGAAATGCTGTCTCAAAAAGATCCCCTCAAAAAAAAAAAAAAAAGAAAAGAAAAGAAAAATAAGAAAAAGAAAGATCTCTCTCTCTTTTTTTCCATTTCTAAAGGATACTTTTGTTGGGTATCATATATTTGGTTGGCTGTTTTTTTAGTTTAATTTTTAAAATTATTATTACTTTTTCCTCCAGTGTAACTAAAATCTTATCCCACTCTCTTTCTGTCCTATAAGATTTTCCAGAGAAGTTGGTGTTCAAAAATTCATGTCATCCTTAGATGCTGATTCTTTGCTTGTTTTGAGGATCTTCTATTGATCCTTAACCTTTGAGAACTTGGTTACAAGATGTCTTGGAGTAGATCTGATTTCTTTCTGTTGACTTTTGACATTCTCACAGCTGAATGCTTATATCCTTCTCTAGGTTTGAGAGTGTTCATGACTTTTTTTTGTCAAGATTTCCAGCACTTTGTGGTTGTAAAATTGCTCTTGAATCCC
This sequence comes from Rhizomys pruinosus, assembly GCA_009823505.1. Taxonomy (NCBI): domain Eukaryota; kingdom Metazoa; phylum Chordata; class Mammalia; order Rodentia; family Spalacidae; genus Rhizomys; species Rhizomys pruinosus. The sequence goes on along the minus strand of VZQC01007016.1, from coordinate 389,034 downwards.
ATTATCCAGAAAGCACTTCAATACATCTAATAATCACTGTTATCTAATACTTAGATGGGGCTCAGTTTAGGCATTTTAGCTTCACTTTTGGCTCCTCTGGTATTGTATTTTAACTACTATCTCCTTTTCCTGGTTTATCTTACCTTAGTATATTTATAGCTGTTATGTGCTCTTAAAACATTTTTAAATAATTGAAAATAAGTAGAAATAGGTTCATCAAATTAGGAAAATAATTATTATAGATTTGTGAATATTTATTTTAGAGTTTTTAACTAAATTGAGCAGTTCATTCATGATAATAATTACTAGTTTGAGCTCGTTCACAATAATTTGAAGGAATAGTCCTTGCGATGCTATACTGAAATGAAAATACATAGGATGCATAAGTCCGAGGCTTTACTCCTTAATTTGGTTCACTGATTATCAATGTAGAATACATACATTTTCACTTTATACACCATTACCTGGTGTCACAAAGAAAATAATAAGAATTAAGAAAAAAGTAAAAGAAAGATTAGTTCAACATTTTTATATCTATTTTCTGAAATGCCTTAAAATACTTTATATATCAATTTAACATTAAACAGAATTTAGCTTTCAAGTGGGAAATTAACAATTTTTCCAAATATTCATTTCCAGTACCTGTTTCTGTAAAATCATCACCTGCTTAGTGGCCTGATTAGAAGTTGCCTTCACATATTTTATATTATCATTCTGGGTTATTAACTTGCCTATAACTATCTTTGGATATTCATTCATCCATACATACTTCTGGGCAAATAATCTTATATGTGTATGTGATTTTAAAATTATGGATGACAGAGGGGCTCAATATGATGAACAGTTGATGTTGCTTTCATTTCCCTTGGTACTGCTTTTAGTATTTAAATTCTTTGACAGTAATCTTATATTTTTCCCCAATCTTTCTGATTATTTTTATTAATTCTTTATGAATTTCATATAATAGCTCTTGTCAGATTCAACCCTGCAACTCTTCCCAGTGACACTCCACTTACCGACTCACACAGCTTTGTAATATTTTTTCATTCCTGTTAAGACCTATAGAGTCCAGTTTGTGCTTCTCATGTGTGTCCATCCACTGGAGTATGATGGTCCTCCCAGGGGCCACGGACTTAAAGGAAATTCTCTCTCTCTCTCTCTCTCTCTCTCTCTCTCTCTCTCTCTCTCTCGTCTAATTATCTCCTCAGCTATGGATGAAACATCATGCCCACTTCTCCCTTTCCATGCTCTGATTTTGTCTGGCTTGAGTTTGCACAGATCTTGTGCATGCTTTGCACATCACAACTTCTGTAAGCTCATATGTGCATCTGCTTTATTGCATTTTGTCTTTGTTCTTATTTCTGTGCTGTTGTTTTTAAGCCATTGAACACATTATGCAATATTTTTAATTAAAGTCATTATAATTTATAAACCCTAGTAATTTATAAACAAAATTATTCCTCACTTGATTTTTATTATTTGACACTCTAAAAATTCCTCCTCTGAACATTTGTTCTAATGATAGTAAAAACAACAAGCAACCATTTTGTATTATATAATGTCCAGAAAATATTTTGAGAAATCATAGGCAAAGAAACTATCTTGACTAATTGAGTATATAATAATAGAGGTTCAGAAAATAGTGGACAATCTTAGATATACCAAGAATTATGCTTAGTTTCTCAATACCACATTTAGAAGCACAATATTCATGAATAGATTGCAGAGGTTTATATATACTATTAATAGCCACATTTTACAGGGCCACTTTCAATAGAACAACTGCCTTGCTCATATCACAGATGTTTGAAGAGTGCTGAAACAATAGAATGTTTTCATAGACCCTGTGAAGATGAAAATATCTGAACAATATCAAATCTTTGGGGCTTAATGAACCAAGAATCAGATGTTTCCCATTATACTGATATGTGTATTTTACTATGCAATGATAAATAGAACATTACACCAAGTTCTAAAATGTAACTGAAAATACATTAAATGAGTTACAAAATACATACTTGTTGGAGACAGCATTTATTCTTATTGATCTTCAAAGTCAATGAACATAGAAATCATGCTCCAATATGTATAGTGAACACTTTGTTTATGATTTTATCACAGATAATAATTCATATTATAATTTTTTCAAGAAAATAATTAATAGAAATGATTATCAATAAGATAATACTTATATTACAAACCATATAAAATGATCATTATCATAAAGTATATAAACATTAAACATTTAAAAAATGTTAAATCCAAATGTAACCTTATTACATTTTATAGAAAGTTACTATTAACATTGTTGAGCAACATCATTGTTAAAATATTAGAGTCAGCCAGGTGTGATGGCCCATGCCTGCAATTCCAGCACTTGGGAGGCAGAGGCAAGCAGATCGCTGTGAGTTCATGGCCAGCCTGGTCTATATAGTATGTTCCAGGCCAGCTGGGGATATACAGGGAGACCCTGTCTCAAAAATACAAAAAAATTAGAATCATAGATATAAGAATTTATAAAGTGAAATTAGCATAATACTAAAATTATTTGCAAGGTCATTGAATTATGAATGGATTTGTATATTTATCAGAAGAGTGACCATCTTTAAAAATAAAGTATAATTATTTTCAAATATCCAGAATTTTAAAATAAATTTCATATCAAAAGATTTAAATTTAAAGGGTTAAATGTCAACATCTCCAAACCAAATATTTAAAAATGTTGGATAAAGTATAATAAACACCACTTAATTTATTTATGTTTAACCTATTTTTATTCTTTTTTTCACGTGTGTATTTACTGAATGTTAGTCATTCCCCTCTATTGCTTTTTCCCATCTCCCTTTCTACCAGATTAACCTTTCTTCATCCCAACAAGGACCCTCCTACTTAGAACCATGTTTCAAGTAAGGGATGTTAAAGAATCCCCAAATGAAAGTTGTTTCCTAGTTTGCTTTCTGTTGCTGTGATGAAAGACTGTGACCAAAAGCAATTTGGGGAGGAATGACTTTAGCTTATACTTCCACATCACAACCCATCACTCAAAGAAACCAAGGCAGAAACTCAAGGCAAGAAGCTAGAGGTAGGAGCTGATGCAGAGACCATGGATGAAGACTTGCTCTGCCTGGCTGTTCAGCTAAGTTTCTTTTTTTTAAGAGTTTTCATCTATCTATTTATTCACAGAGCATAAAATGATTGTATAGGAGCCCAGGCTGTACCCTCCCACATCTACTAGCATTTAAGAACATGTTTTACAGAGATGGCCAGGAGACAGTCCTTTGGTGGACATTCCTAAGTTGAGGTTCCCACTTTCCATGTGTTCCAAGTTGAGTACTTGAGCAACCAGCACAGTCAGGGATAGAAACAAAAGTGGCAAGTTGCATTTGTATCTTAGCTGCTAGGGACCTGTCTTCATAATTCAATAAACTCTTTCTGTTGCTTCCTCTGAGGACCTGAGATAGTCTTCAACCAGATGATTTAGCTTATGACTACAAGGAGGCTTTTACCTCAGAGCTACATATTCACAATGTTTCATGAAGCTGGCACAGTAAAAGATCATGAAGCTCTAAAAAAAAATCAGGTTTTCATGCAAGCTGGAGATTGGAATACACACTTTCTTGGATGTCTGAAGAAAAGTCAAATTAAGAATTAAGTTTAATGTGATTCAGGGTTGATTCCACCAATGTTCATCAGACACAGCCAACAGCATATTATATTTGGAGATACTCTCTCTCAACTCAGGACTTAAAAACAAGAAAAGCCCCAGTGAATGACTTATAATAGAAAATGAAAAAGCAATTGAGAATTGATAAAATTAAACTGAATATATATAGTATTATATATTATATATATATATATATATATATATTAAACTCTTCCACAAGTTTAAAGCTTAGAAGAGAGAATAGGACTATTTTTAAAATGATCAATTTTTAGATACCAAATCCAGTGTCTATAATGTAAAATGTGATGATTGAAATGTGAAAAGTAAATTCTCAAAGGAGGATCCACCTAATGAACACAACTAAAATTAATATTCATGAAATTTAAAATGGAGCAACACATGAGGCAAAGAATGGAAAGAAATATTAAGCAGAGTAGGGAGTGATTAGATTCTACCAGCAGGTAACATGGAGGCAACAGCACTAATCTTGACAGTGTATGTGACATAGCTGTTACACTATGAATGTGCAGCAGCTTTGATTAACTGTAAAAGACCAGAGCAAGATGGGGATCGTTAATTATTTTTTTCTCATTTTTTCTTTCTTTATTAGTAAATATAATACCCGATGTTACTCATCGACTTGCTATGTAATATAAGAATGTAAAGTAATCTTTTTTTATTTACCTGCATATATCCCTATGGTCAAAATGTCAGTCCCCTAAACATGTTTTGGAATTATCCTATATTTTATGTTCAGATGTCATAATTTTAGTGTGTGTGTGTGTGTGTGTGTGTGTGTGTGTGATGTGCATCTAGGTATGTTTTGAAGCAATACGAATTGAATGGAACAATGATAACAACAAAAAAGACTGGTCAAAGAAACTGACTGAAAGGAATTCTGCCCCAAACAGTAAACTGTGTCCTGCATAAAAAAAAAAAAAAAAAAAAAAAAAAAAAAAAAAAAAAAAGACCAAGAAAAAGATGCAAGACATGTATGGCAGAATGCGTGAGCTCTGGTGGGGTGGGAAGCATCGAAGGGGGAAGGGTCTAAATTTGACTGAAAAATTTGTATGAAATGAACAAAAGTTCTATAGAAAATTAAGAAAACGAGAGGTTGCTTCTGGGCCACAGCAGAGATCTGGGGCGCAGGCCTGTAGGCAGGCAGGCAGGCTAGCCTGGAGCAGAGACCCCTGGGAGGTGAGGTGTGCAGACTTTAGCCAGAGTTGGATAGATGTTGCTTCTGGGCCACAGCAGAGAGCTTGGGCAAAGGGTAGTGGTGCATGTGTTAAACGAACACCCCCCACACACTGGAACTCCAGAGAGAGGTTCCAATAAGTCCTACAACCAACCCGAAGAACTGGCTGGCATCAGAGGACTTACAGTGCTCAGAAGGCATCACTTGGACTGTTGCCCACCCAGTTCTTGCAAAACAGAAAGGGAAGAGTGAACTATATCTTCCAATATATAAACAAAATTGAAAACCTGAAACCTAAGCAAGTCAACACTCCATAAATAAGGAGACTATAAGGAAGGCACCTGAAGGAATCAAGGAAAGCAATCCTCCAACATGGTAAAAAGACACTAGAGATTCACACCAGAATACAGGCAAAAAGTAAAGGACATGCCAAAAGCACAACGCAAAAACATACGGGAAAAGCCCAGAATAACCCCACACCAAACTCTACAGAGCCTGTGGAGGACCCCTTCAATGGGACCTCTGTAGAGACAGCACAGGATACAGAATGTAAATTAACAATCACAGATATAGTCAAAGTAATCATAGAACTAAGAAGACAGAATGAAAAACTCAGAAAGGACCTAGAAGGAGATAACGAGAAGCACCGGAAAGAAGTGGAAACACTGAAAAGAACCCATAATGAAATGAAAATAGAAACCAACAAACGAAAAAAGGAGCTACAGGAAAAGATTGAAAAGCTCCAAAAGGATGTAAAAATAATAAAGAAAACACAAGATGAAATAAAAAAGGAAATTGAACACTCATCCAATCAACAGGAAAGAATGGGAAAAAGCCTCAGAAGCAGAATGGAAGAAGCAGAAAAAAGAATATCAGATCTAGAAGATAACACAGAACAACTAAAAAGCTCAAGTAAAGATTATGAAAAGTTTAAAAATACACAAGAATGGAATAACCAGGAAACGATGAAAAGATCAAACCTCCACATTATAGGGATAGAGGAAGGAGAAGAATCCCAAGAGAATGGTACTGATCAGATCTTCAACAGAATAATAGATGAAAATTTCCCCAAAATAAAAAGACATACCCGTACAAATACAAGACATACATAGGACACCAAATAGACTGGAGCAGAGAGAAACTTCCCTTTCCATATCAAGTTAAAGATTAGATACCCAAAACAAAGACAAAATTCTGAAAGCCACAAAAGAAAAACAACAAATTACATATAAGGGGAAACCTATCAGAATTACAGCTGACTTTTCAGTGTAAACAATGAAAGCAAGAAGAACTTGGACCAAAGCATTTCCAGGGCTAAATGAGTATCAATGCCCACCCAGGTTACTATACCCAGCAAAAATGTCAATTCTAAAGCCAGGAATGGTGGCTCACGCCTTTAATCCTAGCACTTGGGAGGCAGAGGCAGGCGGATCATTGTGAGTTCAAGGCCAGCCTGGTCTACAGAGTGAGTTCCAGGACAGCTGGGGCTATAGGGAGACTCCATCTCGAAAAGACCAAAAAAAAAAAAATGTCAATTCTAGTTGAAGGAAAGAGAAAAATCTTCCATGATGTAAACAAGATGAAAGAATACATGTCCAGAAAACCAACCCTTAAGTGAATACTTGAAGCAATTCAAAGGACAGAGGAGGAAAGCAACTATCCCCAGACACCTTGAAACAGAAATTAATAAATCCAGAACTGCAGAAGTAGAAACCTAGACTAAAACTGCAAATGCATAATAAGGTGAAAGGAAGCAGCACACATCTCTCAATTATAACCTTAAATATTAATGGACTAAACTCTCCAATCAAAAGGCATAGACTGGGAGGATGGATTAGGAAACAGAATCCTGTCTATATGCTGTCTACAAAAAACCCATCTCACCCTTAAGGATAGGCACCAACTTAAAGTGAAAGGATGGAAAAAAAATTTTTCTATTTAATTTTTATTAAAAATAAAGCAGGAATTACTATTTTAATATCAGACAAAATAGACTTCAAAGTAGAAGCAATTAGAAGAGACAAAGAGGGCCATTACATCCTTATCAAAGAGAAAATTAACCATGACTTCACAATCATGAATATATATGCACCAAATACTGGTGCACTGATCTTTATAAACACAACTCTACAGGCCCTTAAGGCACAGATTAACCCCAGCACACTCAGTAGGAGACTTCATACCACACTCAGTCCTTTGGACAGATCAACTGGGCAAAGAATAAACAGAGAGACATCTGAACTGAACAATACAATATGGCAAATGAACCTCACAGACATCTTCCGAATATTCCACCCAAACACCAGAGAATAAACTTTCTATTCAGCACCCCAAGGAATATTCACCAAAATTGACCACATACTTGGATACAGAAAAAACCTTGACAAATACAAAAAAATTGAAATAATTTAATGCATTCTATCAGACCATAGTGCAATAAAGCTCAATATCAACACCATGACAAGTCCTGCTACCTACAGGAACACTTGGAGACTAAATAACACACTCCCGAATAATGCATGGGTCAAAGAGGAAATAAAAAAAAAGAGATAAAGGCATTCCTGGAACTAAATGACAATGACAGTACAACACAAAACCTATGGGACACTTTAAAAACAGTCCTAGGAGGGAAGTTTATAGCCCTGGGTGCCCACATTAAAAAAATAGAAAGAACACAAATAAATGAGCTAGCACTGCACCTAAAAACACATGAAAGACAACAGCAAATGAACCATAAATGCAACAGACAGGAAGGAATAACAAAAATCACAGCAGAAATCAATGAAATAGAAACAAAGAAAACAATACAAAAAATCGATGAGGGCTGGAGAGATGGCCTACTGGTTAAGAGCTCTGACTGCTCTTGCAGAGGACCCGGGTTTGATCCCCAGCATCCACATGGCGGCTGAGAACCATCTTCAACTCCAGTTCCAGGGGAATGTGATGCCCTCTTCTGACCTCCATGGCATTGCATGAAACGGGTGCACAAACCTACATGCAGACAGTACATTAATACACATAAAAAAAATAATAAATAAAATTTTTAAAAAATTAAAAAGAAATCAATGAATCCAAAAGTTGGTTCTTTGAGAGAATAAACAAGATAGACAGACCTCTAGCCCAGTTAACCAAAAGAAAGAAAGAGTAACTCCAAATCAATAGAATTCATGATGAAAGGGGAAATATCACAACAGACAATGAAAAGATCTATACAATCATATGGGAGTTCTTCAAAAACCTATACTCTACCAAATTTGAAAACCTAAGAGAAATGGATGAATATCTGCAATCCAGGGAATCACCAAAGCTAAACAAAGAAGAGACTGACAGCTTAAACAGATCCATAATATGAAGAAATTGAAAATGTAATAAGAGACCTCCCAACTTAAAAAAGCCCAGGCCCAGATGGTTTCACAGCAGAATTCTATAAAATATTTAAAGAGAACTTGCAACCATTATTACTCAAACTGTTCAGAAAGATACAAGCAGAGGGAAATCTCCCAAATTCGTTCTATGAAGCCAGCATCACTCTAGTACCAAAAACAGGCAAGGATGCAACCAAAAAAGAGAACTACATACCCATCTCATTAATGAACTCAGATGCAAAAATCCTCAACAAAATACTTGCAAACCATATACTGACCCACATCAAAAAGATCATCCACCATGATCAAGTTGGATTCATACCAGAAATGAAAGGATGGTTCAACATACAAAAATCAGTAAATATCATAAAACACATAAATGGACTGAAGGACAAAAACCACACAATCATCTCAATTGATGCAGAAAAAGCATTCGACAAAATACAGCATCCCTTCATGATTAAAGTACTAGAGGGAATTGGACGGGAAGGCTCATTCCTCAACATAAAGCCATATACAATAAACCCATAGCCAGCATCATCCTAAATGGAGACAAGTTAGAAGGATTCCCTATAAAGTTAGGAATCCATCAAGGCTGCCCCTTGTCACCACTCCTCTTCAATATAGTGCTTGAAACACTGTATAGGCAATAAGGCAAGAAAAGGAAATCAAAGGAATACTGATTGGAAAAGAGGAAGTAAAATTATCCCTCTTTGCAGACAATATGATAGTTTACCTAAGGGATGCTAAAAACTCTACCAGAAAACTAGAAATGATTAGGAGTTTCAGTAAAGTGGGGGTTACAAAATTAACCTAGAAAATTCAGTAGCCTTTCTTTACACCAACAACAAGCAACTGAAGAAGGAATAGAAAGAGACCTTCCCAATCACAATAGCCTCAAAAACAATAAAAGTCCTAGGAATAAACCTAACCAAAGACACCAAAGATCTCTACAACAAAATTATAAATTCCTGAAGAAGGAGATTGAAGAAGATATCAGAAGATGGAAAGATCTTCCATGTTCATGGATTGGAAAAATTAATATAGTAAAAATGTCCATTCTACCCAAATTAATATATCAGTTCAATGCAATTCCAATTAAAATCCCCAGGACATTCTTCACAGGCTTGGGAAAAAATTCTTAAATTCATATGCAACAACAAAAAAACCCCAAATAGACAAAGCAACCCTGACTGAAAACAGCAATACAGGGGGAATTTCTATACCAGACCTCAAACTATACTACAGGGCTATAGTCATAAAAACAGCCTGGTACTGGCAGAAAAATAGACCTGTAGACCAATGGAACAAAACTGAAGATCCAAACTTGAGCACCTACAATTTCTGCCACCTTATATTTGACAAGGGGGCCAAAAAGACTCAATGGAGGAAAGTCAGCATCTTCAGCAAATGGTGCTGGCAAAACTGGATCACCGCTTGTAGAAAAATAAAATCAAACCCCTACCTCTCACCTTGCACAAAGAATCAACTCCAAATGGATCAAATACCTCAATTTGAAACCCAAAACCCTGAAGGTGTTAGATGAAAAAGTTGGCAGCAACTTACAAGACATAGGTGTAGGAAGAGACTTTCTAAATCAGATAGCAGCTGCACAGGAAATAAGGTCAACAATTGACAAGTGGGACCTTATTAAACTCAAAAGTTTTCGTACAGCAAAAGAAACAATAAGGGAAGTGAAAAAGAGTGCGAGGAAATCTTTACAGCTGATTCATCTGACAGAGCATTAACTTCCAGAATATATAAACAACTCAAAAAACAAAGGAGCAAGAAAACAAATGACTCACTCAAAAGATGGAGTAAAGAGCTGAGCAGAGAATTCACAAGTGAGGAAACAGAGATGGTGGAGAAACATCTTAAAAAGTGTTCAACGTTGCTATTAATTAAGGAAATGCAAATTAAAATCACTTTAAGATATCATCTCACCCCAATAAGGCTGTCTAGGATCAAGAAAACAAATGATACCAAATGCTGGAGAGGGTGTGGGGAAAGGGTAACACTCCTCCACTGCTGGTGGGAATGCAAACTTGTACAACCATTATTAAAAGCAGTATGGAGAACCCTTAAAAGACTCAAAATGAGCCTACCACTTGACCCAGCCATACCACTTCTGGGTATATATCCAACAGACTCCTCCTACAGCAGAGATACATGTACAGCCATGTTTGTTGCTGGTCTCTTCACAATAGCAAAGAGCTGGAACCAACCTAGATGCCCCATAACTGATGAGTGGATACAGAAAATGTGGTATATATACACAATGGAGTACTACTCAGCGGTAAAGAAAGATGACATCATGAAATTTGCAGGTAAATGGATGGAACTAGAAGATTTTATGCTAAGTGAAGTAACACAGTCCCAGAAAAACAAAAGACCAATGATATGCCTCATCTGTGGATGCTAGTACCAAGTATCTAGGTGTAAGACAAAATGAGCAACATTAATATTATACTCCTCATGATCTAAAGACAGCTATGCTCTTGTATTGGGAATCCCTACACAGGTTCTAGAGCTGACATAACACGTATTCTCAGACCTTGGACTTTTAGTATATGATGGAGGAATGTGTGCATCTTTTAGAGTAATATGAGATTAAAATGGAAAGATGTGAATCAAAAAATATGCTATGGAAATAACATACAGTTTGTTTCCAAAGGATACAGTGTTAATATAGGTGCAATGTAACAGGCTGGTGCAACTTAGCCTTTCTGGGTGCTTAAGGACCATATCTGAAGTCCCTACCAATTTGACCGAGGGACCTGGGGGACAACTTTGTTCCTTGCCCTCAAAGGTCAACCAAGTCTTAGGGGAGTATACGTGGGGCATCTCTTGAAAAGTCCTGCAGAGGTGGGTCACCATTCTTCCTGTTCAGGGAGGTCTTGGAGAGCCACTAATGGGATTTCAGCCAGTGTCCAGTCTATAAAAAGTATGAGTCTGCTCATCTTTCAGAAAAGGAAGCCTGGTCTAGCAAGACCTGATTTTGTCCTCATGTGGATGGAACTGGTGGATGAGGAACTGAAAGAAGCAAGGGCCTACCCTTCCCCCAAAAAAGAAAGCCTAGAGACCCCTGAGGACCAGATCCTCAACTGACCTCAACAAAACAAAACCTTGGTTAATCTGGGCTATCTGTATGGCCTTAAGCATGCAGAAAGGAAAGTACAACCAGAAATAAATAATAAGACCAGAGAAATTATAATGCAGAACCAAAACTTGAGATCTTAGTAAAAAGACAAAAAGAAAAAAAGAGAGAGAGAGCACCATTGTTTGGCCTGTCTACAATTCTTACAGGCAGGCTCATATGCTCTGTAGATGCCACTAGTTTAGGCACTCCTCACAGACATGAGATGCAGCTTTTTAAATTTAGCCTTCCAATGTGGACTGAGGACTGCTGAGATACTCAGCTTGTGAACTAAGCAGCTAATGGAAATTCAGCCTCTTCAGAAGATGGACTGACATTGTTGGATTACCTAGGTAGTATCATGGAGGCCAATGCAGGGAGATCAAGACAGGACGTGTTGCCGACTGTTCCCGGCTGCCTGCTACCGGCTAGCTCTCCTCGAGGGGTCGTGGATTTTTGCAGAGTCCTCTTGGCAGGAAAAAACACAGGGAAGTTTGAACGGCGTGCAGAAATGAAAAACTAAGAGAAGTTTTCCAAATCTACAGCAACTTTATTGAACAGGGGCAGTGATTATATAGTAGTCTTTGGGAGAGGGCAGAACAAAGGATTTGGCAAAGCTTTACAATTACATAGGTAGGTAAAAAAGTCAAGATTTACACATTAACTGAAAAGCTCAGAGCACTCAGAGCAGGAAACTAAAACATCACAAAGTTTGGTTAGGAAATAAACTTTCTTTGAAGTAAAATGTAGAAATCTTAAGACAACCTTTTACTGATGGAAAATACCATCTACCCGAAGAATAAAGGAACATCAATAGTTTACAGGTCCTAATTGAAAGCTCATAGCTCACAAGAGTAGTAACTCAAAGTTCTTTAACAGCAGATATTGGTCTTATGTCTCATTCTGAGGCTAGAGTAAATACAATCCTAAAGTAATAGTTCTCTTTCAAGTTTCTATTGAAGTAAAAACCTTATTCCTATAATGTCCTAAGTTAGCTATTAGTTTTCTAACTCTGACTGCTAATCTAAGGTTTAAATTTTTACTGAGAACCAAGAGCTGTCCCACTGTTTGCTCCAGCTAACAGCCTTTGTTTTTGTCACATAAGTGGCTGGTAAGGAGACTTAGTCTCTGTCTTGCTTTACTGGGAGTGTTAGAATCCAGGCTTTAACAAAAGGAATGTCTTATCTACCTCTTTTGTCTAGGACCGAGGAAAAAGAATTCTTTTTGTTTTAGGTTTAAGGGGAATTTTTGTTTTAACTTAATGGAAGAGATGTCTTTTCATCATACATTTTACCACTGGAATCTGTTTTCTTTAAGGACACTCATGTAAGGCAAGAACATTACATTCTGTCATGCAATTATTTTGTTTCTTGATCTGAAGCAAGTTTTAACCTTGCCTATATATTAACAGCTTACATTAATTTGTTAAGGAGAAAGGTCTGTTTTTTTACTTTGGATCTGCAGAAAATTCTTGCTGCCAGGAAAAAGCCCTGTGCCCAAGAGGCATTTTAATTGCCAGTTCTTGACACATTCAAAAAAGTTTATTTTGTATCTATAAGCTGGCTTTAAGAAAAAGATCTTTTTGTGCTCAGTGTTATGCTAAGTCCAACACCAGAAAAACATAATATCCTAGGAAAGCATCTCAATCTCGGGAGTTATCTTAGCCGGGCGTTCTTCCAGGGACCTCCAGGGGGTCGTAGCCCTTAGGACACTGCTCCCCCTGTTTTGATATGATTTCTCATATTGTTTACCAGCCGACTACTGGAGTGGGCTGTGGCAGACACGGAGGTGGATGCCGCAAGGACGCGTGCTTACTGGACTTAATTTGGGGGCACAATATTAAAGCAGAAGCATGTCAGTAAGGGTTTCCTTCTGCATATGGTTTTTGTAGTGTAAGTCTTAATCATAGTCTACCATCAAATATTTTGGACTATACTTTAGTTGTTTAGATAGTATTAGCAGCATGCAATAATTACACACATAGGTTTTCAAGCAGAGTCAGTCTATTGCAAGGACCTTCTTTGCTGCCAGTATCATAGTGATATTTAAGGTTAGAAAAAGGCATACTGTTTGTAGAAATTCACTTTGCTAAGTAATATTTGAGTTGTTGCAACATTAGATTATCCATTTTGATGTTACAGAAAATCCTTAACTGTAATTGATGGTGTTGCGTAATAGTATATGCCTGTTTTCAATTTCCTACCTCAGTAATGGCTTTATGTGCTAGATTTTCAATATCCTTGAGCCTGGGCAATGTGCACAAGTCTTTTTAAAACAGATCGCCTGGGTGCTGGTCACGCCTTTAATCCTAGCACTCAGGAGGCAGAGGCAGGAGATCTTATGTAGACTTCAAGGCCGCCTGGTCTACAGCTTGAGTTCACGACTGTTGGGGCTAGAGGGAGGACCCTGTCTCAAAAAGACCAAAAAAAAAAAAAAAAAACGCCATGGTTTACTGCACAAAACTGATCAGATTTGAGAGATCGTTAATGCCCTTGAAGTAGTTTTTGTGGGTGTGAAAAAAATGGTGCGAGAATTGAATTGTTCTCTTTTTTTTTTTTTTTTTTTTTTTTTTTTTTTGTCTTTTCGAGACAGGGTCTCCCTGTAGTCCCAGCTGTCCTGGAATTCGCTCTGTAGACCAGGCTGGCCTTGAACTCACAAAGATCCGCCTGCCTCTGCCTTCCAAGCGCTAGGATTAAAGGCGTGCGCCACCACGCCCGGCTTGTTCTCTTACTATAGTATTGAGTCTACTTAATCTATCAAATCATGTTCATGTCCTGATTTTATATACTTGTATCTATCAACAAACATTGGAAAAAAATAACAAATAAATAAATATTAAGAAAACATATTCTAGATGTCTATATTAAATTTATTACATCATGACAATGTTGGATTTTACCCCCAAAATAAGATGATTCACTATCAGGATTTTAACTTAGAACAAAATGCTTCAAAAACATTTTATCAAAATTCTAATTAAAGGTAGCAGATAAAATTCAATATTGACTTTTTTTTTTTTTGAGACAGGTCCTCCCTGTAGCCCTAACTGGCCTGAACTCACTATGTAGACCAGAATATCCACCTGCCTCTGCCTCCTCTAGTGCTGGGATTAAAGGCATGCACCACTATGTCCTGCTTCAGTATTGATTGTTGATTAAAATTCTTATCATTTTAGGCATAAAATATGAGTCAATATAAATAATAATTTGTTATAAGCCTGGTATATAATGAATGTTGGGAACATTTTTTAAATTTAGGAACAATACTAAATTTTTTTTTAATTCTCACACAAAATAATTGCTGCACTGAAAGAAGTTCTAAAGGTTTCAAACAAAACTTTAACATTTTTTTGAATAAAATATGGAGAAATATTCTTTGAGTACAGAGTGAGAAGGGATTTCTAAAAGCAAGCCATGGAAAGCTTTAGAGGGCAAAACTGAAGAGACTGTGGAGCGGTGAGAGAGAGATGAGTGACATGAGGGAAGAACATCATCAGAGGTGAAGGTGTGTGGGTGTCAATCAGGAACAAATCTAAAAGGAAAAGCAAACTTCAGGACTGGAGAATAGACATGTGCAGGAGAAAAACTAGTGTTAAAAAATAAATGTTTTGAATTAAAAAGGAAGACAATCCATCTAGTAATAAAACAGACAAAAATAACAAAAATGGAGTTCTTAGAAAAAAAAATGATTATCCAGTATACACAAGAAACATTTGTTATGCATTTCAGTTAGGGAAAAATAGTAAAATCCCATAATCACTAGATCACTTGTTGGGAGTAGGTGAGGAGCAGTGTAAATCCTAAGTGTCTCCTATTGTATGTCCACATTGGCTTGAACACTTTCAACTACATCTTGTCAACACAAATAGGTCCAAACGTGGGCATATGGGAAAACCCATTAATCCCAGTCCTGACTATTAGTCATAGAGGATAACTCACAAGACACACATTTGGAGATGTGTAAGACAAGTAAGAATGCCAACCACTGCATGATTTATACTTCATTGTGATTTATCATCACCTAACTCTGGCAACCACATTGGATGGGTAAAGAGACTGGCAGCAAATTCAGTGACATTCATTCATTCCTGGCAATGAAAGAGGCTGAGTTATATCTAGTAAACCTACATTTCAAAAAGCAACATGGCAAAAAATCTTTATTAGTTTTTTTAAAACTTGAAAACACTTTCAAACATTTCAGCGCTTTATAAATACATTGAGAAGGCTGAGCATGGTGGTGTGCTCCTTTTATCCTAGCACTTGGGAGGCAGAGGCAGGCAGATCTTTGTGAGTTCAAGGCCAGCCTGGTCTACATATCAAGTTCCAGGACAGCTAGATCTACAGGGAGACCCTGTCTCAAAAAGACCAAAATCAACCAATCAATCAATCAATCAATCAATCAATCAATAAGTTGAGAAGCATGCATTCACAGACATGAATCCAAAGGTGTGACTCTATAGACATGACAGGGAAGAGAAGGATGCTTCATTTTAATTTATTTGTTTATTATTGTGTTTACTAGTGTATGAAGGAAATCCATTGTTTTATATATATATATAGTTATTTCATTCAAAAATCTAGAACATTTTATAATATTTGTATCAATAGAAATAAAAACATTTTACTTAATTATACTGAAATTTACATTTACAAGTGACATAACATGATATAAGGATCCTCATTATGTTAACTGAAATATAATTAACACTGAAAATATATTAGCTTATGTCATAAATGAATCTAGTGTAGGGGAAATGTAAAGAAACAGCTTGGAGATTATCACCTGTGATTTTAAAAAAAATACAGAGTAAGCACTCTTTAAGAAAGCCAGGCGCTCCTTTGTTGGTCTTTAACTTTGTTTTATCTTTAAAGATATCTTGATTGATAGCTCATCTGTATATGATGTCTACCATGGAATACAAGATACTCTTGCCCTGGAAAGAGGCTAAAAATAATTTTTTAAGTAAGACTTCCATTATTACATAATTTTTATATTAACATAGGATCTGAAATGTTAAAAAATGTTATAAACTTAAAGGTTAGGAAGTGTATCCAGGTCACTTTTTTTTCTATTACTTTAGATTTTAAAACATGGAAATGTTAACCTTTTGAAATGTATAAAGAAGATAATTAGGTGACACTTAATTATCTGTTTTTTTAAAGAATATTGTCCCAGATTGAAACCTATTCTTGCTGCCAGCATTTACTAAGATTGCTTAAGGACATCTTGCTTCACAATGTCTGGCTCTAATTCGAGATAAAATAAGGTATCTAACTATGCTGTCATCTATAATTCATAGCCACTAGTAAGTGCAGTTCACTGAAATCTTACCTTGCTCCAACCTCTGTCCCCAAGGAAGGAAAATGGATGGCACTTTTCCTTCAGTTTTTATTTAAATTATTACCTTAACTGCACAGAGGTTTGGGGCAGCAAATTGTTCTCAATAAACACGTAATAAAAGTCTGGCTTAATAATATCCCTTTAACAAGAGGGTCTGCATTTAATTTCTTTCCTCTTAATTTTTTTTCTTTTTAGAGCTCCAGTACAAACATAACAAAGTGTGTCTCAGCCTTTCTCTTCAGTCTTTTTCCAAATGTCACTGGCTTTGTTAAATGGTTAAAATTCCTGCCTGCATTTGCTCTTTTGATGCACTAATGGAGCTCCATCAGCTTCAGGGAGAAGCAATGGCGAGGAATACAGCCTGGTAACCAGGCAGAAAACCCAGCTCTAGTGTCTTTTTTAAGTATAATACTTTTACTGATGTTTTGTGTATTTCAGACATAATTTTTCAGTTCAATTTAGGCATATTCCCCTTTCCCTTCTTCCCAGCTGACTCCAGTGTCTTAATCCTGACTATTTTAGGTTACATTACAATGGGAATAAACATTCTGTCCAATTTTATTTAATTTGTCCTATTGTCCCTGAGTTGTCATTTGATTTGAAGTAGATGTTCATGAGTGAAAAAAAAAAAAAAACTCTTGTTTAGCAACTTCAACATTTTCCAAACTTCAATGTTGCTAATAATATTTTATCTAGGTACTAGGACAGATTCACGTTTCTTTGTCATTCTATAACCCTACATGAAAAGATGGATCCATTGATCAATTTAGTTTGCAATTTTGTCATTCCTATACTAAGGAGAGAATATTAAATTCTCAATTTTACTTTCTTTCTTGTTATTCAGTTACTTAAAAACAATCAAATGTCTTTGAAATCCTTCCCCTGAAATTCTATAGAGCACAATTTCATAATCATTTCCTCGGATCTTAAGCAAAGGCTTGGAAGTAAGTTTGGATGTTACAGGGTAAGGAATTAAGTTTTAGGATCTCAAGATAAATCATTGAAAACACTTTTAAGTAACTGAAGTCAAAAATTGAAACAATTCTGTCTTTAAAGATTCCCTTTCAATATGCAAAATGGTACAATTATCCTTATTGAAAACATATTTAGATGGTATGCAATCAAAATAATAAATCAATTAAATAAATCTCTGTAATCAATCACACGTGGTTATTAAATGATTTTTAATGAGAAAACTTTAAAGAACATGTTTAGTATTCTTTCAAGTCAGGAGCATATTATTTCTGAGTTACTATCACACATTTGTTTGTATTTAGTTTTATTTTTCTAATCCAGAGACCAATAAGCTAATAAGTAAGTGCATAAGAATCTCAATATAAATATAAAACATTTATATTATATAAATATAACATAGGAAACATTTAGAATGATCAAGGTCAGTTTATCTTAATTATCCTTTCTGGAACAGAAAAAGGTTGAATCTTTACTCTCCTGGAATTGGTTACCAAATAGTAGCTCCAGTTAAATTTTTAATTATTACAGCTTTTTCTGGACCTATTTGTTCTCTTATAAGTGTTCCAGTTCCTTCATATATTAAAAGTGAAATGCATCTTCATAAATCATTAAGTCTTGGCTTCCAGAAAAAAATATTTTGTACACAAAAAATAAAATTTATAGTTTGCTGAGTTAGCAATTCCTTCTTGCTAAAAAGCACATAAATAAGCAAAAAGAAACCCAAAAAGTGAAAGAAAAGCCCAAATGTCAATTCAAGTAAGTTCATTAAAGAAGACAAAATTAATTGAGTTAATTAATGGATACTATGTAACAACATTAGTAATGATGCAACTTTTAGTAGCTCACCTAAGTAAATTCGCTCTGAGGTTCATTAAAATAATTTTGAAGGGAATTCTCTCCTTCTGGGTTTCCAGTACTCTTAATAATACAACATTGCAAATTCACTAATTAAAACAAAAGTCAGGTTCTTAGAATTTGAGCAAAGACCGGGCTATTTTTAATGGATTTGTGGTTAGAAATATTTGTGTGTCTTGGAAATGAATCAGGAAAAAATGACTGAAAATGAAATAGACAAGTAGCATTTACTAATCTAGGTATTACATTTTATTTTTGGGGGGGTCTTTCTGAGACAGGGTCTCCCTGTAGCAAGCTGGCCTGGAACTCACTGTGTAGACCAGGCTGGCCTTGAACACACAGAGATCTGCCTAGCCTCCTGAGTGCTAGGATTAAGGGCATATGCCACCATGCCTGGCTAGGTATTACATTTTAATTAAAAACATAATTAAGCCGGGCGTGGTGGTGCACGCCTTTAATCCTAGCACTTGGGAGGCAGAGGCAGGCAGATCTTTGTGAGTTCAAGGCTAGCCTGGTCTACAGAGTGAGTTCCAGGACAGCTGGGGCTACAGGGAGACCCTGTCTCGAAAAGACCAAAAAAAAAAAAAAAAACAATAATAATAATTAAAACATACATAAGGGGGAAACTGGGTATGGTGCTTCTCATCTGTAATCCTAGCTCTTGGGAAACTGAAGCAGGAAGATAGCCACAAATTTGAATCCAATCAGGTCTAAGTAAGACCCGATGTAAAATCAAAATAAATAGTAATTATTAGGAATTAAATTTCAATTAAAGTTCTACAATTTGTTTTATATTTTAATTGTTTCATTTAATTTTTACAAATTACGTACAATATATTTTGAGCATATTTAGACTCCCTACCCTATCTGTGCCCATTTTATAGCCACCCCTGTAAGATTTTTAGGTACGCTGTCATATATGTTAGGGCCTAATGAGTCAAGTTTGTGTTCTCAAATGTCCTTCAGTGTGGGTCCATCCCCTGGGGTGTGGTTAACCAATCTAGCACCACATCCTTAAAGAAAACTGACACTTTCCCTGCAGCTATCAGCTTCTAATAGTTCCTTACACTTTTTTTATTCTATAATGGTAAGGATACTTTACATGGGATTGACCCTCAATACATTTTTAAGTGTACAAGACATCATTACTAACTATGGAGATGCTTATGTTCTGGAACTTAATCATTCTGCATAACTGACTCTTTATATGCACTGTAGAGATGAACACTTTCTCAGCTAATATACCAAGACAGGTAATAGACAAAGTTAGGTGTTGAATTGGCTTTAAAGTGGTTTGTTACGGAAAAAAAAGATTTTATTGAACTTTCCTTTGGTGCTGCTCAAGTTTTAGTTCTGTTGCTGTCACAAAGCAGATTAGGAGAGGACAGCTTTTATTAAGCTTACAATTCCAGGTTCAGTCCAATGTATCAGGGAAATTAAGGCAGGAAATTATAGCACTGAATTCACAGTCAAGAGCAAAGAAAGAATAAATGCATGGATACCTGTGTACATGCTTAAGTATTCATCTTACATAGTCCATGGCCCAGTGAATAAAATGGTATGTCACTTAACAAACAAGATAACCTCACACACATATGTCTACAGGCCTACGTGATCTAGGTAACCCCTCATTATGTCTCTCTGCCCAGGCAATTCTTGAGTGTGTCAGGTTAACAGTCATCAGTAATGAACAAAAATAGCATTGTAATTCATAATTCTTTAGAACAATAATTTGACCTAAACCTTAAGTAAAAAAATACCTACCAAACTTCATGCCTAAATGTAATTATTGGGAGACCATAGCCTATTTATAAAGATAGCTTTTATAAATGAGAACTAATGAAAGGTATTTTGGTTTATAATTTATGATAGATAGTGATAAACTGGCCAAGAAATCCAAAGTTTCATCCTTTAAAATGAACTATTTTATTCTTTTGTTATCTATTGTTACATAAGGGAAAAACTTATATTACAAGAGACATGAACAAAACAATGTCAAATGTGTTAAGACATTTAATATGATGCTGGGAACTTTTCCAGAACGTTCTTATTAATGTCATTTATTCTTCAATAAGCATATGAAATATCGGTTATCATACACTGAAGAAAATAGGACATGGCTACTGAATTTAGGCTTTATGATAATTTTTTTGTCTGAATACTTCAAAAATCTACACTCTACCAAGTTTGAAAACCTAGAAGAAATGGATGAATATCTGAAATCCTGGGAATCACCAAAGCTCAACCAAGAAGAGATTGACAGCCTAAACAGACCAATAGTACAGGAAGAAATCGAAGATGTAATAAGTAGCCTCCCAACCAAAAAATGCCCAGGCCCGGATGGTTTCACGGCAGAATTTTATAAAATATTTCGAAAAGACATACAACCATTACTACTTAAATTGTTTAGAAGGATACAAACGGAGGGACTTCTCCCAGAATCCTTCTATGAGGCCAGCATTACGCTACTACCAAAACCAGGGAAAGATACAACCAAAAAGGAGAACTATAGACCCATCTCCCTAATGAACACAGATGCCAAAATTCTAAACAGGATTCTGGCAAATCGCATACAGACTCACATCAAGAAAATCATCCACCATGACCAAGTTGGATTCATACCAGAGATGCAGGGATGGTTCAACATACGAAAATCAATAAACATCATCAAACATATCAATGGACTGAAGGACAAAAACCACACCATCATTTCAATTGATGCGGAGAAAGCCTTTGACAAAATCCAGCATCCTTTCATGTTTAAAGTCCTGGAGGGAATTGGCCTAGAGGGATCATTCCTCAATGTAATCAAAGCCATATACAGGAAACCCACAGCCAATATCATCCTAAATGGGGAAATGACAGAAGCATTCCCCTTGAAGGTAGGAACTCGGCAAGGCTGCCCCCTGTCACCACTCCTCTTCAATATAGTGCTGGAAACCCTTGCAAGGGCAATAAGGCAAGAAAAGGAAATTAAAGGAGTTCTAATTGGAAAAGAGGAAATCAAGCTATCCCTTTTTGCTGATGATATGATTGTCTACCTAAGGGATGCTAAGAACTCCACCAGAAAACTCCTAGAAATGATTAAGAGCTTTGGTAAAGTGGCAGGATACAAAATAAATCTAGAAAAATCAGTAGCCTTTCTTTACACCAACAACAAGCAACTGAAGAAGGACTACAAGGAGACCTTCCCACTCACAATAGCCTCAAAAACAATAAAATACCTAGGAACAAACCTAACCAAAGACACCAAGGATCTCTACAACAAAAATTTTAAACCCCTGAAAAAGGAAATTGAGGAAGACATCAGAAGATGGACAAACCTCCCATGCTCATGGATTGGGAAAATAAATATAGTAAAAATGTCCATTCTACCTAAACTTGTATACAGATTTAATGCAATCCCAATCAAAATCCCCAAGAGCTTCTTCACAGGTTTGGAAAAAAGAATCCTCAATTTCATTTGGAAAAACAAAAGACCCCGAATAGCCAAAGCAACTCTGGGCGAAAAGAGCAATACAGGGGGGATCGCTATACCAGACATCAAACTATACTACAGGGCTATAGTCATAAAAACAGCTTGGTACTGGCACAAAAACAGACCAGTTGACCAATGGAACAAAATTGAAGATCCAAACCTGAGCACATACAATTTCAGCCATCTCATATTTGATAAGGAGGCCAAGAAGACACATTGGAGGAAAGACAGCATCTTCAACAAGTGGTGTTGGCAAAACTGGATCACCACCTGTAGAAGAATGAAATTAAACCCCTACCTCTCACCCTGTACAAAAGTCAATTCCAAATGGATCAAAGACCTCAACGTGAAATCCAAAACTCTGGAGGTGATAGAAGAGAAACTTGGCAGCAGACTACAAGACGTAGGTGTAGGAAAAGACTTCTTAAATCAGACAGCAGCTGCACAAGAAGTAAGGTCATCAATTGACAAATGGGACCTCATTAAACTCAAAAGCTTCTGTACATCAAAGGAAACAATAAAGGAAGTGAAGAGAAAACCCACAGAATGGGAGGAAACCTTCACAGCAGATACATCTGACAAAGCATTAATCTCCAGAGTATACAAGCTACTCAAAAAACAAAGAAGAAAGAAAACAAATGAATCACTCAGAAGATGGAGCAAAGATCTGAACAGAGACTTCACAGAGGAGGAATTAGAGATGGCTGAGAAACACCTTAAGAAGTGTTCAACATCACTAATAATTAAGGAAATGCAAATTAAAACCACCTTAAGATACCACCTTACTCCAGTAAGACTGGCTAGGATCAAGAAAACAAATGATGCCAAGTGCTGGAGAGGGTGTGGGGAAAGGGGAACACTCATCCATTGCTGGTGGGAATGTAAACTTGTGCAGCCACTATGGAAAACAGTGTGGAGAACCCTTAGAAGACTCAAAATGATCCTGCCATTTGACCCAGTCATACCACTCCTGGGTATATACCCACAAGACTCATCTTACTGCAGAGATACATGCACAGCTATATTTATTGCCGCTCTGTTCACAATAGCAAAAAACTGGAATCAACCCAAATGCCCCTCAACTGACGAGTGGATAGAGAAAATGTGGTACATGTACACAATGGAATTCTATGCAGCAGTAAAGAAAGACAACATCATGAACTTTGCAGGTAAATGGATGGAGCTTGAAGACATCATGTTAAGTGAAGTAACACAGTCCCAGAAAAACAAACGACAAATGGTATCTCTCATATGTGGACGCTAGTACCAATAACCCAGTTATAAATATTTCTTGTGGAGAGGGATGCACATTAAAAGAACAACAACAGAAAGATTGCATCAGAAGGCTGACTGAAATAGTGACTCGGGAGGGGTGGGAGGGGTGGGAGAGGGACACGGGTGTATATTCGATTGGTGCATGTTTAATTGACATGAGTTCAACAAGTATCCAGTTTTGCCCAGACTCTGTCTACAAGATACATGGTGTTTTAGGACTTAGTAAAAGTAAATATGGGCATATTGGACAACATTGGTTTGAAGACTGATAAAAACGGTAATGCATCTGAGTTAATTGGTGATATAAATTGCTCTTGTCCACATTAGCTTTAACTAAAATCTGTATAACAATTACTTTGGGATTGGTATAAACAAATGTTCTCTATAATTTTGCTGTCATATAGTATCACCTGGTAGCAATCTCTTTCACCTATAGGATGATTTAACTCAAAAATGAACTTTGTTTCCCAAGTTAATCACATACAGTAACCCAAAACAGCATGGGTGAACTTGATGAAATCTGTGCCTTGATTCCACCCTATAGGTATGTATAAAACAACTGCTTTTTTGAGACTCATGGGTCAAAACTAAACACCTTAAATAAAAAAGGGGGATATAGATAGATATGAAAACTTTTTGTCAAAAAACCTTGCAACCCAAATCTTAAAACTAACTATGGGAAAGGATTTGTATGTTCCAACAGGCCAGAGTATCACCAACTTAATGGCTGAGAAAGAAAATGCAGCTTTGCAGTGAGTAGGATGTACCAGAAAGTGCCAGCAGAAGGATTGACTCCTCTGCGCATTGAAGGGAAGAAATGCCTCAGATTGCTGCAGACATCAGGCCCCTCTGTGGATCCTACTAGTAACAACTATTTTTTAATGATTCCTAACGAAGCTTACCTTCTAGGTGCTGCAAAGGTTTTAATACAAGAGACTTTCTTAACTCCCCCCCATAGAATAAAGAGAAATAAGAGGATGATGAGGTCATTCTCCAGCTGTAGATTGGAACCAGCTGTTATAGAAGTGTTCTCTTGTAAAATCAGTAAAACTGCCTTCTTTAATTGACTAATGGACATAGAAACTGTGAAAAGGATTATTTTCTATTCAGAACCAAATATAATGCTAAAGTCTCCTTAAGCTATGCACCTAAACAAAATATATCAATACAGGAGCTCTGACATCAACAATGGATTATTCTACCAAGGAGATGTTGGCCAGGGGATCCAAGCCCCCACAAATGGTAAAGGCTCCTTGCCTCCTAACTGGGATATCTGCAGGAAGAGAGGCGATAAGGCCCTGCTGTTGAAGACCTGATACAAACATGGAAAAGATGTATGGAGACCGCACTTGCAAGTATACAGATGGTCTCTGGGATGCCAGAGAGTGTTACCAAAGACCACTAAACCAATAAAGCAAATATAGGTCTCCTTGAGTCAAGCAAGACTCCTCCGTCAGCACCAGCTACACCTCATCTGCCTGGAAATACTGTGCAGCAGTGGCAGCCATATGTCTGTATATCCCAAATCTAATTGGCTATTGGCTCTCTCCTTGGAGGAATAACCCACGGCTGATGTCACAAGCTTACATCCTCTAATGGTTAGGAGATGTTATAAACCACACGAAGACCCTGCCATACTTGACAGAAGAAAATGTAGATCATGAATTGACATACCATCCAAACATCTGTGTCTATACCAAAGTAACCTACCATAACAATTAGTACTGTTTAAATACCCATATATCTAATTGTGTGTGCTTCATTAGTAGGATCGAAAGGCTATATATTATACTGTTTAAATACCTAAATATCTAATTGCATGTGCTTCATTAGTAGGATCGAAAGGTTATGCCTGGACAAGCTGGCAGCCCATGAAAGAAAACAGCCAGAACTGACTAGAGACCAAGACATCAGCTCCAGAGAAAGTAGAGTGTTTTGCTTCTCATCCACCTGTGCCCCTTTTCTAAGCCTAGGGAACAATCTGCGGAAGAGGGGGCGTGGTAGAATGTAAGGGCTGCGATTGGGGTTAATGGTGAAACTACAACAATATAGACTGGACACTCATTTGATCAACTTGATTGAACATACAAGCCCCCCCTGCTGGATGGTGGGACCCATGAGCTGTGTGGGTTTGGGCACAACTGCTTGCAAATTGGTTTTACATGAAGGATGCTTGTACTCACAAATTATCACTTATTGTTAAAAAAAATGAAAACAAAACAAAACAAAAAAGCAGAGAAAGATGCAGAAAACTTACGGCAGAATGCATGATCTGGGATGGATAGGGGTGGGGTGGGGGGAAGGGAAGGGGATATATGCCTGAACTGAATTGGAAAATGATGTATGAAATACACAAACCAGCAATAAAAAAAAGATAGAAAGAAATATAACAACAACGTTGCTCAGATTGCCTTTCAATTGGGGGATTTGGTACTAGCATCCACAAATGAGGGAAAACATTCTGTTTGTTTCTTTGGGATTGTGTTACTTCACTTAGCAAGCATAATGGGCTTGAGTTCCATCCATTTACCTGGAAAGTTCATGATCTCATCTTTCTTTACCACTGTATAGAACTCCACTGTGTAGATGTACCACATTTTTGTTACCCACTCTTCAGTTGAGAGGCATTTGGTTTGGTTCCAGCTCTTTGCTATTGTGAAGAGAGCTATTATAAACATAGATGTTCCTGTATCTTTGCAATAGAATGTGTCTTGTGGGTATATACCCAGTAGTGGTATAGCTGGGTCAGGTGGTAGGCTCATTTTGAGTCTTTTAAGGGTTCTCCACACTGCTTTCCATAGTGGTTGTATGAGTTCACATTCCCACCAACAGTGGATAAGTGTTCTCCTTTCCCCAGCATTTGGTGTCTTTTGTTTTCTTGAACTTAGCCAGTGGTATTGGAGAGAGATGATATCTGAGAGTGGTTTTAATTTGCATTTCCTTAATTATTAATGATGTTGTACACTTTTTAAGATGTTTCTCAGCCATCTTTAATTCCTCACTGGTGAAGTCTCTATAAGGCTCTTTACTCCATCTTTTGAGTAGGTCATTTGTTTTCTTCTTTGTTTTTTGAGTAGTTTATATATTCTTGATGTTAATGTATCACTGTGTGTCACTGGTAAAGTCAGATGTATCACTGGTGAAGATTTCTTCCCACTCTGTGGGTTTTCTCTTCACTTCCTTGATTGTTTCTTTCCCTGTACAGAAGCTTTTGAGTTTGATGAGGTCCCATTTGTCAACTGTTGACCTTATTTCTTGTGCATCTGCTGTCTGATGTAGAAAGTCTTTTCCTACACCTATGTCTTGTAAGTTGTTGCCAACTTTGTCTTCTATCACCTTTAGGGTTTCAGGCTTCACATTGAGATCTTTGTTCCACTTGGAGTTAGGGTACAGGGTGAGAGTTAGGGGTTTAATTTTGTTCTTCTACAAACCTAATTTTGCCAGCACCATTTGCTGAAGATGTTTTTTCCAATAAGCTTTTTTGGCCCCTTTATTGACTATGAGGTGGCTGACATTGTGAGCCCAAGTTTGGATCTTCAATTTTACTCCATTTGTCAATGGGCCTGTTTCTGTGTCAGTACCAGGGTGTCTTTATGACTATAGCCCTGTGATATAGCTTGAAGCTTGGAAAGGTGATCCCCCTGTATTGAATTTTTCGCTCAGGGTTGCTTTAGCTATTTAAGGTCATTTGTTTTTCCATATCAATTTAAGGATTTTTTTTTCCCAAGTCTTTGAAGAAACTCGTGGAGATGTTAATTGGGATTGCATGTTTCTAGTTTTCTGCTGGAGTTTTTCGCATCCCTCAGGTAAACTATCATATCATCTGCAAACAGGGATAGTTTGATTTCCTCTTTTCCAATTACTACTCCTTTAATTTTCCTTTCTTGTCTTCTTGCCATAGCAAGCATTTCAAGCACTATATTGAAGAGGAGTGGCAATAGGGGGAAGCCTTGCCAGGTTCCTGCTTTTAAAGGGAATGCTCTAATTTTTCTCCATTTAGTGTGATGTTTGTTGTGGGTTTGTTCTATATGGTTTTGATTATATTCAGGAATGTTCTGTTCAGTCCAATTCCCTCTATAACTTTAAACATGAAGGTATGCTGGGTCTTGTCAAAAGCTTTTTCTGCATCAACTGAGGTGATTGTGTGATTTTTGTCTTTCAGTCCATTTATGTGTTTTATGATATTTATTGATTTATGTATATTGAACCATCACTGCATCTCTGGTATGAATCCAATTTGATCATGATTGATGATCTTTTCTATGTGTGTCTGTATGTGATTTGGAAGTATTTTGTTGAGAATTTTTTATCTGTGTTTATTAATGAGATGGGACTGTAGCTTTCTTTCTGGTTGTTTCTTTGCCTGGTTTTGGTATTAGAGTGATGCTAATTGGGATTTCATTGAATCTGTATATTAATTTGTGTAGAATAATTATTTTGATAATTAATTTCATAGAAGGAGTTTGGGAGATTTCCCTCTGTTTGTAACCTTCTGAATAGTCTGAGTAGTAATGGTTGTAAGACCTCTTTAAATGTTTTATAGAGCCAGGTGTGGTGGCACACGCACGCGGGAGGCAGAGGCAGGCGGATCTTTGTGAGTTCAAGGCCAGCCTGGTCTACAGAGTGAGTTCCAGGACAGCTGGGACTACAGGGAGACCCTGTGTCGAAAAGACCAAAAATAATAAATAAATAAATAAATAAATAAATAAATAAATAAATAAATATTTTATAGAATTCTACTGTGAAACAATCTGGGCCTGGGCTTTTCTTGGTTGGAAGGTTTTTCCATTTCCTCAAATACTATGGGTCTGTTTAAACTGTAAACCTCTTTCTGATTAAGCTTTGTTCATTCCCAGGATTTCAGATACTCATCCATTACTCTTAGGTTTTCAAATTTAGTACAGATTTTTGAAATATTCTCATACAATTGTCTGAATCTTTTCTTTTATCTATTGTGATGTTTGCCTTTTCACCGTGAATACTAATTATTTGGAGTTGCTCTTTCTTCTTTTGGTTAACTGGACTAGAGGTCTGTCTATCTTGTTTATCTTTTCAAAGAACCAGCTTTTGAATTTATTGATATTTTTTGTATTGTTTTCTTTGTTTCCATTTCATTGATTTCTTCTCTGATTTTTGTTTGCTAGGTTTAGGGCCCTTATGTTGTTGTCTCTCAAGTGTTGTTAGCTGTAGTGTTAGATCATTTATTTGTTCCCTTTCTGCTTTTTTTTTAATGTGGGGACTTAGGGCTATAAATTTCTCTCTTCGGACTACTTTTAAAATATCCCACAGGTTTTGTTGTGTTGTATTGTCTTTTTTATTTCGTTCCATGAATACTTTTATTCCATTCTTTATTTCTTCCCTGACCAGTTCGTTATCACGATTGTGTTGTTTAGTCTCCATGTGTTCGTATAGCTTGTTGGGCTTATTCTGGTGTGAATATTGAGCTTTATTGCACTGTGGTCTATTAAAATGCATGAAATTATTTCAATCCCTTTATATTTGTTGAGGTTCCTTTTTTGTCCCAGAATTTGGCTGATTTTGGAAAATATTCCATGGGGTGATGAGTAGAAAGTATATTCTCTGGTGTTTGGGTGAAATATTCTGTAGATGTCTGTGAGATCCATTTGTTTTATTTTACTGTTCAGTTCCAATGTCTCTCTGTTTATTTATTTATTTTTTGTTCCACTGATCTATCTAAGGGGCTCAATGGGGTATTAAAGTCCCCCACTATTAGTGTGCTAGAATTAATCTGTGTCTCGAGGACCTGTAGAATTGTGTTTATAATGTTTTGTGCATCTGAGTTTATTGCATAAACATTTAGGATTGTGAAGTCTTCATGGTTCATTGTTCCTTTGATAAGGATGTAATGGACCTCTTTGTCTCTTCTGATTGGCTTTACTCTGAGGTCTAATTTGATACTAGAATAGCAACTCTTGGTTGCTTTTTGGTACCATTATTTTTGGAATTTTTTTTCCATCCTTTTACTTTGAGTTGGTGTCTGTCCTTGAGGATGAGATGGGTTTCTTATAGACAACATATAGATGGATTCTTTTTCCTTATCCATTCTCCCACTCTATCTCTTTTGATTGGGGACTTTAGACTATTAATATTTAAGATCATTATTGAGAGATGTGTGTTGTTTCCTTTCAACTTATTCTTTGTTTGTATTCTTGGTCTAGGTTTGTATTTATGCTGTTATGCTTTTATTAGTTTCTCTATTTTCTTGTGGATAGTTGCTCCTTTCCTCTGTTCTTTGAATTGCTTTGAGTCTTTTCTAAGTGTTGGTTTTTTGGACATGTATCTTTCATCTTGTTTATGTCATGATGGAGTTTTCTTTTTCCTTCAACTATAATTGACATTTTTAAGGGTATAGTAATCTGGGTTGATATCTAAAGTCATTTAGCACAGGGAAGACTTTGGTCCATGTTCTTCTGGCTTTCATAGTTTGCACTGAGAAGTCAGTTGTAATTCTGTTGGGGTTGCCCCTTATATGTAACTTGTTTTTCTCTTGTGGCTTTAAGTATTTTGTCTTTGTTTTGAGATATGGCATGGGTAATTTCTTTTCTGGTCTTGTCTATTTGGTGTTCTATGCGCTTCTTGTATTTGTATAAGTTTAGCTTTATTTAGTTTAGGAAAATTTTCTTCCATTATCCTATTGAAGATCTGATCAATACCATTGTCCTGTGATTCTTCTCCTTCCTCTTTCCCTATGATAAGGAGATTTGATCTCTTCATAGTATCCTGCCTTTCCTGGTGATTGCACTATTGTGGGATTTTTATTATTATTATTTTTTATGATCTTCACTTGAACATCATAGTTGTTCTGTGTTATCCTGCAGGTCTGATATTCTGTTTTCTGCTTTATCCATTCTTCTTCTGAAGCTTTCTTCCATCCTTTCCTGTTTTTTGGATTAATATTCCATTTCTTTTTTCATTTCTTCCTGTGACTTCTTTAGTATTTCCATTTCCTTTTGGAGCTTGTCATTCACTACTTATAGCTCCTTGCTTCATTGGTTTGTTTCTTTTTTCATTTGAGCCTGGGATCGTTTCTGTGTTTCCACTTCCTTCCAGAGTTTGTCATTCTCTCCCTCTAGTTGTTCCCAGAGTTCATCTTTCTTTCCTTCTAGATCCTTCCTGAGTTTCTCATTTTCTCCCCTTAGTTCTCTCGTATGTCCTTTATATTCTTTTATTTCTTTGAATAGGTCTACAATTGTTCTAATGTCCATGTCTTGGTTTCCTTCCAGGGAGATCTCACTGTAGGAATCTTCTGTAAGACTGGTAGAGTTCAGTGTGGATTTATTATGAGCTTTTCTCATGTTGTTTTTTTCCTTGTGTGTTTGGCATGTGGATTTGTGTTTGTTTGTTTGTTTGTTTGTTTGTTTTAGATTATGATACCTCAACACTGGCTGCACAGACTAGAATCACTAACACCGTGCCTGCTAGATTGTCCACACCACAGCACCACCTTTGGCCTGCTGGTACCCTGTTGACCTGTTTCACCCCTGTCTAAGTCTGCCCATGCATTGCTCTGGAACCCAAGATGGGAGGTTTTGGGTGATCCCAAGCCTCCAGAGGCAGGGGGTAGGGCCGCAAACCCCCAAGGCAGTTCTGCCTCACCAGGGTGCCACTCTTTACTTCTGTACCCCTGTCTAGGTCCCCTTTCATCATATTTTTATCCAAAGATTTTTATTCATCCTATCATCTTTCTTTGCAGTACAAATAATCCATAATAATAAATTGGAAGTGAGAACAATGTTTGTTACTTTAAAAAATGAAGATAAAATGACTTTAGATGGAAGCTGAAAAGAGTAGAAATCCAGGACCAGAGCCATATTAGTATTAGGCCAACAAAACATGCTCAACAATAACAAAGCAGCAGAATGGAAATAAATTGTTCCATTTCTCCATGTGATGATTTTATAGGTTTGGCAGTAACATAGCTTTTTGATGTATTATAAATTTGAAGGGAAATGAGAGAGAAAGGAACAAGAGTCTTGATAAAATCAACTTGGGTTGGGGAGTTTGTGAGGTATATGTTTCTCTAAGGGTTGGCGTAAGTAAATACTTCGTTATTTCATTTCAGTGCACTCACTGGTCTCTCTGCCTCTTTCTTTTCCCCCCCATGGGATGGAGATACTTTTATTCCTACACACAAATCTAAATACTGGCCTTCTACTAGGGAGCCTTCCCATGAATAAGGGAAGTTTTCTTTTCTGCTTTAGGAAATTATTTGAAATTACTGTCTTCAAACTATATATATATTTACTGAATTGATTATCTTAGAATATTGCAGGTCAGAGATGTGATATAATCTGACAAGGCTAAAATCAAGTTACCCAGCATCGCTGTGTTCTGTTTTCGGCAGTCTTGTGATAATGCATTGGCTTTGTAATCATCATTATTATATTAGTATAGCAGGTATGTTATGGTGTACATGTGGAGATAGAGCTCAGGTCACTATGCCGCTGTGGAAAGAACCTTGACTCACCCATCTCTGTGACCCAGAAGAACTCATTTCAATGCTTCTCTATCATGGTGCCTTCCCTCTGTGTTTGAAGCAAGGTACTACTATCTAGTTAATCCTAATGAAAAACTAATTTCTTAAGTAGCCTCACCTCTTTCTAGCAGTCTTTCTATTCCCACATTTCACAACTCCTGTGATTATATCAGATGCAAACAAATAATCTAGAATAATCCCTCTGATGCCAAAACCATGTATTTAGTCACATATGCAAAGCCCTCTTTCTTATGTAAAGAAACATATTCATAGTGTAAGATTTTAACATGGATGAATTTGGAGAACTGGTGGCCAATTTTTCTGCTGAACACAAGGAATTTAATTTAATGGGTTCAAAATGAACAAAACTCAGTATTGTTAAACTCTGTTCACCTAGTTTTAATAATTGAAATGTTTAGGCCTAAACCCACACCTCTCTTTCAGTTACACTTTCAGTAAGGAGGGATTGGGAGAATTCTAATAAGGATCTTTGCACATACACATTTCATTGAGATAATACCACTGAGAAGAACTGAATTTCAAATAGGTTTTGAAAAGATGTCAATCAAGACTAATGTTGAAGCAGAAATAAGAAAAAAAAAAAAAAGGAAAGGAAGTTTAAAAAGAGGTCTTTTTTTAAAGTAAATTTTTATTGTTTTACTCTTTTTTACATTGAAATCTTGAGAATTTCATAGGTTTTTTATTATATTTAGAACCTCTCTTCTATCTCCACTCCCCATAATATTCCCTGCTCAGATACATGGCCAATAGAGTCTAATTTGTGTCCCCAAATACCCTTCAGTTTGGGTTCATCCACTGGAGCCTGGTCTACCTACCAAGAGTTGTACTTTTAAAAGAATAATGACTCTCCCCTTCCCAGCATCCACCGGTTGTCAATACTTCCTCAGATAGACTTGTTGTTTCTAACCCATGTCCCCACATCTACGCTGCAACTTTTGTGTGACTTGAGGCTAGGCATGACTTGTTCATACTATCACCATTGCTGTGAGTTCATATGAAAAACTGACCGGCTCTCCTTTCCGTGTTTTCTCTGTTTCCTTGAAGTCAACCACTACTATCTCTAGCTCTTACAATCTTTGCTCCCCTTCTTCTGCAGTGATTGGTGAGCCTTGGGAGTTGGATTTACATATCCAATTCAGGCATAATCACTCTGAAGTCTCCTATTCTCTGCACAATGGCCAGTTGTGGTTCTCTATGCTAATCACTATCAGCTGCACAAGGAAGCTTCTCTGGTGAGAGCTGAGAAATGCAACCATACTATTAATAAAAGAAATCATTTAATCCTCTTAATAGCCAGGTAATGCATGTGAGCTTCTCACCAGCTGAAGAAGCTATGATCTTCATTAAGGAGGCTGTCATGGCTGGTACTAATCAGTTTTTAGCACCTGGAAGAATAAGTTTTTTTTTTTTTTTTTCCAATGGGAGAATCTGTGATCTTCATCAAGGACACTGTCTTGCCTGGTACTAATCAGTTTTTAGCACCTGGGAGAATACTTTTTTTCCAAAGAGGAATCAGAGATATCACCCTGGCATGTGTTAGTCCATGATCCTTCCATGTAATGCACATTTGTTTGCCTTTCATTTACTGCATTAGATTTCCTTCCTGGGATACATTTCCTTAGATTTACTATTCTCTTCTTCCTCTCAGGTGATTTATCTGTGGTGTGTCATTTGTGACAGACAATAGAGTTCTCAAGCAACTTGTAGTTCAGTGAGGATGAAGGACAACGAGGAGAGAAAGAATCAAGGGAAATGAAGGGCATGAATAAGGACAGAAATGAAGCACAGGAAGCAAGCACTAAGGAGGAAGGGACAGAGGTAAACACCACACCCAAATGCCTTCAGGTTTAGGTTTATGATGAATGATTTGCCTCTTAGAAGCCAGTTTTCTGTCTATATATTTTAAATGTTTCTGCAAGGTTACAGGGGAATTGAAAGGAAAGAGAGAGAGAGAGAGAGAGAGAGAGAGAGAGAGAGAGAGAGAACAGAATAAGCCAAGAAGTCAAAGAATAACTAGTGAAGAGTGAGTGGGAGGGAGCTGGGAATTTTGGCCTGTGGAATAATGTCCATAAGATCAGAACTATCTGTAAAAGTACCAAAGGTTGGAGCCTTAAGCAAACATATCTGATTCAGACTCTGTACATGGGTAGATTTTAGATTCTCTCTCTCTCTCTCTCCCTCTCTCTTTCTCCAACATAGAGTGTGCTTGCATTTATGACTTTTTGGTTGTTACCTGGAACTTGCTATGTAGAATAGGCTGGCCTGGTTCCTCAAACTCACCGAGATCCACCTGCCTCTAGCTCTTGGGAAAGGTCATGTCTATTTCTTTTTACTATCTGTTCTGCAAACTGCATCACTCTGTGTGTGTGTGTGTATTGTGTGTGTGTATGTATGTGTGTGTGTGTGTGTGTGTGTGTGTGTGTGTTTGTCTTGGTGTATGACTCTGTGTGTAGACAAGGATGCCTAGTCAAGGAGGCCTGGGGATCGGCCTGTATCAACATCCCCAGAACTAGGATAATGAGTGCATACCATCATGTCCAACACTTTATGTGGACTCCAGTCGTCAAATAGAGGTCCTTGTGCTTGCAAGACAACACTTTACCAATGATCTATCTCAGCAGCCATGGGATCTGTTCTTAATATTATAAAACAGTTATTTTATAGGGGTAATAATGCAACAAAAGTATTAGAGTCAGCAAAGGAAATGTCTCTGATTTAACAGTAGCAATTTCTAAATTTTTCCCTAAGAAACAATTAATTGTTAGAAATTTTGTCAGTCAGGAATTTTGTCTATATAGATGACACTACTTTGAGGTCTATTCTTTATCAGCATCTATAAACTATGTAAATATTAGGGTAAGAGTCCTCATTGTTTTTAAATTTCTGGGCAAGCAATTTTATTTTCCACTAAAACATATCTGGCATGTACTTCACAGCTAACAAATGTCAAGACATTGCAAAACATACATTTACACTGACACATACAAATGTAGTTCCTTCACAGTTCTAGTTTCTTTAGTCTCAAGCTACTTGAGAGTAAGTATAACTGTACTGCCCCTCTGCCAGTGCTGAATATCATGACAACTCTGAAAAACAAAAATGGGTCTAGGTGACTGATAAAGAACAATCTAAAATATCTGAAGATCCAGTTTGAAATAAAAAATAGTAAAACCTATTTTATATGCTGTTCTGAGGATTATGGTTACCAAAAGCAATACATTTATCAGAGTTCCATAAGTGATGGTTATCAACAATATAACAAAACTCTGAGAAGGTGACAGAAATTACTTTTTAGATAGTGTGGTTGGAGAAGATAACTTGTCAAATGATATTCAACACATGAACCATGGAAGGGAAGGAGGCATGGTGCTACACACCTTTAATCCCAGCACTCAGGAGGCATAGGCACAAGAATCAAGAGGATCTCCGTGAAATGGAGGACAGCCTGGTCTACATAGCAAGTTCCAGACAAATGAACAGACAGACAGACAGACAAAGAATGGAAGAGACTGTTAAGGGCAAAAAGTTAGGGGAATAGTAATTTGAAAATATTTTATTACTTTTATTTTATGTGTGTGAACGTATTACCTGCATGTGGGGAGGTGCTCTCCTCTTGTGGAATGCCCAAGGAGGTCAGAAGAAGATATTTGATCCCCTGGAACTGGAATTATATACAGTTTTCAGCCACCATGTAGAAACTAGGAATGGAACCCAGGTCCTTTGCAAGAACAATCAGTGCTCTTAACCACTGAGCCATCTCTCTATCCCCAGGGACAGAAATTTGAATATAGGATAGAGCAGGCATAAAGTTACAGGGCTTTGAATATATTCCTAAGCAGGATAGGGTCCATTCAGTAGTGAATGCCTACACTCTTATCACTGGTAGTTGGAGGCCAGGATCATCAGTTCAAGGGTAGCCTAAGCTACAGGAGACCCAGTCATGAAAATAAAATAATAATATTAATAATAATAATAACAATAATAAATAAATAAATAGCAAACAAAAATAGGAGTAGATTAACTAAAAATAAAATGTGGCATGCAGTAGCCTTTCTTTACACCAACAATAGGCAACTGGAGAAGGAATACAAGGAGACTTTCCCAATCACAATATCCTCAAAAAAAAATACCTAGGAATAAACCTAACCAAAGACCTCTACAACAAAAATTTTAAAACCCTGAAGAAGGAGATTGAAAATGACATCAAAAGATGGAAAAACCTCCCATGCTAGTGGACTGTAAAAATTAGCGGTTAAGAGCGCCGACTGCTCTTACAGAGGACCCGGGTTCGATCCCCAGCACCCACATGGCGGCCGAGAACCGTCTGAAACTCCAATTCCAGGAGAACTCCAGTTCCAGGGGAATCCGAAACCCTCTTCTGACCTCCGCGGCATTGCACGACACGGGTGCACAGACCTGCATGCAGACACTACATTCATACACATACAGAAATAAATAAAAATTAAAAAAAAAATTAATATAGTAAAAATATCCATTCTACCCAAATTAATATACAGATTCAATGCAGTCTCTGGGTGAAAAAGTATAATACTGGGGGGATTGCATTACCAGACTTCAAGCTATATTACAGGGCTTTAGTCATAAAGACAGCCTGGTACTGGCAAAAAAAAAAAAAGAGCCATTGACCAATGGAATAAAATTGAAGATCCAAACTTGAGCTCATAAAACTTCAGCCACCTCATATTTGACAAAGGGCCCAAAAAAGCTCAATGAAGGAAAGATAGCATCTTCAGTAAATGGTGTTGGCAAAACTGGATCACTTTTTGTAGAAGAACAAAATTAAACCCCTATCTCTCGCCCTGTACAAAAACAAACTCCAAGTGGATCAAAGATCTCAACCTGAAACCCAGAAGGTGATAGAAGAAAAAGTCGGGAGCAACCTACAAGACATAGCCATGGGAAAGACTTTCTAAATCAAACAGCAGCTGCACAGGAAATAAGGACAACATCTGACAAATAGGACCTCATCAAACTCAAAAGCTTTCATACAGCTAAAGAAACAATCAAGGAAGTGAAGAGAAAACCCACAGAGTGGTAGGAAACCTTCACCATTGGTACATCTGACAGAGCATTAACATCCAGAATATATAAACTACTTAAAAAAAAACAAAGAAGCAAGAAAACAAATGACCTAATCAAAAGATGGAGTGAAGAGATGAACAGAGAATTCACCAGTAAGGAAGTAAAGATGACTGAGAAACCTCTTTAAAAATGTTTAACATCCTGGATGGTGGGACCCTTGGGCTGTGTGGGTTTGGGCACAACTGCTTGCAAATTGGTTTTACATGAAGGATGCTTGTACTCATAAATTATTACTTATTGTTAAAAAATGAAAAAAATAAAGAAGTAATAGAAAAAAAATGCATGTGAATATTCATACATTCAAATATCCAAAGGTCTTTTGCCTTTATCTGTACTCTACATGGATTTTTATACATGAATTCCTGTTAGGTTAATGTAGAAATTGCTGAAAGACAGGAAAGAACCCATGTATGAATTCTCTTTGCCAGTCTGGTAATGGTTTGCTTTGGACTCTCTAGGGAAGGATCAGCCAATTGCATGGAGTCTTGAGGTTACAAAGGGCTCACCATGGCCTTTTTGGAGGCATGTGTCCTTTGTGCTAGGTTCTGTGAAGCACAAAGTAAATTTTTCATTCATGCTGTGATAAGTTGCTTTCGGGAATTTGTCTCTGGGCAAGTCATTTTTTGTTTTTTGTTTTTTTTTAATTTTATTTATTTCTGTATGTATGAATGTACTGTCTGCATGCAAGTCTGTGCACCCGTGTCGTGGAGGTCAGAAGAGGGTCTCGGATTCCCCTGGAACTGGAGTTCTCCTGGAGTTGGAGCTTCAGACGGTTCTCAGCTGCCATGTTGGGGATCGAACCCGGGTCCTCTGTAAGAGCGGTCGGCACTCTTAACCGCTAGGCCATCTCTCCAGCCCCGGCAAGTTGTTTTGATGTGGAACTTCTTCAAATCTTATATAAGTTTAATAAAGTTTTCTTTTTCTCTGAAAAAAAAGTGTTTAGCATCATTAATAATTAAGGAAATGCAAATTAAAACCACACTAAAGTATCTTCTCACTCCAATAAGACTAGCCAAGATCAAGAAAACAAAAGACACCAAGTGCTGGAGAGTTGTGGGGGAAAGGGGAACACTCATCCACTGCTGGTGGGAATGTAAACTGGTACAACCACTGTGGAAAGCAGTGTGGAGAACTCTTAAAAAATGCAAAGTGAGCCTACCACCTGACCCAGCCATACCACTCCTGGGTATATACCCACAAGACTCATCCTACCGCAAAGATACGTGCAGAGCTGTTTATTTCAGCTCTCTTCACAATAACAAGGAGCTGGAACCAACCCAAATGCCCCTCAGCTGATGACTGGATAACAGAAACGTAGTATATCTACCCAATGAAGTTCTATGCAGTGGTAAAGAAAGATGGTATCATGAGCTTTGCTGGTAAATGGATGGAACTCGAAGCCATTATGTTAAGTGAAGTAACACCCCCCCCCCCGCCGCCAAAAAGGAGCATGGTTTCCCTCATATGTGGATGCTAACACCAAATCCCCAGTTGGCAGGCAAACTGAGCAACTTTATTATTATATTTCATTGTATCTGAAAGCAACTGTGCTATTCCAATGTGAATCTCTTTATGAGCCCTAGAATTGTCCTACCACTTTTATTCACACATTGTAATTGCCATATATGGATGGAAGATATGTATTCATATTCTAAAAATAAAGAATGTAAAACTACACATGCATGCAACTTTACTGTTAAAATTTGAATCTCTAATTGTGTTTAGGAATTAACCTATAGTTTATTTTCAGAATTAGTAATTTTGATTTACGTGTGGAGTGTATATATACATATTTTGGAATAATATAAAATTAAAGGGAACAAAAAAAGAAAGAGAAAAACCTATTCAAAGAACTGACCAAAACAGTAAACTTGTGCATTGAAAAGGTTATAAAAGACAGAAAAAGATGCAAGACAGGACTTAATATGTATGACAGAATCCATGAGCTCTGGCGGGGGCAGGGGGACATAAGGTGTGGGCATGGATGGGGGAATGAATCTAAATTTGATTAAGAAATGTTGTATGAAATACACTCAATAAAAATTAGCTTTAAAAAATGTAGCATGCAGAGGATAGAGAAGAAGCACAAGTCCATGTTACATATGTCCTCAGTGGTGTTTATGAGAGTAGACGGTACTGAATACTGTGACTTGGCAAAATGAGCAGGTGCTATGCTCACTGCATCAATGTTTCAATATCTGAGCAAAAAGATTTAAGAGGTCAGACCAGCTCAAAGACTCTTGCCCAAGTCTAGACAAGGAATGGTATTGGTTGTGCTAAGAAGATGGTAGAGCGACTAATGAAATATGACTGAATTATGGATATATTTTAAATTAATAGTGATGAAATTTGCTGATTGATTTTATGTGGGATGTGAGAAAGAATGAAATGATAAAAAGTTGAAGATTTGGGCCTGAGCAATAACAGAGCTTGTTTACTAAGGGAAAAAGAGTATGGGAAAGAAAGATTGATGGAATGGAGAGTAGGAATTTTAGTTTCAGTATATTGCCACATACCAAATTAAAAGGTTAGAGACATTCTAAATGTTAACTGTGAGTCAATAGTTTTAATGTAATCATCATTGTGTGAAATGTCAATGATTTCAGTTAACTTTTTATGTAGAGAAATGCTCCTGTTCTGAATTTTTGTCTAACTTTATATTGAATAAGTCTCATGAGTTAAGGATTATAAAGCTACTGGCTAGCATTTTAAACTGTATCAAAACCAATTTTATAAACTAGTAAGCAGTAATTATACAGTTAAATAAGATCTAACTGTAACTAGATTCACTGTCTTTTTTTTTACTACTAATTACAGGCCAGATGATATTTGAAAACCTGTTTTCTAGACACTACATGTTTCTTTTCACTGGTAGGGAGAGTACTTAAAACTTCCTAAATGTCAGATAATTTTATTAATTTTCATGTAATTAACATTTTATTGAGGATTTAAAAAGATAAATAGCATTATTCTTTTTGACAGTTGTTTTAAAGATAGGCCAGTACGTTTTTCTTACATTGCACAATTAATCATTGTACAGCAAGTTTAAAAATACATTTCTATAATAGCAAAAGTACATTTTGAATTAAAGAATTGACAGGCGTATTTTCTTATTTTTATGCTCTCTAGAAATCTGGGGGTCTTAACTGAATAGTTTCCCATCTATAACTTACATCAGCTATTCTGTTCATGTTAGAACATTAATTTAACCAAATCATAACATTATCCTTCTAAAGTCAAGAGGTAAGGAAAGCCTGAACTTAAGATACAGTCATTATTTTCAGAAAATAATTTGGGTCTAACACTATTAATTAGCTTTGTTATTACATCAGCTATTTTATCCTAAAAACTCCCCATAAGAAAATAATAAATCTCAGTGGCTTAGCCTGGGAATTTAATGAGATAATATATGTAAACAACTTAAGACAACACTGGAGATATAGGAAACACAAAGAATGCTTACAGTAGTTCCTTTTGTATTTTTTTTTCACTTAAGAATTGGATATTTGATATCAAGTCCCAAGAATTTTTTCTTTCGTTTTCTTTTTTTTTTAATTAATGCTTTGTGTATTTCATACATCATTTTCCAATTCAGTTCAGGCATATATCCCTTTCCCTTCCCCCCACTCCACCCCTACCCATCCCAGATCATGCATTCTGCCATAACTTTTCTGCATCTTTCTCCGTTTTTTTTTGTTTTGTTTTGTTTTCATTTTTTTAACAATAAGTGATAATTTAGGAGTACAAGCATCCTTCATGTAAAACCAATTTGCAAGCAGTTGTGCCCAAACCCACACAGCTCATGGGTCCCACCATCCAGCAGGGGGGCTTGTATGTTCAATCAAGTTGATCAAATGAGTGTCCAGTCTATATTGTTGTAGTTTCACCATTCACCCCAATCGCAACCCTTACATTC
The DNA here is from genome assembly GCA_009823505.1 of Rhizomys pruinosus. Lineage (NCBI taxonomy): Eukaryota > Metazoa > Chordata > Mammalia > Rodentia > Spalacidae > Rhizomys > Rhizomys pruinosus. Next base: position 348,214 of record VZQC01007016.1, on the reverse strand, counting down.
TACCGCGCCCCCTCTTCCACCAGATCTTCTTCCCTAGGCTTAGAAATGAGCACAGGTGGATGAGAAGCAAAAAGTCTACTTCTTCTGGGCGTTGTCTTGTGTCTTAGTCAATTCTGGCTTTTTTCTTTCATGGGCTGCCAGCTTTGCTCCAGGCAATAACCTTTCAATCCTACTAATGACGCACATGCAATTAGATATTTAGTATTTAAACAGTATAAATATAGCCTTTCATCTTACTAATGAACACACGCAATTAGATATATAGGTATTCTAACAGTACTAATTGTTATGGTAGTTTACTTTAGTATAACACACAGATGGTTTGGATGGTATGTTTAATCCATGAATACATTTCTTCTGTTAAGTATTGACCGGGTCTTTGTGTGGTTTAACATCTCCTAACCATTTAGATGGATGTAAGCCCTGTGGCGTATCAGCGTGGGTTATTCGCTCAAGGAGAGAGTAACTACGCCATTAGATTTGGGATATACAATGGCTGCACACGCTGCCACAGTATTCCAGGAGGTGAGTGTAAGTGGTGCTGAGGAGGAGTCATTGCTTGACTCAAGGAGACCTATATTTGCTTTATTGGTTTATGGCCTTTTGTAACACTCTCTGGCATCCAGAGACCACTGTATACTTGCAATGCGGGTCTCCATAACACTTTCCCATTGTTTATCTCAGGTCTTCAAAGCAGTGCCTTATCGCCTATCTTCCTGCAGGAATCCCGTTTGGAGGCAAGGTAGCTTTTTACCTTTGTGTGTGGGGCTTGGATCCCCTGGCCAACATATCCTTGGTAGTAATCTCCATTGTTGATTGTCAGAGCTTCCTGTATTAATATTTTTGCTTAAGTGCATAGCTAAGGCAGACTTTAGCATTATACTTGGTTTGAATAGGGAACTAATCCTTTTCAGAGTTTCTATGTCCATTAGTCAATTAAAGAAGGCAGTTTTGGTAGGTTACCTACCATAACAAGTTAGTACTGTTTAAAATACCTATATATCGGGGCGGGATCTGGCTAGTGGTTTTTTAGAGTCATCGACCTGCTCTTGAAGCGGACCCGGGTTTGATCCCCAGCACCCAATGGTGGGCTGAGAAACCGTCTGTAACTCCACTTTCCAGGCGAACTCCAGTTCCAGGGGAATCCGAAGACCCTCTTCTGACCTCAAAGAACACTGAAGACACATAGTGCTATATCCATGCTGCCAAAACACTCATAAAACAAAAAAAAAAAGAAATAAACAATTAAAAAAATATAAAAAAAAAAAAAAAAAAAAAAAAAAAAAAAAAAAAAAAAATTTAAAAAAACAACAAAACAAACAAACAAAAAAAAATAAAAACCCGATATATCTAAGGCGTGTGCCTTGCATAGTCGGTCGCAAGGCTAGATATTATACTGTTTAAATCCTATATATATCTTAATGCGTGTGCTTCATTAGTAGTATCGAAAGGTTTGCCTGGACAAGCTGTCAGCCTATGAAAGAAAACAGCCAGGAATTGACTAGAGACCAAGGACAACAGCTACAGCGAAAGTAGACTGTTTTGCTTCCATCCACCTGTTTGCCCCTTTCTAAGCCTAGGAAACAATCTGCGGAAGAGGGGGTGCAATAGAATGTATCGGGTTGTGATTGGGGTGAATGGTGATGCTACAACAATATAGACTGGCACACTCATTTGATCAACTTGGATTGAACATACAAGCCCCCCTGCGGGCGATGTCGAACCCATAGCTGTGAGGTTGGGCCCACACCGTTTGCAAATTGTTTGACATGACGGCTGCTGTACTCACCACATGATGACTGAGTGGATTGTGTAAAAAAATGAAAACAAAACAAAACCAAAACAACAGAGAAAGATGCAGAAATAGTTATGGCAGAATGCAGGATCTGGCATGGGGGTTTAGTCGGGGGGTGGGGGGGAAGGGGAAATGGAAATATGCCTTAAGAGTTTTAAAATTGAATGATAATTATTAAAAATAATTTATATAAATGTATTTTAAAAAAGAAAAAGAAAAATAATAATAAATAATAAAAAAACTAGTTAGAAAGTTAAAAAAAAAAGCCAGGTGTAATGATTTTACAAGAGAATACCTCTTTAACAGCTGGCTCCAATCTACCGCTGGAGAACTTTACCCTCAGCATCCTTCCGATGTCTTCTTGATTCTATGGGGGGAGTTAAGAAGGTCTCTCGTATTAAACCTTTTGAGCACCTCGAGGTAAGCTTCATTAAGAATTTAAAAATAGTTGTTACTAGTTAGGATCCACAGAGGGTAGAGGGGCCTGATGTGTGCAGCAATCTGAGCCTCTTTTTGTATTTTTTACCATCCTATATTTAATTTGTTAAAAATCAGTTCTAACTGTAGCACTTTTTCATAGTGAAAAGCATTTCATTAAAATGTATGGACAGTCAGTCTTTGATGCTAGTTATTTTCTGTTTTGTTGTTGTTTCCAAAATGCATTATGTCCACCTGCTTTGTACAAAAGCTCAAGGTGGGGCCCTAACCACTGGAACTGACTGAAACAGTGAACTTCTGCTCAAAACAGTCAACGTCCCCATGGAAAATATTGAGAAAGACTAAGAGATGGAAAGCATGTTTGGCAGAATGCACGAGCTCTGACGGGGTGGGGGAATGAGCGGGAACACGGGTCTAGATTTGTTAAAAATAAATAAATAAATACATTAAAAAAAATAAAATGCATGACAATCACAAGATTAAACATGAAAATACCTTAATAAAATTTTTCAAAGGCTAAAGAAATACATGGTAATCTTGTGAGAAAAATAGAATATTAAGATCATACTATTAAATAAAATGCAAAACCAAAGATAATTCCAGGCTGACACAGAGTATAGGGGAGTTGTGTCCAGCCTGGGCTAAATAGGGATATCCTATCTCAAAAACAAAACAAAACAAAATACAAAAGTGTTTCCTTTTAAGATAGTCTTTCTATTGTGAAGTTAGTGAAGATGGTAGAAGCCCTTTCTATTCCCTTAGTGCTACATATTAATAACTGGAGAACAGTCAGATAGTCTTTCAGGAAATGTCCATAGGTTTCCAAACTCCCTGATTACTAAAAGGACACACACACACAAAAAAAATCAACACACACACACACACATATAGATAGATAGATAGATAGATAGATAGATAGATAGATAGATAGATAGATCCAAGTCTCTGCTTTAGTAGCTGTTTTCGATTGTACACACTTTTTGTAATAGAAATTCCAAATAACAGAAATATAAAAAAAAAAAAAAACTTCAAGAATAAACATGCCTTTGTTACCCTGGACCGGGATGATACCTTCCTGTGACTTTTGAGGGGAAGACAAGAAAGCTCTGCAGTACAGTGATACTGTATTGAAGCTAGATTTGCCATATTTAGAAATGACTAGAAGAAGACTGAATGCAATTGTAATTTTCTTATTAGGTAAATGGAACTGAAGAACATAATATGATTCAACAAATTGATAAATGAGATTAGTTGTCATAAGTACATTTTTAAAAATAGGTAAACATAATATATCAATATTTTATATATAGGTTCTATAAATATGCTTATTATTTTCCCAGGAGGCTGTAATAACTTTTTTGGATGCTAAGGAGTACCTGAAGTGAATTTTTATGGCCTACTTATGAACTCCTAAAAGAAAGGTTTAGAATGGAAACATGGTGAGACATTTAATATCAGCACTGAAATAGGTACTTTTGAGTCCTGTACTTGCTTGAAAATAGAAACAGCAGTTAGAGTTTCTCCCAAAGGTACATTTTATTTAGAGACAGGTCTGAGTATGGCTAATTACAGCAGTGCTCTGTGCACTTGCTAAACATCAGTACTAAACACTGTTTTCCATTATCACCATAGTCTTATTTCAGAACTTTCAAAAAGTACTTTACCTAATACAGGGTCTATAAAAATTGTATTTTGGAATTGAGTGGAAAATTTGCATTGATTAAAGCTAAAAAAAAAACTTTTAAATATGAAATTTTAGAAGTGACCAAAGTTTAACTTATTGAAGAACAAATGTTATCTGTCTTATCTAAGCAAAAAAATATACATAATCAAAATAAATATTATACTAATTTAATATTTCTTTTTTTTTAATTAATTAGTTTTTATTGATGCTTTGTGCATTTCATACATTTTTTCCAATTCAGTTCAGGCTTATTTCCCTTTCCCTCCCCCCCAACCCCCACCCCATCCCAGATCATGCATTCTGCCATAACTGTCCTGCATCTTTCTCTCAGTTTTTTTTTTCATTTTTAGCTATAAGTGATAATCCATGAGTACAAGCATCCTTCATGCAAAACCTATCTGCAGGCTGTTGTGCCCAAACACCTACAGCCCCACCATCCAGTGGGGGGTGACAGGTTGTTTGTTCAATCAAGTTGATCAAATGAGTGTCCAGACTACATTGCTGTAGTTTCACCATTCACCCCAATCGCAGCCCTTACATTCTACCACGCCCCCTCTTCCGCAGGTTGTTCCCTAGGCTTAGAAAAGGGGCACAGGTGGATGAGAGGTAAAACAGTCCACTCTCTCTGGAGCTGTTGACTTGGACTCTGGTCAATTCTGGCTGTTTCCTTTCATGGGCTGACAGTTTGTCCAGGAATAACCTTTCGATCCTACTAATGAAGAACAAGCAATTAGATATATAGGTATTTAAGCAGCACTAATAGTTATGGTAGGTTACTTTAGCATAGACACATGTTTGGATATGTTAATCCATGAATTACAATTTTCCCCCCTGTTAAATATGACAGGGTCTTACTGTGGCTTATAACATCT
>VZQC01007016.1:226418-334853 GCA_009823505.1 Rhizomys pruinosus | reverse complement strand
GGGTTCGATTCCCAGCACCCTCATGGCAGATAACAACCCTCGTTTGATCTCTGTGGGCATTGCATGACACTGGGACATTTACACACAAGCCAGCATTACACCCATACACACAAAATAAAAATAATAAAGTATATTAATAAACAAATAAATTTCAGGTTTAGTGTCCTCAAATCTGGATGTGATTCCTCATCGCTACTAATTCCCAAAAGAACTTGAGCTTCTGAGAATGTGTCATAAGCTGAGTAGGAAACAAGGAGAGTTGCAATGACTCTCTCTTTTTTATTTTTGTATGTGTATGAATGTACTGTCTGCGTGCAGGTTTCTGCACCCATGTCGTGCAGTGCCACGGAGGTCAGAAGAGAGTCAGATTCCCCTAGAACTGGAGTCAAAGACGGTTCTTAGCCGCCATGTGGGTGCTGGGGATTGAACCAGGGTCCTCTGCAAGAGCGCTTGGCGTGCGTAACCGCTAGGCCATCTCTCCAGCCCTGACTTTCTCTTTCAAATCTACATGAAGACCAGCGAAACAATGACAAGACCTAAGATTGATGACAGTAGAATAGAAACTCAGAAAGCTTGCTCACTTGTTATTAAGCAGGGCTTTATACCAACTTTCTCCTAAAGTGATTTTCTGGAATTGTTGTTGACAGATGATTTGAAACAAATCCAAAACATTTTTTTTTTTTTTGTCTTTTCGAGACAGGGTCTCCTTGTAGCCCCAGCTGTCCTGGAACTCACTCTGTACTGGAGAGATGGCTCAGCAGTTAAGAATACTGATCGTTCTTGTTCTTGCAGAGGAAAGGGGTTCAAATCCCAGCACCCACATGGCAGCTAAAAACTGTAACTCCAGTTCCAGTAGAATTCAGTGCCCTCTGTGTTCTCTTCAGGCATTGCATGACACAGGTGTACTTACATGCAATGCATGCAGGCATAACACTCATACACAGAAAAAAAAGATAAAAAATTAAATTTTTATATTATTGGAAACCATCTTTAATCCAGACCTCGTGATATTTTTGAACTAACAAAAGGTCTTTTATCTTCATTTATTTTCTTAACATACAACTATTTTAAACACTGGTTTTTCATGTGTAGGCCTATATTTTATTAGAATCGTAATTTTTTATTTATGATTTTTTATTTTATGTTTATGCGTGTCATGCAATGTCTTTAGAGGTCAGAAGAGAATGTTGGATCCTTGGGAACTGGAGTTATGAATGGTTGTAAGCTACCACGTGAATCAAACCCATATCCTCTACAAGAGTGGTCAGTCTCTCCAGCCCCTCATTAGAATGTTTATAATTGTTAACTAGAAGGAAACTTTTGATATTTGGCCTTTTGTTGTTTCAAATTGGATGTATTTAAAAACTCAAACATACCTAACAATTTGTAGCACAGTCCCCATTGCTATAATTAAAGAAGACAAATGGCCTCTTTCATATCCCTACACCAACCAGATTCAATGGCCATTTTGTTCTTTGATCACTGTGGGACTCATTGGTACTATTGAAGAAGACATATACCAACTCCCATGTCCCAAAACCAAACAGACTCAATGGCAGTTTTGCTCTTTGATCTATGGCCAAGCACATTTCTTTTCAGAAGTCAATGGTTCACTGTGCAGAACACAAGGTCTTAGAGCCCACAGATATCCTAGTCACAAAACAACACCAAGACATTGAGATTTAAATCTTATCTTTCAAATAATATAAAAATTATATAACCTCACTTTGTAGTGATGTTCCCAGAGCACTAACTCTATGTATCTGTAGGTCAGATAATTTACTGTTTTCCCTCTTCATGTTTCATTCAAATTTGTGGAGGCCTTCACTTCTATTCCAGTATATATTTTCAAACTAGGCTCCATTTCCTTCAATAATTTCAATAGTGATTCAAAGAGAGTATTTCCTCCCAATAATGTTTTAAAATATTCTTCAGTTATATAACAAATTCAATCAGGTGATCACGCCTTTAATCCTAGCACTTGGGAGGCAGAGGCACGCGGATCTCTGTGAGTTCGAGGCCAGCCTGGTCTACAGAGTGAGTTCCAGGACAGCCAGAGCTACAGGGAGACCCTGTCTCAAAAAGACCAAAAAACAAACAAACAAACAAACAAACAAACAAAGAAAAGCCAAGAAGAATGGCGATTTACACATTTATAAGATTCAAAATTTCTATCTCAGGGGCTGGAGAGATGGCTCATCTCTTGCAGAGGACCCGGGTTCGATTCCCAGCACCCATGTGGCGGCTAAGAACCATTTTTAACTCAGTTCCAGGGAAATCCGACACCTTCTTCTGACCTCCGCAGCATTGCATGACATGGGTGCACCTACTTGCACACAGTCAGTACATTCATACACATAAAATAATAAATAAATAAAAAAAATTTCTATCTCCAAAATATATCAGCTTTATAGTTAACTGAAGCTTTACTAAAGAAATATGGGCCATATATTTGCATGTACTCATAAAACATTTGAAATTCAACATAGCTTTAATCATATTTTTATGCAATTTGAACTAATATATGTCATACTAAGAAAATTCACTCAGATTATTTCCTTCCCCCCTCTACTTTTCTCCTTTAGGAGAAAGTAGAGGTTTTAGAGAAGTGTATATTTTTTTCTTTTTTCTTTTTGAAATTTTCATATAATTTGATGGTATATAAATACTCTTCCCTATCATCACCTCCCTCTATTGCCCCTTGCCCAATTCAATGTATGGTACACTGTGTGTGTGTGTGTGTGTGTATGTGTGTGTGTATGTATACATGTATATATACATATATAAGTGTATGTGTGTATATATACATATAAATATATATTAAGACTTATAGAGTCTAATTTGTGTCCCCAAATGTCCTTTAGTGTGGGTTCATCCACTGGAATTTGGTTAACCTACCAAAAGACTGTCTTGGCATCCATCTGTTGTCACTATTTCTTTAGGTGGGGTTAGAGGTCTTACCTACTTCTTCATGTCTATAATGGAAAAATGTCTGGTTTGAGCTTATGTGGGACTTGCCCATGCTGTCACTATTGCTGAGTTCATACGAGTAACTGACTAGCTGTTCAGAAAACTCTCATTCCTTGAGGTCATCTACCACCTCTGTTTCTTACAATCTTTCTGCATCTTTTTCTGCAATGGTTCCTTAGCCATGTGTGACAGAAGTTTGATACAGGTGTCCTATTCAGGGATAAATACTCTACAGCCTCTTGTTCTCTGTGCATTGTACAGTAGTTAGTTTCTGTATTAATCACCATCTGTTACATGAGGAAACTTCTCTGGTGAGAGTTGAGAAATAGTTAATCTATGGGTATAAAAATAAGTCATTAAGAACCAGTTTAATATAATAACTATTTAGTAGAGAACTAGTATTACATTCTGTGATGTGTTTAGCCTCAGTTTCCTAAGACTAATATTAAAACAAGTATGGGCTCCATCCTAGGAAGCAGAACTTAAAAAAATTAAAAAGAGGTTGGTTACTTCCATAATATTTGAGCCACTATTGCACCAGCAATGGCCAGTATTGTTTGAGGGCCTATGAAACCCCAAATCAGCAGCTTTTAGACAGGAGTCCATTCCTGGCACTGAGGTATTTTTTTCATTAGCATATGATGTCTAGAAAGGGCAAGGTTGTCCTGTCATAACTCCTTTCAATCTCCTTTTTATGATGCCTATATGTATACTTTCTTAAGCTTCTATAGTTTTAGGTTTCTATATGGCTCTTTCTCAGTGCCTATAGCATTGGTTATCCCTCCCTCCTCTGTCACGCTCTCCAATTCCTCCCCATTTAACTCTTTTTAGTCTAATGCTCCTCTTTACTCCTTCATAAAACTGCATTCTACCACCCCTCCCAGGAATCACATTCTCCCCACCAATGGCCACTTATTAGTTAATTTACCTCTATGTATTTTCAAGTCGAAACATGGATATATAAGATTTCAAAGCTAGCATCCACCTATGAGAGAGAACATGTGATGTTTGTCTTGAGTCTGGGTTACCTCAGGATGGTTGCTTCCAGTTCCCTCTATTTACCTGCAAATTTGTAATTTTCTTTTTGAAGAGTTTAATACCATTTCACTATTCCATTGTGTATATGTACCATATATTCATTATCCATTCATCAGTTGATGGATATCTAGGTTATTTCCAATTTCTGGCTATTGTGAAAAGTGTAGCAATGAACAAGGATGAATAGGTATTTCTGTCATAGGATATAGTCTTTTGGGTATATCCCCAAGAGTGGTATGGCTGGATGAGATCCCCTTGAACTGGAGATACAGACAGGACAGTTGTTAGCTGTCATGTGGGTGCTGAGAGCCAAAGACAGGTCCTTTGCCAGAGGAAACAATGCTCTTAACTGAGAGCTATCTCTTTGACCCCTGTTTTTTTTTTTTTTTTAGTTTTTAAAGAAATATATTTCTTTATATACAACATATATAATATATTCAAGACATTTTTCTTTCTCTGTAGTTATATTTTGTTTTCTTCTCTCTCTTTTAGTACTGAATACTACATCTGCTCTACTATCACAGAGAGACAGGTATTCAGAGTAAATTATTCATCCAAAGTTCCAGAGAGGATTCTTCCATATAGTTTGCTTTACATTATTCACTAAAATTTATAGAGTTCTAAGTGTATTGTATGAGAATTAAAAAGTACTATTATCCGAAACTATTTATTATAGAGCAAATTTTTCACTTCCTGATGCAAAAATTTCAACAAAATAAAGCTGAAAATCAGGTTCCTTAATTTGCATAAGTGGTTTTTAATCATTGTAAATATTTACCAATTTTTTTCTATTAGAGTTCAAGAAGAATTATCCTAGGTGAGATATAAAAGGAAATCATTCACAACATATTTCCAGGATTATATACTGAATTATTCGGTTCCTTAAAATTCTGACAGCTCTTGGCACCTCAGGCTTTCATAGCTTAACTTAATAAGCCAGTAGAGTTGCATTTTTGTTTTCATTTTTTCAAGTGCTTTGTTGTTTCAACTGACATACATTTTTCACAGTTTTTGTCTTATTCTCATAAAGTATCTGCATATAGCAGTCTCAAAATAAGCTTAAACTGAATTCTTTGAAATAATGTAGTTAGCCATTACTGCAATGGGTTTAAATGTAGAACACCAAAATTTCCAAATGAAATGGATTTTAGAAAGCACCTAGTTATTACAAAAATGGGTAGGACCAGACCAAGGGGAATTAAGTATCTTCCTCAGGTCGGACAGTTATCTAATAAAAAAGGTACAATAATGTTTCTGCAATCTTAGTTCTTTCTATTAGATGTGCATATTCATAAATCAGTGACCAGTAATGAGCATAGGAACTTGTAAAGGGGACGCCTCTGCACGGCTTACAAAAAGGGACAGTATCCACCTAATGATGTTTGGTGAGTGGAATGGCCTGATTCATTGGAAGCAATGGTTACAATTTTATGAATGTTGAGTGAATCATTACAAAATGCAAATATTAAATATACTTTAACACTTTGCTAAATCATAAAAAGTCCTCTGTGAGCAGTTGGTCTTAAGGGTTTGGTCTTGTATCTGCTAATAATGAAAGAGAGTGTCACTTAATAAATAATTTCAGGCTTTAATTTCATCCAGCATGCACGTTAAGAGTTTTGCTATACTATCAATAGCTCTTTAATGACATGGGGATGCTGTAGAATTGCTATCAGAAACAGAGGAAGGATATGCAGTAAATTAAATATAAATATATATAAATATAAATAGATAGATAGATAGATAGATAGATAGATAGATAGACTACATCATTTGGGACTGTAAACATGTTACCAGAAGTTTTTATTGTAGATTTGTTTAAATGTATAAAACACATTTTTCAATTGACAGCTAAGTAAATTTTACTTGAAGAAATAAATGAACTTAAGCACTTAGAAAAGACTGGAAGCTGAATTTAAGCCTGTGGTCAGGTTGCATGAGAGGAAAAATTTAAAAAGCATTTATTTTATATAATGTTAATATTTTGCAAAGTTAAGAAGCTGTGATGTCTCTAATTTTCCAGAGGTCCAGAAGTTATGTGCATGCTATAAAACATGGTTGGGAAGCAACATCATAGAATTTTATTCACTTAGATAAATAAAATCAAAGGAAAGCCTGTTTAAAAATACATGAATATCATTTGACTCAAAGTTAATCATTGCTCTGATGCATAAGGCCAAGCTAATTTTAAAATATACTTGAAAAGTCATATTCAAAAAGACTTATACATGTAGTTATATATAATCACTTTATATATTATATTCATTATTTTATATGCATTTTAACCTATTGATTTCTACAAACAGGTCTTTAAATTTCTAAACCTATTCTCTATGGACACTCTAATTTTATAAGCATATATGACATCAAAAAGTCTCAAAATCACCAGCTGCTTTCTTCACGGTATTTATATACTATATAGTTGTTAAAAATTATAGACACAAGAGGTAGACTTTAAGAGAAAAGTTATAGAAAGGATACTGACTCAGCTTGTCAGAAATGTTAAGTGGCCTTCACACATCTCTGCAGCTGGAGACTGTCATTTCACACTCCTGCCAACCCACTTAGTGGTTAGTAGGAATGTGTGGGGCTTTCATCCCCTTTACACAAAGATGTACAATTAAAAGTTCCTATAACATCATGCTATAGACACTTAAGGCTAAAGTGTCATTTCTTTTTGTTGTTGTTGTTTTTTGCTATTTATCTTTCCTCTTCTTTTGGTTAAAGACAAAACAACAGAATTTTAATGTAAGAGGCTTATAGATAACACTTTATATACTGTATAAAATTAAAGACTTATAAATGAAACAGCACTCCTTATTGGCCAAGGCAAACCAAATTTTCTACTTTGACTTCTCAGGGAAGACTTTTTTCAAAGGGGCAATACATATTATACCATTTCCAACCTTCCTAATGCCTCAAGGATCTTTTTTTTTTTTTTTTGTCTCTGAATGGAATGTTAATTTGTCAAATAATTTTTTACTTCACCCCAGAAGCCTATCTGGTAAACTTCAGTAAACTTTGCCAACCCTTCAGATACCTTGCACTTATTTATCTGTGATTTTTGCCTTCCAGTCATTACAAGTGAGTGTTTTACTTCTAATCTCTAGACACATGGAAAGCACATTTCCCCTAATTTGTCTACTCTCTTTCTAATGATGTTTTTAAAAAGCTTCATGCCTCTTCCTAGAAGTCACTTACTCTTTTTGAGTTTCTTAATTAAATTTATTATTTTGGCAGTTTCATCCATGAATGCACATAATGTGCTCTGATCACACTCTCCTAACCTCTGTTATCCCCCTGACCCTTCTCAACCCTCTGGTTCCCTACAAATCTTCCTTCCACTTCCAGATCTGTTTATTTTGTGGTTTCTTTTGATTTGTGATTAATTGTGATTGACTGGAGTCTTCTTCATGAACATGGGTATGGAGTTATGCACTGGAACATGAGGAACTCTTTATGCTGAAGCCAACTATTCTTTCCCTCAGCATTGTTCCATATCCAATGGCTAAGTTGACTCCCCAAGGAGTCTCTCTATATCCATGACTAAATTGACAGGTCCAGTGCAGGCAACCATAGGTGCTCTGAGATCCTGAGTGCAATGGCCATGTCATGTCCATAAGGCAATGTTTACAGCATTCCTATCCAGCATCTGACTCATATTATTTCCTCCTTCTCTTTCATAATGTTTCATGAGTGATAGAGATGTCCCATTTAGGATGGAACACCCAATAGTCACTTATTCTTAGCACCTTGAGCAGCCAAGAAACCCTATACTCTACACTATTCCCTATCAAAAGAACTTTCTTTAATCACAGTCAGGATAAGCATTTGTCAATAAGTATAATAATATTTATAAGTGATTTTACAATATGTCCACTTAACACAACAATAACAGGGAGTTTCTTTCTAAGGCTTAGGACCTTCTTAGCCAAGGGCTAAAAGTACCACAGTACCAATCATAAATTCCTTCCTGGGGACTAGACCTCAAATTGAATCATCAAGCTGTTGGTTACCCCTATAACAGTCATGCCACTATTGTACCAATGGACACATCTTACCTGGCAGGTTTGTAATGTAGCATGGGAAGAATTTTCCTCCCTGAACTGTGCTATCAAGTACTTGCCAGCAACAAACTATTTCTTTTTTTGAATTAATCCTAATTATGGTGAAAGTGGAATGTATAGTGTTAAAAGTAAATAGTGGAATCTTTAAAATATTGAATAAAAAGGCTTAATGTTAAATTATCTTTTAAGATATGCAAGCCATTCCTTCTTTCTTATATGGCAATAGTGTTTCTAGTAAATGTAAATTCTATTTTCATTTTTCTCACTCACAAATCTAGATATCTTTAACAGCGAAGTCTGACCTGACTTCTTTTCAGGAATCAATGCTCCAGTCATATACTTTTCCATCACCTCTTGTCTTTGTAACATTAAGATCCAATTTGAAATAAAAATTTGATGTTATTCTAACATTGTCTCTTTCTCCAGAGAACTGATTGCTATATAACAAAAGTTCTCATTTCTCTTTTCTTTCTATGAGTTTATATATCTCTCTGTTATATATGCTATTACCTAGGCATGCATACACTATTAGGTATCTTCAAATATGATGACATAGACATATAAAGACACACCATATATCTGCTCTTCAACATATATACAAAACTATGGTAAAAAAAAAAAAGCACGTTTTTTATATTGAGTAGAATATTGATACTTCCATAATATTTTTACTAAATAGTTTCATTTATTTTTTTTTCCTACGGCACTGCCACATATTTTACCATATGAGTCTCACATATTAAATCACTGCCCACTTATTCTACATCTATAGTTGATACCTCAGATAGCATCTCCATTCATTGGGGTTTGTTTATATATGCAGTGATTTCTACTGGAAAGATAGGAGAGTATGATCACACCTTAAGCAGTTTAACCTGATGAACAGGAATCGAATGTCAGAAAAGTTGCTAAAAGAAGCATATAGTGTTATTATTCTATCGCTATGCTGATAGCCATTATAAGGAAACCTAAACTACTGATATTATGATAGCAAGCAAGAGATGAATGAACAATTTGACTCCTAGATTCTGAACGTAACGAGATTTGTTGAATAGTAGACCTTAAGCTTCTTGATGATATTTATTATCAGATGTTCTGTCAGGAATTATAGCGATATATGGATTTACATTTCTCTCTGTGAATCATCACTATTATAATTAGAGAACAACAATTTTACCATTTGAAGTCATAATCATTTTAATATGTCTATAGGTGTGAGCACAAGTAAAATTCAATAGTATTTTGATTTTTCTTATAAGATATATAGTCTTATCTTTCCCTACTTTTACTGGTATAACTTCTCTAAAATAAATAATTCATCAGACCTATTTCTAGGACATAAATTATGTCTTTTTATACTTTAAATATTTACTTATATTGCTCAATCTTTTTATTTTGGTTTTGAGTTATCCATGTATATGTGTATACTTTTAATAACACAATCATTTTAACCCTTTTATGTGCCAAATTTATTAAATTAAAAATTTTACTATGTCTAAGACTTGACTTTTGAAACATTTTAACAATGGATAAATGTTAACTAATTTCTGAAAGAAATGTGCTTGCAAATATAAATTATAAATCTGGTTGGTTATATAAGTGTATGTAGATAAAATCTATTTTAGATGTGTCTTGCTGAACAAAAATATCTTGGAGATAGGAATAGCAAAAGGTTTTTGAAATAGAATGAATGTACACATGAGAGGAATTTGGAACAAAATGAATAGAAAGTTATACAGAACTAGGCTCTATAAAAATATACAGCTTTATTATAAATTATAAAATATGTTAAGTTTCTCTGAAGGAAAATTATAAAAAGAGTAATATATATATATATATATATATATATATTCCTCAGTGTATTGAAAAGTTCAGAAAATGGTGGATAAATATCTGAGATAATTGCTTATGGAAATGGAGGTTTGTTGTTTGTGGAATAATAGTGATTTATTTTATTTAATTTTTATGATTTTTAATGCTTTATACTCAATAATTTTTGACTATCAAGTAAATATATTAAATTTGAATCATAAGCCAGAAAGAATGGAAGGAGAATCAGGGCAGACATGTCAGACAATGGAAAGTAAGAGTTTGTATCTTGAATATGGTAGCAGGGGATTTCTGTGACCCAGGAGACAGATGTGGAAGAAAGTGCAGAATGTAACCACAAGACACCAGGAGTCCAGCTGTGAAGATCTTAATTTTTGTAAGAGAAGGCAACAAAGAACAAAGAAAGAAGTAGAATAAAAGTTAGAATTTATTATATTTCTCTATGACTAGATGGCCCTAATGAGAGTATTGTCATGGAATTATGGATGAAGGCCATTTTGTCAGAATTGAAACACTGAGGTGAAGGACTGAAAAAAAAGAATATAAAAGTGTTTGCAATGGCTGCTACTGTGAACTGGGGACTTAGTTCTATTTTTTTTTTTAAGTACTAGGTTTCTTACATTCGAAGAGTAAAGATTCTGCTAAAAAGCTAAAAGTGCCACTTATGAATCTTTGGCTTGGGGAATTGTTTCAAGTTACTGTCCAACTAAAAAGGATGAGGAACCCTGCAAAATTTCAAGCACAAAATCTATTTCTATTAAACAAGAGTCTAAAACATCATTTAGTCTTCCCTCAAACAATAATAATGGTAAAGTCCTCACAACTGAAAAGATAATGAAGGAAATAAAGACTAGACCTGTAGATAATATGAAAGACATCACTGAAGAAGTTGATATTCCAAAGAAAACTACATTGGAGAAGCCAGAGACTTGGTCCTCTGCCATTAGTGTCCAGACTAGCAAGGGTTTAGTTTTGAAGAGACTGGTGCTGATGATTTTGCCATGGAGATGGAATTGGCCTATGTTGTTTGTGGACAAATGACAGGGGCATCTGAGAATCAACTAGTAGAATGTCACGAGTGCCATAATCTCTACCACCAAGATTGCCATAAATGCAAAGTGACTGACAATGAATACCACCCTTGACTTGTGTGTTATTGTGTCACCAGACAAATGAAAAGAATGGCTCAAAAACTCAAACATCCAGAAAAACCAGCCCCCACTGTTGTTTCTGTAGCTCCTGCTGTCAAGGATCCACTAGTTAAGAAGCCAGAAATTAAAAAAAATAAATAAATAAATAAAATAAATTTTAAAAAAAGCCAGAAATTAAACTCAAACAAGAGACAAACTTCCTAACATTCAAGACAACAACAGTCAAGACATCCACAGTTATGTCAGGAAATTCTTCAACAGTTTCCCCTTCAGGAAATAGTGGCTTACCTGGATGGGCACCTTTTGTGGCCAAAACTTCCTCTGAAGATCCCTGAACAGAAAAATTGAGTTCTGCAGCCCATAACAATAGTGAAAAACCTGCTACCTTGCCAGCTGACCAGAAACCTATGGGTTCTACTAGTCTGGCATCATCCAAAGGTGGAATAGGTTCCAAAATTGGTTCGGGTAACAACATGATGCCCAGGGAACCACTGAAGCCACCTCACCTGCTAAGCATAGGCAAGACTGACTTCAGCCACTCAGTTACTTGTGACAATGTCAGCATTTAGTCCTAGTAGAGTTCCATAAGGTCAATGGAAGTACAACTAACAGAACCTCATCTGAATCCAGCAGCTGTCACTCAGCATCTCCTAAAGTCCAACTTCACAAGCAAAGCTCATTGTTATGAAGCTATTACAGACGGCCAAGAAGAAAGCTGCCCAAAAGAAACTCAAGAAGTAATGTGGCTTTTTAAATTATATTACTCTGAAGATTTAAAAAATCCATAATAGGGTAGAACATGTGATATAGTATAATTTAATATAAATCATTTTAATAAAAAAATAAAGTTGAACCTTTAAAATTTAAATATTAATGAAGAAATTCATTAGAGTAAGATAATAAAGTAAGTTGGGCATAGTAACTGTTCCTCAAATTTGGAAGGTTGTTACATGTGTCCTGAAAGGTATTTTGTAGTCGCCTCAGTTTAAGCTATTCAAATACCTTTCATTTAGGCGAAACCCAAGCAAGGAAAGCTAATAATGTACTCAGTTTTACCTGTTAAAAGTGATTGCTTTGTCTCATGATCCTTTAATATTCTTCATCACTTCTAGGTCCAAGTCTGTCACATAATAGCATAGAAGTACCAGCTTCCTTATTAATATGGGATGCTTCCTTAATTCTGTTCTTCTACAGTCAGAGGCTGAGCAGTAAGCACTTCTGACCTGACTCCTTATACTTTTTTAATGACACTATATAAGCACAAATTTTTGTTCCTCTCTTTATGCACTCAGAGACCAAAATTTCAGCTAAGTAACTACTAAACTCTGAAAGAAGGGTGTTGCATTCTTCATCAAAAAACCATCATGTTTTTTTTTCACAAGTCTGTTTCTATGAGATTGTACATCTTCTTGGGTATTCCACAATTAAGATTCTAATGACTAATGACTGTTCATAAATCTCTTTCAAGTAAAATTTCTGCTTTGTAGAAGTGTGAGAAGAATGGCTTATAATTTTTCATTGTGATGCAGATCAATCATGACTGTTTTGTGTTTGAGGCCATTGGGAGGAGAAACATAGTTTTTAATGTCTAGTATATTATTCTTTCTCTTCTGTTTATCCTTCTTGTCAATATCTATTGATCTCTTCACTCATTATCCATGGTCTCAAGAGAATTCTGAAGCATCTGGTTTATGTCACTTGTCATCATTTTTATCATAATTTGAATTTTTCCACCTTTATCTTTAACCATAGATCTTGCTATATGGTTTAGTAATATTACATAAAAGAATAATTAAAATCCTGATTTCAATTTGAGTTATACAGTGTATTTTGGCCAATGGTAACAGATAGAAATGTGTTGAATGTTTATCAGTATCGCTGTCACTCACTATAAATAAAAAAAAAATTAGTTTCATTTTTCCTCCCTGGTTTATGTGGGAAAACACATAAAAGCAGACTTAAGTACTGGACCAAAGTTCCCTGTCCAGCAATCTGGATCAGAGTGAAACACATGACCCCATTCCATAACAGCTGAATACAGATAAAGCAGAGAAGAGAGTTGTGCATGAGCCCACCCTAAAATAAACTAATATACCTAAGCCAGAGACCCATGAACAACAGAATAATGTTATTTGAGTGGGTCAGCTTTAAGGGTGGTTGTTACTTGGAAAAACTGACTAGTAGATACTTACCTACATAAGCATAAATTGAGGACACATTTCAAATCCATGTAGGCATTTTTCTAACTCTCTGCAATTGTAATGATTCTACCTTCCCAGCCAAAGTAACTCATTTACAATATGCTAGGCCACTCCCTGTCAATCATACAGTGGAAGGCATCATCGCCTTCACCAGCTCACTGCTCACCTTCTCATTCTGCTTTGACAGGCTACTAACATCCTGTTGTGGCTAGCCTTGAACTGTCTCTTCAGCCTTAGTTTGGAGTCTTGTTATACCGAAAGAACCCCAAGATCTTTTCTGCCTCAATTTATCCTTCCAAATTGTTCGGGGTTAGGAAACTCCTTCTCCTTCAGATTTCATCCTGTGTCATCCTTCCTATTGTGATCCAAACTTCATAATGAGAGAACTGACTTTACAAAGATGAAATAGCTTGGGCTGAATTATTTTACAAGTCACAAAATAAAGTAACACTACAAAGTTTAAAAAAAACCTGTTTCTTATGGTATCAAGAAGGTCATGTAGCAAAACTTTCTACACTTTTTTGCCTATACAGTGGCTTTCCTGTCCAGATGTATAATAATGAATAAGATAACTAGTTTTCAGAAAGCTGAGATTAGGTGGATTTGAAATTAAGAATTAAGGTTTAGCTACAATAGAGTTTAGACCTGAATGGTGACATTTGGTGACTTGGTGGAGTTCAAGACTTCAGATATGAACTGGGGAGTGATTTGCCAAGCAAGAATGTCAATTCTGTGCACTGGTATAAAGCTGGTCACGGGGGGAAAAGGGAGAGTGAATGAGGGAAACTGAGAAGGACCAGTCAGTTGAAAATAGGAAGTCCAGGTCCCAGACACACATAAGGAGTGCTTCTGGAGAATACAGTGTGATGACGGTGCCCAAAACAGGAACAGAGCAGAGAAAGAAGGCTGAGTAGAGAGGAGGAACTTCACAAGGGAAGACTGAGCAAGCTGTGGGTAGAGCAATGGAAAATCAGCCTAGGGTCCACTCTTCTGCACTGTTAGGGTATGGGGCTGCAGCTCTCTTTCCCTCACTGGCCCCAGCCTCCTGCACATAGGAACTATTTAACAAGTGTTAATTTCATTTACTGTATGAAATTGAATAGTGAGTGATAATTGTTTTCAGAATAATATGCAACAATGGGCATATGCGTGGATCTGCTAATCTGCTTTTATGTTAAAGGGACATCGAGGAAAAGATTCTTTTGTAGATTTCCCTTTAAGCGTTTCTCCAGAGTAGAAAGGTATGGATGAAATAACATGGCATCAATAAAGAGAAAGTGATGATAACACTTCCTCTTTCAGAAGTTGAAATATTGCATCCAAATGAAATTGGACTGAGATATCAAAGGTGTATGTGTGTGTGGTGCATCTCAAAATGTCAGCATCTGACAGTTTCTAACCACCTCTGTTCTTATCATTTATATCTGTTTGTGACTATAACAGAAAAGTGGCAGTCCAACCTCACTAACTCAGTGGCTTAACTTTGCATATTTTACTAAAAATACCCATGTATTTTTGAATAATGAACTTTGTGGACTTTCTAACTACTTACTTCAAAGGGACTTCCGTTTTGGTAGGAGGTGTTATTCTAATGGCTAATGGACTGAAAATAGTGTGTTAAGTTAGATACTATTATAATATAACCTCACTTTTACATAAAAGGAAAGTGAAGAACACAGTTTCTAAGTGAATTAACACAGCTTAGATGAATATTACAGTGACTGATTTCAGGTGAATGTCAGCTTGTTTCTGTAGCTGGTAGGGTTTGGTGGTTTCAGTAACAGACCTTCTCAAAGGGTACTGGGAAGGTAGAGTGGTTAGATAAATGGAAAAGCAGTCACAAGTAAAGAGTTTCAAAGGTCTTTACATGAAGAGTTTACTTCCTTCCTGAAAACTAATGGGTACAATGGGACCCTAATTAGGGTTTCCTAAGAGTTTTTCAGAAGGAGTCACAGGGAGCTGATCTGGATGGGCAGAGAACAATATAAATTGATTTGATCACTAAAAGGCCTTGCATTTGGGGATTTTTTTAAAGTAGAAAATGGTTCCCCAAAGAAAACATGTATCATAGGAGAATGAGAGGAAGAGAAGACAAAGAAAATTGAATGTCCGTCACTGATCAATTATTCAGAATCAATTATGGTTTGCTAGGGAAAGCATGCTGTGCCAAAGCCAAACCAAACTCAAGTAAGCATAAGGATTAATTACCCTCATGCTTGCATAAGACTAGAGGAAGGAGGAGGTGGGATCTGCCTGCAAAACTTCATTGTTCTTTAGGAGCAGAAAATAATTGTGACACAATAAGAGAGAAAGTCATGTTTATGAACAACAGACCTTTTGTTAGTAAAGGAGAGAGGCTGCATTCTGTTTTTAAGAGAAGTGGATTTGATCCCAAGAATATATAGAAAATTTTGCATCTGGGGGCTGGAGAGACAGCTCAGTTGGTGAAGTGCTTGCTTCATGGATATGAAGGCCTGATTTCAATCCCCAGAACCTGCATTTTAAAAGGTCTGATATAGTGAGCCAGGTAGATGCCTGGAGCTCACTGGCCAGGCAGACTAGAGCATGGGAGATATCCAAGCTGGTGCGAGAGTGTATCATAAAAAGCAAGGCAAATGAAGCCTGAGGAATGACAGAAATCTGAGGTTGACCACTGGTGTCCATACACATGTGTGCATGTATGCACACACATGAATACACAGACACACAAATTGCATCTGCACTAAACTTCCACAAGCTTTCTTTGTCAAAATTCTATTAAAATACAGTATTCTCACTCTTCTGGTTAGTTTTTGTGTCAACGTGATACAATGTAGAATCACTTGCAAAGGAACAACCTCAAAGGAAGAATTATTTCTATTAGAGTGGCTTGCTGCTATATCTGGGAGAGATTGTCTTGACTTATGAATGGTATGGGAGGGCCCATCCCACTGTGGGTGGCACCACTCCCAGGAAGTTGGGCCTGGACTATGTATGAAAACTAGCTGAGCATGACCTGTGGGTGTGTGAGCCATTAAGCTGCATTCCTGCAAAGTCCCTGCCTCTGTTCCTGCTTGACTTCCTTCCCTGAATCCATATGGACTGTGATCTAGAAGTATAAGCTGAAATAAATCCTGTACTCCACTGAGTTGCTTTTGGTCATGGTGTTTATCACCACTATAGGAAACAAACTAGGACAGAACTTGATATTGGCAGAGTGAGCTTATTCCTATGATGGATCTAATGGTGATGTTTGTGGGGGATTTGCGGAAACATTTAGCTGGAAATGCATTGACTGCTCAGGGCTTGGTGGGCTGCCCTAATAGGAACTTGGAAGATAAGAATGTTGAGAGAAATGCAGACAATAGAGGCCTAGTTTTAGAAGGAAGCAAAAACTCTGTGAGAGCCATTAGTAGGAAACATTGGATTAAGATCTGTGGTTAATAGTCAGTGGGAGCTGATATCTTGTTAATCATCTGTGATTAACAAGAGACCACCACCACTGAGGTGAAAACATACGCATATGCTTCACTGGGACCAAAGGTACTGGTCATCTAGGTCCAAAATTTGGGTGTGGTGAAGTGCTGACCACATTGAGGTGAAATCTGTGACTAGGAACAATAGCTGTGGTCTAATGGGGCCAATGCTACATCACAAGCTGGCAGCCAAACTTGGCAATATGTAAAGTTTCCTATGTGATACTACTGGTTTTGAAGGCATGAAAGCTGCCAAGATTAAGAAGGTCATGGAGTATGGTTTAGGTCTGGCACTATGTGGTCCCTGAAGAGAAATGGGGACAGGCCATTGATCAAGGTTTAGCCTCATTTTCAGCAGAGATGCTACAATCTTAGAGATATCAGGATCCTGTTATATCCATAAAGGCCTGCAACAAGTGTGGAGTAGTACTGGCCTGAACCTATGATATGTGCTGTGTGCTGAAGATGGCAGAGCTAGAGAGCTGGGGCTACCCAAGGCCTATGAGCCTGGAAGACTGTGATTGAGTCCAAAATACTGAGAGAGAGAGAGAGAGAGAGAGAGAGAGAGATTTAAGGAACTGTTTGTGACTCTGGGGCTTGTATATTCTAGATCCTTCGGACAATATAGCTAGGTGGCAAGTCTTCAAAGACTGTTTAAAGTAGACAGATATGCTATAACCCCATAACCCCGGCAGAATACCTATGTTGTGGTCTGAAATTTTTTCCTCCAGCTATCTTTAGGATCGTATTTATTGTCTTCAACTGTAGGTACAAAGAACACCAACAATATGGATGGTCATCTGCTGTACTCATAGTCCATCATCTGAATATGAAAGATTAATCAGGAACGTAAAACACTGTTTCATACATGTAGTCTGTTATTTGGCCAAAGAGCTGGGCTGCTGTCATCCTTACAAGACCCAAATAGAGCCCAGGTCTGTACTATGGATAAGAGATCTCACATTTAAAAATATTTATTTATATTATTTTTATGTGTACAAGTGCATTGCTTGCATTATATAAGTGCACCTATGTTGTTGTGTAGGCCCATGGAGGTCAGAACAGGGCATCAGATCCCCTGGAACTGGAGTTATAGAAATCATTGTCAGCCAGCATGTGAGAGCTGGGAATTGAATCTGGGTCCTGCTCTGTAAGAACAGCCAATGTTCTTAATCACTGAGCCAGCTCTCCAGCCCCAAGAGCTCTAACATTTAATGAACATTTAAAAATATATATTTATATTTTAATTTTGTAATTTTAATTAAATGAAGATAGAATTATTCTATATAAGCATCATTTTATTACTTATATTTTATGCCATATTATACACACTCACATGAACAATAATAAAATAATTCACACACATACCGATGTGTTTACCCTCAGGTAAAGGGTAGCTATTTTATTTTTTTTATTTTTTTACTTTTATTTCTTTTTTTATGTGTATGAACGTACTGTCTGCATGTAGGTTGGAGCACCCATGTCATGTAATGCTGCGGAGGTCAGAAGAGGGCATCAGATTCCCCTGGAACTGGAGTTAAAGACAGTTCTCAGCCACCATGTGGGTGCTGGGAATCAAACCTGGGTCTTCTGCAAGAGTAGTCGGTGCTCTTAACTGCTAGGCCATCTCTCCAGTCCCAAGTGTAACTATTTTAAAAGTCAAATTACTTTGATTATTTTAATAAAGTGGCTTAAAAATGAAATTCAATTGTGAGCTTTAGCATAGAATTTATTATTATTTTAATTTTTGCTTAAATGACTATATAACCACTCACTAAACCTCCTGCATTCTGACATTCATGTTAAGTCTTATTCAGTCAAGTATTTGTACCCAGATGTCCTTCAGTACCTAGTCATCCACTAAGTCTCCAATATTGCTAAGTCTGGGGATAGCCTGCCATCCATTTCTCTCCTCCCATCTGGACACTTGTTTAATTGAGTTGGCATGGGTCCTATAATCAATGCCACCATTGCCACAATTTCACATGTGCAGGCTTTCAGTGGCCTGAAAACCTCTGTTCCCCTGTGTTTGTGTACCAGCTCTGCTTACAATCTTTCTACCCCCTCTTCTGCAATGTTCCAGGAGCAGAAGGTGGGCAAGGTTCAATATAGAAGTCTTATCAATGTACACACTCTGCAGTCTCTTATTCTTTAAAATGTGGCCTGTTGTCACCATCTGTGTGAATGCCACTCTGTTGTATAAGGAAGCTTCTAGTGGTGAGGGTTGAGTGATGCATTATTTTTCTCTCTACCTCTCGGTCCATTATGTTCCATGAGCCTTAGGTGCAGAGGTTCAACTATAGATTTGTCATCCAGGACTGAGCATCTCTCAGACATGTGTGTTCTCTGTGTCTGACCAGTTGTGGATCTCTGCAGTATCCTCCAACTGTTGCAAAAAGAAGTTTCCTTGATGAGTGGTGCATAGTATGATTGTCTGACAATATAAGGATCTCTGCAGTAGCCTCCATCTGTTGCAAAAAGAAGTTTCCTTGATGAGTGGTGCATAATATGATTGTCTGACAATATAAGGATCTGTGTTCAGCTTATGGTAAGAAATTTTATTTGTCTAGAGATATGACAGAGCTAGGGTTTTCTCAAGGATCAATGTCCTCTCTAGCCATGTGCATTTGGGTGAGTTTGCAGTGCCACCCACCAGTTCACTCCTATTGAGAAGGTTTTAATTCCATAGGTAGCTGTTGATTACCTTCCAGTTAACAGTGCCAGCCTTACACCAATTGGCATAGCTTGCTCTGGTGGCTGTTATGGTGATTAAGCTTTAGGTATGGGTTGGATCATTGGTGGTTCTTCTCACTTAGACGTTTGCATATTATTATCTAGGATTATGAAAGCTAAACTTCAGGTAGAAGGCTTCCAGGTCATTTCTTGCTCCATTGCTCCAAGTCCAGTATCAGAAATCTGTCCTGTCTTCAACAGTAGGGACTTATCTAGAAGTTCTGGGATATAACCAAGAGCTTTGGCAATGACCTCCTTTATTTTTGGAGTCTCTCAGACAACACTCTTCCACCACTCAAAGGAAGGGCTCTTCTATCTAGCACTGTGTTCCTGGCCAGACAGGCCCTAGGTGTGTCTATGCACTACTGTTTAGACACTGTACTTCTCATTGGGTTATGGGGGCTGCACATTTCCCCTGGGTTCCCTGGCCCCCCAAGATTCATTCATCTCTACTCCTTTTCTTTTCTTTTTTATTTCTGTATGTGTATGAATGTACTGTCTGCATGCAAGTTTGTGCACCTGTGCCGTGCCATGCCGCGGAGGTCAGAAGAGGGTGTTGGATTCCCCTGGAACTGGAGTTCTCCTGGAATTGGAGTTTCAGATGGTTCTTGGCCGCCATGTGGGTGCTGGGTATCGAACCTGGGTCCTCGGCAAGAGCGGTCGGCGCTCTTAACCGCTAGGCCATCTCTCCAGTCCCTCTACTCCTTTTCATCCAATCTAGCTCCTTCCCTCCTCCCGTCCCATTATCCCCATTTGCACCACCCTTCTCCCAGTAATCCCTTTCAATCAACATCCCCCCTTTCCTGAGTTCCCTCCCTTCTCCTACCTTGGCCCCTTGCATGCCACTTCCTCCTGTCCTCTCATGGAAACTCTCCCAATCCCCCCATGCCCCTGTAACATCTATTCCCTACTACCCTCCTCTTTTGGGTTCTTTCTTTTCCCTTACTTCTGTGTGTTCTTTTCATTTTCCTGACTTCTGGTGTTACATCAGGATATATACTCATGTATAAGGGATTGGTGCTACAATCCACAAATGAGGGAGAACATAATGTCGCTTGCTTTTCTGTTTGTGATACTTCACTCTCTAGTTCTATCCATTTACCTGAAAATTTCATCTTTTCTTACTGCTGAGTAGAACTCCATTGTGTAAATGTACCACATTTTCATTATCCATTTGTCAGTTGTGGGATATTGAGGTTGTATCCATTTCTTACCTATTGTGAAGAGAGCAGCAACAAACATAAATGTACATGTATCTCTCTACACTATAATGAGCCTTTTGGGTACACACCAAGGAGGGGTATAACTGGAACATATGGTAGATTCATATGCATTTCTCTAATAACTCTGTCTGTTGAGCTCTTTTTAAAGTGCTTTTTAGCTATTTTTATTTCTTCATTTGAGAACTCCCTGTTTAGGTCTATAGCTCATATTTTTATTGGGTCATTTATTTTCTTGTTTCTTTGTTTTTGAGACCTTTCTTTATTCTTGATATTAATCCTCTGTTGGCTGTGTTGCTGGTAAAGATTTTCTCCCACTTTATGGGTCTCCTCTTCCTTTCCTCAGTTGTTTCTTTTGCTGTACAGAAGCTTTGTAGTTTAATGAGGTACCACTTATTGATTGTTGACCTTAATGCCTTAGCAGCTGATGTCCAATTTAGAAAGTTCTTTCCTAAGCCTATATCTTGGAGGGCACTGCATATGTTTTCTTCTATGAGTTTCAGTTTCAGGTTTTATATCAAAGTCTTTGATCCGTTTGGAGATGACTTTCATGCAGTGTGAAAGACAGGGGTCCCATTTCATTCTTCTGCAGGTGGAGATCTAGTTTTGTGAACACCATTTGTTGCAGGTGTTGTCTTTCTTCCATTGTGTGTTCTTGATCCCTTTATCAAACATCAGGTGGCTGAAATTGCATATACTCATGTTTGGATCTTCTATTGTGTTCCATTGATCTGCATGTCTATTTTTGTCCCACTACCATGTGGTTTTATGACGAGTTCTCTAGCATAATCTGATATCTCGTATGGTGATCCCCTCAACATTGGTCTTTTGACACTAGATTGCTTTTGCTATTCAGGATCTTTTCTGATTCCATATGAATTTTAGGATTCTTTTTCTAGCTCAGTGAAGAATGTCATGAGGATGTTTATTGGCTTTACAGTGAATCTATAGATTGATTTTGGCAAGTTCATCACTTTCACAATATTGTAATTTTACCATATTGATTCTCTCAATCCATGAGCATGGTAGGTCTCTCCATCTCCTAGTGTCTATTTCATTCTTTAAAGATTTGAAATTTTCATTTTAGAGATGTTTATTGTCTTTGGTTAGGTTTAGTAATAAATATTTTTAGAGGTGATTGTGAATGAGACAGTTTCCTTGAATCCTTCTTCTGATTGTTATTGATATGAAGAAAGGCTACTGATTTCTGTAAGTGGATTTTGTAACTTGCTTTTGTACTAAAAGTATTAATCATTTATAAGAATCTTCTACTGGAATTTTTGAGATCTTTTATTTATATTATTATATCATCCTCAAATAGAGATAATTAGACCTCTTATTTTACAATTAGTAGCCCTTTCATTTTCTTCTCTTGCCATTTTGCTCTTTTGAAAGTTTCAAACACTTTATTGAAAAGGAGTGAAGATAGTGAACAGCCCTGTCTGGTTCCCAGATTTAATGGAAATGCTTCTAGTTTTTCTCCACTTAGAATGATGTTGACTATAGTTTTGATATCTATAGCTTTAATTTTGTTGAGGTATGTTCCCTTCAGAACACTTCCTTCTTGGAGTTTTAACATAAAAAATATGTTGGGTTTTGTCGAAGTCCTTTTCTGCATCTATTGAGATCACCATGTGTTTTTTTGTCTTTAAGTCCTTTTGTATGTTTTATTACATCTATTGACCTATGTATATTGAGCCATCCCCACATCTCTGGAGTCGGCTTGATCATGGTAGATGATCATTTTAATGTATGTCTATATGCAGTTTGGGAATATTTTGTTGCATGTCTTTGGATCTATGTTCATTAAGGATATGGGCCTATACTTTTTGTTTTATCTTTATGTGGTTTTTAGTATTAGAGTGCTACTGGCTTCATAAGAGTTTGGGAGTTCTCCCTCTGTTTATAACCTTTTGAACAATGTAAGTAATATGGGTTGCAGATCTTCTTCCAAATGTCTGGGATTATTCTGCTGTGAATCTATCTGGCCCTGAGCCAGGAGGTTTTGTATTATTATTTCAATTTCCTTATTTGTTATGACTCTGTTTAAGCTGTTGCTCCTTTCTTGGTTTAACTTTTGTGTTGTCCATAATTTTATAAATTCATCCATTTCTTTCATATGTTCAAATTTAATAAAGTATTGCCTTACAATGTTCTGGATTTTTTGTTTCTGTTGTGATGTTTCTCTTTCATTTCTGATTTTGTTGATTTGTATTTGCCTTTTCTTTCTTTTAATTACCTGGGCTAATGGTCTGCCTATCTTGTTTAACATTTTAAAAAAACTCATATTTATTGTGGGTTTTTTGTATGGTTTTCTTAGTTTCTATTTCATTATTTCTGCTCTGCTTTTTGTTATTTCTTCTCTTCTACTAGGTTTGGGGTTGGTTTCTTCTTGCCTTTCCAGAGTATTGGGTTGTACTGTTAAGTTATTTACATGTGTTTTTTTCTAATGTTTTGATGTAGGCACTAAGAGGTGTCAACTTCTCTCTTTGGACTACTTTTAAGGGGTCTCAGATATTTTGTTGTGTTATAGTCTCACTTTAATTTAATTCTAGGAATACTTTTATTGCTTTCTTAATTTCTTCCTTGATCCATTCTTGATGGAGATTTTACACAGTCATAGTCATAAATTATAATAGCAGTATTGAAAGTTAAATATGGCAAGAAATCTTGTTCCAATGTTGTTAATAAGGAAGCTGGTTGATGGTGTTGGTTGATTTGTTGATTGGTCGGTTGGTTGGTTTGGGTGTTATCTATTATTGTTTGTTTGTTTGATTGTTTATTTGCTTGTTTGTTTTTGAGACAGGGTTTCCCTGTAGCCCTAGCTGGTCTGAAACTCAGTACATGGTCTAGGCTGACCTCACACTCACAGAGGTCTCCCTGCCTCTACCTTCCCTTCCGATTGCTGGGATTGAAGATATACATCATCACATACGACCATGAAGAACAACATTCAGAGATCATATTAGAAATAAGATGGGGCTGGAGAGATGGCCTAGTGGTTAAGAACACTGACTGCTCTTACAGAGGACCTGGGTTCGATTTCCAGCACCCACATGATGGCTGAGAACCGTCTTTAACTCTAGTTCCAGGTGGAATCCGACACCCTCTTCTGACCTCCGCAGCATTGCACTACACGGGTGCACAAACCTACGTGCAGACAGTACGCTCATACACACAAAAAAATAAATAAAATTTTTAAAAAGTTAAAAAAAAGAAATAAGAGAAAATATCACAAACAACTTAGTAAGAAAATATGATCCTGGGATTAAAGTCAGATATTAATGTTGTATTTATCATTAATTTAGAATCATTCAATGAGTTTGGAACTGCAATTTTAATTTACCTTGAAGTACTTTCAGTTAGAGCAATAGCTAAGATATTAAAATAAGAAATTTTAATCATAAGTACATTTTTTTAAATTTTAGACATAGACTATCATATAGGAAGTGAAGTTGTTTTTATTTCATGTGCTCTATATTGAGTGAGAGTGGGAAAGAAAAGGAATTATCAGTCCCTTCTAGACAGTGTGCAGTATCTGTAACCTTTGCACTGAGGGAGATAGAAAGTCTTATTCCCATACACATCCTAAATATAAAAGACAATAATTCATGTTAGTTGAAGTGTGTGTGTGGTATTATTTTTCCTTGACATAGAATTTGTGTACATGTACATAAACTATTTATAGACAGGTGTCATACATAAGGAAATATAAAATGCCATCAGTATTTAGTCTTTTGATGAAACAAGATCTCTCTTTTATATTTGACTGTCAGTGATTGAAATTCTATTAAGTAGGGAGATTGAAGGATCTCTCATTTTCAGAGTCTGAACTGGTTAACAATAATACTAAAAAGGAACTGTGGTGCCAGATACTTGAAAGATTTAAAACTAGCTCATTGCAAGTGATTATGCAAGGAGTTAATGAAGCACTGACTCCCTGAAGATAGTTGAGTAAAGGAAAGAAAGATCTTTTGCCAATAAAAATCTCATCAGGTGATGGCCTTGACAGAATATCCCACCATTCCTGTCAGCCAGAGCTGTCATAAACAAGCCTCTGATGAGACAATGACAATAATTAACACAGTGTTAATGGGATATGGAGCTTCACAGTTATTTTTTCAGCTACAGTGAACTGAATGAATGCCAAGCAGTGCACATGGCTTAACCTCATAACAGGTTTCTTTTTTATTTGCTGTGATGCTGTTGCCTCTCTGGGGTTACAAATAACAGATATACTCAGACTCATGGGACACTAAATAAGTAAGCTATTTAAAGTAGAAATTGTAGAAATTAGCTTTGTTTAGATAAGTCTGTTGCACTTTGGGACTGCACAATAAGAGACATTTTGGATTATAATTGTAATTACTTGGGAGGTTTAAATCAGAAGTGAAAATCACTAGAGACATTGGATTGCATTAAAAATACTGACACAGGAAGAATCAGGTTGTTAAGGTCATGAGAGGTGCTGGCCACTCTGTCTGTAAGCAGGCATATTTAGTGATCATTTTTTTAGGTAATAAGATCACATATATGATACAGGAGAGCAAACTGAGCTGGGAAATAGTCAAGGACAGGTTGGTTCATAGATGCCTGGCAATTGCTCCCTTAAGATATGTCCCCGGACCCCAGACTATAATCTAACTTGCTTAGAACCTACTGTTTTTTTCAACTGTACATATAAGAGTTTTCTCTCTCTTGACATTTTCACTTTTACTAAGATGTTTATGGAACTTATAAATGCTTTCTTCAGCCACATTTCAGGCTTAATAAACTTCATCGTACAAAGGAAACAAACATGGTACGTCTAGACAGAATTCTTTTCACTTCAGCTTCCCTGCTTGAACTCAAATCAAAGGAAATAGCTGCATTACATGAAACACATTCACTTGTGGAAATGGAAATGTTTTGATCTCTATTAAATACTAGAAATTTTTTAAAAAAAAAGTTTGAATGTACTCTGAAAAGTGGGCTTATTTTTACCATCCTGAATGACAAATCTTTCTGAACAGGCTTTCCAGCAATTAGTCTTGCTCTAATGCTATTTCTACACTGGCATGATGAAGGCTGTTCCTTGCCAGATCTCTGGAGAATATGGTGCTTTCTGTAGAGGCACCAGGATCTGTCCAAATGGCAGAGTATATGCTTGTACTTGGCCAGGGTAGAAACAGCAGAAGAGTCCTGAAATACTTGGATTTTTATTGGATCAGCTGGGTGATTTCTCTGAGAAGTCAGTGGTTCTACAAGTCACAGATTATTAACCACAAGACAAAAAAGTCTTTAGGTTGTGCTATGTACCGATTCTCAGTCATATTTGGTAAGACTTAGAGGCAAAAGCAAGTGTAGTGATGGTGTGTGCTCCAGAGGAGATCATAGTGCCATCCACACCACATGGGCAGTTTAATTCAAAAGGTTGATATGCAAGTTCAAATGAAATTTTTTAAAGGATTTTTACACACTTCAGAATAGTGTGCAAAGGTGCTTTTTGTGTGATACTTGACTAAAAATTCTTGTAGAACTTCTCTTAAACTGCTTTGAAAAGAAACTCTATTCTTGCCAAAATTCATGGTGGTATTCATAATAATCTAAAAAAAATCCATTAATATTATTCTTCATGTACTTTTCTTATCAAGAATGAAAAATCTGGCAGTCTATGAAGATTATTTCTTTAGAAATCTTTCATTTTATTGGGTTCAAAGGCTTGAGAAGAGTCTGTGCCCTATTCTATTTTTGAGAACTTTAAGAGAAATGGCTTTTTCAAAGAACACCCTGTGAAGTAGATTTTCCTTGCCATTCTAGAAACATAATTTGGACATTATCCCATCTCTGTCCCAATTTAAACACTATCAGCTCTAAGTTTTCTTTTATCTCCAGCCAACTTCAAAGTTAAGTTTTCATGGAAGTAAATATTACAGACAGTCATTGTACATAAGAATCAATTTATGTTTTTTTTCACAAACTTTAGTACTTAGATATAAAATCATTTAGAAGATATCTGTTTACAATTTAGATAGTTTTTTTCCAGGATTGAAATTACTTTGAGTAATCTTAAGTTTTGATGATCAATATAGTTTTCCTTAATTTAATATCAGATTAACGAAATGCTTCTGGATGATCAATTTTAGGTTTTAATGTATTAATTTTGAGATATATAGTACTAAAAATACTAAAAACAGATGGTAAATTAAGTTTTCCCCCCAAGTAGAGATCCACAAACAAAAAGGGTGTGGATTATTAATTATTATGTAGGACAACAGATATGACAATGTTGTTTAATGTACTAAAGAAACTAAAAATATAATTAAAATGCATTATCCAGCACACCAGACTCACAGAAAAGTATACTCCAGAGGAAGCCCAGGCAGGCCTGCTCAAGAGGCAGCAGCTCCATGTGCAATTTTCCTCTGATAGGTCAAAAAATGCATTATCCAATATGTGAGCAGTGGAATTATGTGAGTCCTCTAACCTGCTGCATTTGGGGGCATGTCTTATCTCAAAAGAACTTACTGAGTTTGTACTCCCATCGTCTTTTGTACTGAGTTTGTAGATTATCTTTTCCATTAAGATAGGCACACCAAGTTTGGCCAATTTGATAATCTTAACTACTTTCGAAATAATGGTCTCCTACAGGCTCTAGCCTACCTCCCTCTTTGGCATGAATTCTTTTTTTTTTTTTAATTTTTTTTATTTTATTATTTCTGTATGTGTATGAATGTACTGTCTGCATGTAGGTTTGTGCACCCGTGTCGTGCAATGCCGCGGAGGTCAGAAGACGGCGTCGGATTCCCCTGGAACTGGAGTTCACCTGGAATTGGAGTTCCAGACGGTTCTCGGCCGCCATGTGGGTGCTGGGGATCGAACCCGGGTCCTCTGCAAGAGCAGTTGGCGCTCCTAACCACTAGGCCATCTCTCCAGCTCCATGAATTCTTTTTTCAGTAGTAGACCCTGTGTTAGAATCCTGAGTCCATATTCCTTAATCCGTGTCTCCAAATAAGAAACCAAACATATTTCATTCCCATTCCTTTTCCATCATATGCTTCTAGGCACCATTCTGAGTACATGCTCAGCATTGGGTTCATCAGATTACAGTGAGTAACCAGATTTCATTATTCTTGTAGATGATTTTCTCATTTGAGAAAAAGCAAAATGGTAATTAAAAGCACAGTTTACCTTTGCATGTCAGTTAGCTTTCTTTTCTGTGAAAGTATAATTTAGTAGTTTTTCTTCACTATTGCTTCACAAAATAATAGTATGAATTTTTCAAAATCACAGTGTGAATTTATGCTTAAAACATTAGCAGTTCTTCAGCCTTTTAGAAGTATTATGCCTTTGATAGCATGTACACAGCGCTCTTGATGTTCATTATATATGTCAATTTTACTAATTCTCTTTTCTTTATTCACAAGGCTGTATTCAAAGCCTCAGTTCATGAAAACATAGAAACTATTTATGGGTAAATGTAGTTTCACATAATGTCTCAGAATACACACTATGTAACTTGGTATTTATTCAGTATTCTCATCTATAATCTTTTCAAATGGTCATTATCATTGATCAAAATCGTTCAAGTTATGATCAAAGAAAGTATTTAGGTAACTGCAATAGGTGAGCATTCGTGTGCCTATGTCACATTTTTTCCACTTCACAAGGCATTCTTTGAAGTAGTTCCAAGTTTACTTTGAAGTAAACTTTTAGCCACTTGAAGACAAACCTGAACTTCCATTCATTTTGAAAGAAAATAAGCATGAAAGAAGACTTCCAAGTCTTTGAAACAAAGCTGAATTGTTGAGAAATCAGGATCAATTAATGAATCCAAGAGAGGCAGAAGACTGCACTTGATATAATAAAGCACCCATATACTAAGTGTTCTAATTAGTGGACAGGAGAAAGCACTTAAAAGCAAAGAAGCATAGAAAAGCAACATGCAACAGTAAGTGCAAAAGGGAAACAATGTATAATGAAAAGAAGCAGCACACAGTAGAGGTGAGTTCCACAGACCAGGGTGTTAGGGACATACAGACTGCAATGCTAACAAAAAGGAACAAGTAAAGCAGCTTTGCTGGCTAAGACACAGCAGTTCTAGAACCCAAGATAGCGAAGACCTGACAAGCCAAACTGAAGTAACTGGTGGTAATGGGAGTGCAAGAACCTCACAGGTAGACTGGTGCTTCCAACACTTCTGAAATAGACTACATGTTAAAAGTAGGGAGACCTCAGTGATGAATCAGTGCATGCTCAGATTTTATCCCATGTTCAGTTCTAAATCAAGAAATTTGATATTTGAAAATTGATTTTTTATATAGCACAACCATTAGGAAAGTTTAAATTGCATCTTTTCTACATATGTACAGCTTCCAAGTATAATATTCAGTAATTTCCCTGGCCCAACTTTTTGTGCAAGTAAATCAAACACACACACTTCTAGAAATCTTAAATATTTTCTTGTCAATATTATTTTAAAGTTTATTTTATTAATTGTAATTATGTGTATATGTGTAGCTATATTTGAGTTTGTGCATGTGAGTGCAGGTGTCTGGAGGACAGAAGTATTGGATAACCTGGAGCTGGAGTTACAGGAAGTTGTGAGCTACCTAAGGATACTGAGCACTAAACTTGGGTTCTTTGTGAGAGCAGTACACACTTTTAAATGCAGAACCATCTCACCTGCCCCTCAAGAATACTTTACCTCTTCAATATTTCTGAGTAACAGTTTTTATAACAAACATTTTTAGACATGAATTAGTAAGCATGTTTTCAACCTTAGCTCCTGGCCAAAGACTAGGACAAGGTAGTCTGCCTTTTTACTCAGTAAAAACTTGCATGTGTTCATTCTGGCTCTGCCCTACAGAGGTTTACGGTTCCATATACTCAGTAGATGGTTACATAATGTAACAGGTTTAGCTATGAGAGAACTAGATTTGAATTCAATCATAATATTAATTTAACACGATAGCTAACCAAAAACAATTTAAAACACAGAGCTTAAACATTTTTTTTAATTGTGTGTGTATGTGTGTGTGTATGTGTGTGTGTGTGTGTTGTATATCTGTGTTCAGGCATGTCTGTGTATATGCCTATGGAGACCAGAAAGGGACAACTGATGTCTTCTTCTATCATTTTCCATCTTATCCCCTTGAGACATGTTCATTCTGCAATAGTCTGACTGGTCAGTGAGTGCCTGAGATCTACCTGGCCTCACTCGATATCAGAGTTACGATCATGAGTGGCTACAATCACCTCTTACTCTTAAGTAGGTGCTAGGAATTCTAACTTACAACCCTACCACTCATCTCCTCAGCTGAAGCTAGTAGGGTTTTAAACATAAATACTGATTGTGTTTAAATGTACCATCTTCATTCTCTTACATTCATTGCTGTGGTTAAATATTTTGCTTTTTTTGTAATACATAGCTGCCCTTTTGTCCATTGCTACATAGAGCTAAGGGATCTTCCTGCTTTCTAAGTAAGAAAATCATCTTTCCCTTAACTCTCAAAGTATAATATCAAAATAAAAAAGAATGCTTATTAATCAAACATTAATGAGGTTATTATATCTATAAAAAAGATAATTTTTCAATAATTAAATGTCCTATTAAGTTTTGATAACACTCATGCAAAGCTGAACTTTTCCTAGAAGACATATTACTTTATTTTCACTAATTGTCTTTTTTAAGAAAGTGTTAAATTTTTTTTTAATACTTGGCATTTTCAGGTAATAGTTAATAAGCAAACTAAACATTGGTCAGTTGCATTTATTCACATTGAGAGAGTATATTTAAAATAGATTATTTCCTCACTAATAAATTTCTTTTATAAAAAGAAGAAAATCACATCATAACAGACATGTGAGATTGAGCTGGTCTGCCATCCTCCAGTGACATAGTCACATAATTACAACCCAGGGATAAAACTTCAGGCTCATATTGACAACTTTGGGTGGGAAAAACTTATATTGAAGGCAGTTCTTCAAATGCATATTTTATAACCAAGGCATTTTACTTATTGAAGTGAGATATAGAGAAACTTGCATTGGTTATGATGAAATTATTTTTAGGTGAAAAAGTATTTTCTTTTATCTTATAAAGACAAGAAATCCTAAAGGTTACATACAGAGATTCAAGAATTTCATTTATTTTAAATTTGCTGAGTTTATTATCACTTAAATAATTTATATCTTAATTTATTGAAGGTGAAAGATGAAAATAAATTAATGGAGCTTAAAAATATTAAAAGATCAAAAACACCATGACCTAAAATATTGTATATTTGGTGTTTATAAATATATATACTTTATATACATTAAAGTCTATATTTGGTCATGGTCGTTTTCTAATACAATTTTACTATCTGGATTCTAGAATATTACAATTCTTTTATAAATGTCATTGCTGTATGTTACATTTGATGATCAACTCATTATGAGCAACTTTACATTTTTATCTACAACATTAGCTGTAAAATGCTAGTTTTCTTTTTTTTTTCTTATATTTCTCCTGGAAATAATGTCAAAATAATGTATAAAAGACTTATCTATTAAACATAAAATCACATTAATAAAATTATGAAAAATACTTTTGAGCCAATTCAATCTTCAATTGCAGAGATAATTATTTCGAGGGTTTTGTAATATGTAAGCAACTGAAACAACAGAACACGAAATGGGAATAAGTGATAGTAGTGAGCATATTTCATCAATGTATTCATTACCATAAATCAAAGGCATGGTAAGACTTGCCTTTATGTTTGGAAGAACAAGCTTTTTATTGACTGTCTTTCATAATTAATAGCATTTACTCTTTAAATCAAATTAGTCCTCTTTTCCTATTAAACCCTTAGTGTAAGATCATTTTTTAAAGCACAAAGTGACCTTGACAAAAATGACGGATCAATAATATGTTGATTAGGAGTCTATTTGCTCTAATAGCAAGTGCTTCCTTGCTGTTAGTTCCTGTTGCAACACTCTGGGAGGTCGCAGTTCATTGCTA
The DNA here is from genome assembly GCA_009823505.1 of Rhizomys pruinosus. NCBI lineage: Eukaryota > Metazoa > Chordata > Mammalia > Rodentia > Spalacidae > Rhizomys > Rhizomys pruinosus. Next base: position 303,204 of record VZQC01007016.1, on the reverse strand, counting down.
TCTCCTGGCAGTGGTATTTTCAACATAAAGAAAAAGTTGACCCTATAGAGCAAAACACTGATGGATTGACTTAGTCATCTGTATGGATTATCTTAATACTTCTTTAATCAGCTCATTTTTGCATTCATAGTTGTGTTCCAGGATATCCATCAATTGGGCAGGAAGAAGAGAAACATATGCTGTTGAACCTAGCATCTTCAGAACTTCTCAAGTTAAGCTTAATCAATGAGGCGTGTGGGAGACATTCTTTTTTTTTTTTTTTCAGAAAATAGAAAAGCTTAATGTGATAGTGGTTTTCAGAAAATAAAAATATGAACATCGATTGGGAAATAGCAGGAAGAACACGTAGATGTCATAGCAATTTACATGGAAACTCATGATTTGAAATGTTTAACAATGTAGTTTACATAACCTATTAGAATCCTAGCTGAATCAAAAAATTTTCCATGGAATATGATTAGTTTTATTTTAATTTTTTTTTAATTATTTATTTATTTTTGTATGTGTATGAATGTACTGTCTGCATGCAGGTCTGTGCATCCGTGTCGTGCAATGCCGCGGAGGTCAGAAGAGGGTCTCGGATTCCCCTGGAACTGGAGTTCTCCTGGAATTGGAGTTACAGACGGTTCTCAGCCGCCATGTGGGTGCTGGGGATCGAACCCGGGTCCTCTGCAAGAGCGTCGGTGCTCCTAACCGCTAGGCTATCTCTCCAGCCCCTTCTCCTTTCTCCTGTTATTTTTAGCTCAAAGAATACAAATATTTAAGCAATAATAAAGTTAATAAATAATAGTCAATAATGATATATTCTTTATCAATAATATATGGGGATTATCTGCCCTAAAACAAATCTAGCTGAAGGAGAGTTTGCATTGGGTAGCCAAGGGGAATGAAGGACAAATGATATGCAATTAAGCAGAGAACAATTTAGTGTAACTCTGATAGCAAAGTCTTTAATGATGCTTCGCCACAGATGAATTTGATTTAGAAATATCTCCCAAGTTAAGTTGTGGAAACCCATCTCTTCAGCCACTTCAATTTGGACGGGCCAAAGTTAATATGCTGAATGAGAAAATTGGAACCTTTAGAAGAGGCTAAATGACCTAATAGTTGTGTTCCAGGATATCCATCAATTGGGCAGTTCTTTTCTATTACTAATTTCTAGATATTAGTGTGAATGAAATAGAAAAAAGGTATTTTTTTTATTTAAGACAATAAAAGATGAACTTAAAACTGTATACCTTTCTTTTAATTCACCATATAGATGTCGTTGGTCCATGGGTACTAGGCCTGTGTCCTCAGCCTCATTTTATCCTTACCAAAAGCTCTGAGGTACAGAAAGCAAACTTCATGGTATATCATTCAGTTCAGAAAGTTTTCTTAGTTCTTTTAAGCCACACAGAAAAAGTGGAGTTTCTTGTCCTAATTTCAAAACAAAGAAGTCATTAGACACTATAAAAATATTATGTTTGCCTGTTCCATAGGCAAAAGTAGACTAACACAAAAGTTAAATAAATGGTTAAAAGAAGGAACAGCAAAGAAAGACCCAAATATACTGTATCAGCTAAATAACTGAAGTAAAATTTGTAATCTTCAGAACAGTGTGGGTCCCTGGAACATGTATTGGTTAACTTTTCCTGCAAGATCAGGTTAAAAATAATGTGTAAGCCGACATGCTAAATTAAGGAGATTATACAGATTAGTGTATTGCAAGTAAGAAAATAAATTTATATACTATATATATTAATTACTGAAAATTAAAATATAATGCCAATGAGGGGGGGCTTTACTATAAGTTGGTTTGACTAATGATAAAGATGGACTTTGATTGGTACATAGGTCACAGCTGGTAAAATCTTTCCCTAAAATAATTTTTCCCAAATAAGCATGATTGCCCATATGGGAGACTATTGCAGAAATTCTTTCCCCAAAGTTAGTAAGTTAAATAGAAGATAATTCTTCTGGTCATTTGAATGTGTATTATCAAGTACAATAATTCTTTTTTATTACTTAGAATTGTGTCTTAGAGCCATTTTCAGCCTATTTACAAATAGGAGTTGATTGAATCATTTGTCAACCATTCTGCGTTCACTGGGGCCCAGACAACAACACCAGATCTGCTTCCTTAGGTGAACACATTCTGTTGATACTCCTGATGCCCTGGAGAGATCCAGAGTACCTCCCAGGGAACCAACCATCTAAGCTTCTATTGCAGAAACAAAATAATAGATTGAATTAATTTGTTTATTTTAATTATTTATTTATATTTTACATGTATGATTGTTTTGCCTATATAAAGTGCACCACTTGTATGCAGTGCCCAGGGAGGCAGAAGACAGCATCAGAATCTCTAGAACTGGACTTAAAGATGGTTGTTGGCCACCACGTAGGTGCTGGGAACCAAACCCATGTCCACAGCAAGAGCAGCCAATGTCTTAACCACTGAACCATATTTCCCATCCCATAGATTGAATTTGTGTGCATGCATATTAATTTGCTTAATTATGCATTTTAATAATCATGTACTGAAATATATATTTATAATATACAAATGCATATATCACCCACTGATATCCATGTAACGTTTGCTGACAATTATGAGGATATTTGAGTATTTCACAAATATGTTCATTAGATAGGCAATTATATTGTGAAATTAACTTGAAATAGAAGTAAACAGCCCAGCTCAGGCTACTTGTTGCTGTCCTTGTGATTTATTTATTTATTTATTTATTTATTTATTTATTTATTTTTGTCTTTTCGAGACAGGGTCTCCCTGTAGCCGTAGCTGTCCTGGAACTCCCTTTGTAGACCACGCTTGCCTTGAACTCACAAAGATTGGATTGCCTCTGCCTCCCCAGTGCTAGGATTAAAGGCATGTGCCACCTTGTATAATATTTAAAAGAGAGAGGTGAGGCCTTTCTAAGCATCTTTCTGCCTTCCTTAGATGTTTAGCCTTCTAGTAAGATACAGAATATGAAAGGAGATGGAGAGAGAAAATTGGCTTGGTTCGTAAGAGGCAATCTCTAACATGGGCAAATGTTCACCACAAGCTTATTCAAATTACAGCAGAAAGCAAGATACAGAAAATATATTTCCATATAAAATTAGCTGTTCCTTAAACTTTTAAAGGTGGATTAATCCTTAGTAGATCTATTTTTAATGCACAAAATTACCCTTACTGGGTAGTAGAAATAACAAATAAGTCAAGCTGAATATATGCCGTTTTACATTTACTTTTTAATCTATTTTTCCATAGCAGACGGCAAATATTTAATATTCTCTATAAACAAACTTTTTATATAATGAAGAGAAAAATCGTGAAACAAAAATCCCCACTTCCTGAAAGAAAGAAACAGTAAAATTTTGCCATAGAACAAGTCAATCTCTCTGCTCTAACTACTAATCATTAATTAATGTCTCCACTAAATAAGTGTGCTTTGCATTCATGTTCTATAATCCAAATTCTTTTACAGATGCTTGATTAAAATAGTTATATTTGCCCTTGTCAGATCTGTTCTAATAATTTCACTTAAATAAAATTGATAGTACTCTCTAACTGAAATACCTAAGATCTAGTGAGATATACACTCTGCAACCCTTGGATAGCATGGTGCAACCTCTGTTTTGTTCTTATGATGTATGTTGATGAGGAAGTATTTTGTGCACATAAATATCTAAATTTAAAATTTTCAGATGATCATCACGTATTTTGTGTCTTTGTCCAAGAAGTTAACAAATTCCTTAAGTCTTTAAAATACTTTTTTAAAAAGTTATTCTGAAATTGTCATGTATTGTTACTAAGTCACAAAACATGGCACTTAGGGAAGAGTTTAGTTCAACATGTTGAAAAGGCAAGTATAATTAATTCCTTTAAATAATTACTATTTCCTCTATGACTATTTTTCTAAACCCCTTTCCAAAATTTTATTGCCAAGCAATTATTACAAATTATTAAAATTAAATTATTGAGCTGGGCATGGTGGTGCACGCCTTTAATCCTAGCACTTGGGAGGCAGAGGCAGGCAGATCTTTGTGAGTTCAAGGCCAGCCTGGTCTACAGAGCAAGTTCCAGGACAGCTGGGGCTACAGGGAGACCCTGTCTCGAAAAGACAAAAAAAAAAAAAAATTAAATTATTAAAACCATGAATGTGTATCACGTGCTAGTGAGTAGTGGGGGTGGCATTTTGGTTTAGCAACATCAGAAAATGGCATTCTAAGTCACCTGCGTTGTTCAGAGTCAATGAGTATTTAAACACATACTTGAGATGCAGTAGTAGGCATCCTGAGAGGTTCTGTAGCCCCACATCTCATGGCTTACCCTCTTGTCCTGAACCAGCAGTTCTTTAGGCCTCCTCTTATCCAAATTACTGCCACATCTCCAAGTGGGGAATTTTAAGTGATGTGCCAACCAGCAGAACTCTGAGCTCTAATTTTCCCTTCCGTTGAACTTGTTTCAGTGTAAAGTGGGTTCAGAGGGTGTCCTCGTCCTTTAACAACAAGGGGCGCTGATGGATGTGGACCATTTAAATGGACAACAGAGAGCCAAACTAGATAACGAACTTATTATTTCTCTCGGAGGATTATAGGTTAGTCCCGAAGGAGTGCAGCAAGCCAGAGCAAATCCATATCTACTGGCTAAACAATAGCCAGAAGGCTGACTAGAAATATTGATTTACTTTCTAGGCCATTTAGGCTTTAATGGCGGAGAAAAGCTGAAGTGCTGTTTACTTTTATGCCAGAATCGACCAAACAACCAGTCCATTTTTTACAGGTTTTTGATTGATTTCGCTTAGAGGAATTAGAGGTGATTTATTTTTAAGCTGAAAGCAACTCGTAAATATCCTCAACGGCATAAGTTCCCTAAGAGGAAATGTTAAGTGGAAATACTTACTGAGAAGGACTTTGCTGAAGATCAATGGGGACAGGTATGGGACCTCAATGAGAGCCCTCAGGTGTCACACACCTTTCCAGAGCCCTGTCAGGACTATAATCTCGTCCCTTCAACTACCCTCCTTTTGAAAACTCTCAAATTCACCAAGCTTGAATAAATTTAATCGCCTGACTGAATTTCAGCCAGATGCACCCTGCTGACTTTCAAAGGGTCCTAGATGGGACAGCATAATGGTGTGTGAGGCTCGTAGGGAGCATTTTCGATGTTTGATGGGTGAAAACAGTAATTTATCACACAAGTGGCAATTTTCCATGATTCTTCAATCCCACACACAGAAAATGTGTAACTCCAACAAAGGAATGAAGCAGGCACACAAAAGAGGACTCATCCCAAATGCTGCCAAGTAAGTCTGACTTTTAAAAATGCATCAACTCTTAAATGAGTGCTAATACTGAAAGATATGCTTCAACAGTAATGACAAAAGTGGCTTGTGATTTACTCTTCAAACTGCAAGGTGTGAGGAGACAGCGTTGAAAAGGCAGGGAGATTTTTAAATGATCCTTCCCAGAGTGCTTCCCTTCATATTCAGAATGAGTTAACAAAGGGGTAAAGGAGAGCACTTGAAATTCTATATAAAAGCTCTCCGTTCCATGTTGGCAAGTGAGGGAGAAGAGAGTTCCACCAGCTACTGATTTCTTCTCTGTGTTCTTTTCTGTTGCCACGTTAATGTCTGCTGTCTTCAGTGTTTTAAATGGTGCTGTACAGAAAGTTGGCATTGTTCTCCCTCACAAATACATCCTAAGAAAAGAAAACTTAAAAATGAATTCAAAATCTCAGTATTCATCAGTTTATTTATTTATGTGATTTTAAAAGCTATAGTCAGTTGTCTTTATGTCATGACCAGCTACATCCAATTTTATACACTGAAAAGATGAGACCCACCAATCGCTTCATCTAGAGGTACTCTTGTGTTTTTAGTATTCTTCCTTTCAGTCTTTCGTCTACTAGGTATTTACAAATACTTGTTTAATATTAAAAACAGGGGCATGAGTTTGAGTAGACATACCTGACATGCCAACATTCAGGAAACTGATACAATTGGATCACTGTGTTCAAGGCCAGCCTGCACTCCATGCTGAGGCTTTATCTTAAACAATAACAAATGGGCAAATCCATATGCACATTCACTTCCTGTATTAGTCACTTTTCTGTTGCTGTGATAAAACACCATGACCAAGGAACTTATAAAAGGAAGAGTTTATTTGAGTTTACGATTGGCGGTTCCAGGGAATTAGTCCATTGTGGCGGGAGGCGTGGCGGCTGGATCTGGAGCAGCAAACCGAGGGTCACATCTCGCAATGAGCACAGGAAGCAAAGAGGAAGCAACTGTAGAGCACGAGGCTTGTTAAGCTCACTAAGCCTGCCCCCAGTGACACACTTCCCCCAGCATGGCTACACACCCCAAGACCTCCAAAAACAGCGCCACCAACTGGAGACAAACGTCTGAATACCTAGAGCCTATGTGGGACACACATTCAAACCACCACACTTCCCTAACTTTATACAGGACATTTGCCTGATCTGCAAAATGAATGGTCCACCAAATCTTGGCACTAGCATTCTGAGTGGAGAAAAATTGAAAAAGTCAGTTAGGTGAGAATACTTGTCTGTAAGATGGGAATAAATGCAAAGGACATTTCTCCTAAGAGTACTGGGAGGATGAAAATGGTAAATATATATATGTAATAAGAATGAGTTTGAGTTTATGTCTCAAAAACTTCTTCTCTTGAATCGCTCATGAATTTTGCCTTCATTTTGTCTTTTCCTCCACCCCTATTTTCTCTATTTAAAGGTCATTAAAATGGAAAGCATCAGTTAAATAAATCAGAAAGTAGTTTTCTATTAGATAAATCGCTTAAAAGCAATGAACAAACTTATTTGATGTTAACAATCTGTTTCTACTTTTATTTTGCCTTTTCTTTTGTCTCCTTCAAAGTGTTCGATCCTTTAGAAGTGTCCAGTTTAGTTCCCTTAGAGAGAGACACTGGACATGTGTATGTTGATAAACTCAAAAGTTTAGTGCTACAGTTGACCAAGAAATGTTAGATTCAGGTCTTGTGTGATTACTATAGACTGAGGGCAGCAGTAATCTATGGGCTGACAATTTTTACTTTCTTTCTCATTTATCTCTTTCCTTTCACTAAAATCTGTGCAACTATTTCAATTGGCACATGGTTCTATCATGATTCCTGTGGTCCAAATTACCTTACCACCACAGGTCTCTCTTGATGAATGAGGGCAGTTAATTAGAAGAGAATTATACTTGATACAAAAATTATGTGTTAGGGCAAAAGGCCACAATCAGTCCAGAGTCTCCCTATATGTGGAGAAGGTATGAGATAAATCATTTTTCCTTTTATCTTAGGAATTTAAACAGTTACTTGCCGTGAAAAAGTATGAAATTTGAAAAAAGAATTAAAAATCATATCTGAAAGTGAAATATATCAGTAAAGAAAACAACAGCTGTTACCATGGAACTGAACTGGATTTGAAGCACTAGCTTAAAACAATGATTATAAATGCAATATTGCCTCATCACATTGCAAGCTTCCAGGCCTAGCGTAGTTCAGAGCAAAATTTCCCACATGCCATGTGGAACTGTAGCCTTGAAATATTTTAAAAGTTCTTATGTTCAAATAAGTTCAAATGAGTCCTATGCCCCTCACTCTTGGAAATTCACAATGAATGTAATGTTTTCAAAAGCTCTGTGATCTTTTTTTAGACCTTTGTTTTTGCTTCACTAAAATGTAATATTTTCGTTGATTTGAATAATGCGAAGACACATCAGTACCATTAGCAGTATCTAGAACCTCCATCCCCAGTAAAATGCCAGATGTTTTCATAACATATTACAGTGGTCACAGCTGTTTTGCAATATACTTTATACTTACTGCGTTTTCCATCCAGATTCTCATAAACACACCACATGACCTCTTAAAGCCTCAGTACAACACCAAATTTCAGTGTGATTTCTCTATCGTGCCAGATGCCATAATCAATGGTTACACTTTTCTGTTAATGAACAATAAGAACCAGGGTTTTAGCACAATAGGACTATCATTCAACTCAGAAAACACATTTGTCAGCTTCTCCAGTTTCACATACCTATGTATCTAAGAGACAAATGCAAAAGGATTGTGGGAGACATACAGGAAAGAAGCTTGAAAGTAGTTGACTTAGTCAACTGGGGGTTTATTTTTCTCTTCCTTAGCTTCTCCTTCACCTGGCATAGTATGCTAATATAAGAACTGAAGCAACGGAAGCCATGCTAGATCATTAGACTAGAAACACCACCTAGAAAATGGAAGTTCAAGTAAACATGACTCTGGTCTTGTCCTGTCTTGAGAAGGCAATTCATAGCCCACGATTTTTTTTTTTTCTAAGTGAAAACTCTGATCTCTTTAAGCTAATGTGGTTTAGAAACTTAGTCTAGCTATGGCTAACTATGATCACAGTTTAATTACTCAATAAATTTGAAATTGATCCCAGACCTTACTTGAGATCAGGTGAAACCTTGACTTCTCTTAAGCATTATGTCAGGATGTCCCTTAGATAGCCAAGGTGTCCCTTAGATAGCCAAGGTGAGGATCTTCCACCAGGACAGGTGGAAAGATGCAGGACTGATATTCAAGGGCCCTCGATCTCCTCAGATATTCTTCTCTGAGAGTGAACAATGATTTTTTTAATGTTCTCTTGAATCTTGTTTGTACCACAGGGCTCTCTCTGTAGTCTGCTCCACAAGAAAAGTAAAAAATTCTTACTCTGTACTATTAAATGTCACCAAATGCCCCTGGCAATCAGGACAAGCTTTTTTTCAGTGTCTGCACTGGCCAGAACTGTTACCATACTTTTACTCTGTTTTTAATTTCCTGAAGGATCCCCCATTGGCTACACTGAGACCCAACAATGTGGTACTAGCCAAGTCTTCATTTTATGTCCCAGGAACCTTCTGTTATTTCTTCTGAATCTATAAGTACAAGGGGACAGGAAAGGAAGTGAAACCTCATAAGCTTTACAGTCTGTCATGTCATGACATAAATACTCTTCTCTTAAAACAGGAATATTTGGTTCACTAAATGCTTAATTTCTCAAAAATTGTCATATTGTCCTTAATGAAGTGGTACTTTTTCCTAACTGGTCCTGGCCAACAATAAGGGCATTTACACCTTCCCTCATGGAAGCATTAGCTTTTTACTTCTATAAGACAAAGCGCAGTTTTCCATTTGGGGATGTGTTGTGTACATGTTTGTACTCTACATGCTGTGAGTGTACACATTTGTGCTCGCCTTCAAGTTTTTTAAAAAACTGGAATAAGGTACTTGTCATCTTTCTGTCACTGTAACAAATTATGCAAATAATAAACAGATCAAAAGGAAAGACTGCCCATCAAAAGTAACCTGTCTTTCCCATTATTAGACCTGATCCTCTTAGGTCCTTTGGAGGGGTTCTGGATGATAGTACTGGAGAGAGGATGGTAGAGAGAATTTGCTCATTCATGACCCGGAAGCTTAATTGTCAGGGCCTGGATCCCATAGACACTTCCAACAGCACACCCCCAAAAGTCTAAAGACATCTCATTTTTGCCCAATAGTTTCCACTGTGCCCAGCAGAACAAAGCTGGGGATAAACTATGGGCCTTTAGAGACATTCCAGATTCAAACTGTAGTATGTAGACAATGAGAACATGAAAAGACAAAGAAACCAAATTTATATTTGCATTAATACAATAGTGTCTTTCTCTTTACATTTGAAAGTATTAAGTGATCATTTGAGGGGCAAAAATGGCACTTTTTGTGTGTCTGTACACAAAATCTCTGTTGATGCAGATTCAGAAACTCAAGGATAGCACATTGTTCTGCCCCTCTCCAAGGTATGCTCTTTCTCACTATACTTGTATGTAGCCCTCAAGGTTCACAGCAGATGCATGCAGATAAGTGCTACTACACTACCAGAGGAGAGGTCTGAGATGAACTCCATTTGCATCCCTAAGACTAAATTGTTTGGTATAATAAGATGTAAAGGAATGAAAGCTTTTTTGGACCCAAATGAAATGTATACCATCTTTTGTCTAGAAGGAAACATTATGACAAAAATAAAAGGACCACATGATTACAAAAAGTTTGCAGAAAACAGAAACAACATTCTGGGTTGCTAGATTTGAGTGTCCTTCTACTTTCGGCACAAATAAAACACAGAACTGTAGCATGAGTCATCACTAGTCCTCTGAGCCTAGTTTCACTAGTAAAATGTTGTGAATAAGCCATGACTGAAAAATAGGGGGAAACTGGGAGACAACTAAGTTTTGCCAAAGACAGAAAGAAGCATTCCTTTGAAACCTATGTGATTAAATGAAGGATTGATTCATAAAACCATTCTCTTCTGGCCATTCCATTTTCTCATTTCTAAAATGATATACAAGCTGTTTATGTCTCAGAGTGTTGTTTTCTGGATTGAATATATTAATACATGCAAAGTTCTTTGCATAGCTTCTAACAAACAGAAGGCATTTGATAACTCTTAGCTACTAAAGTTTCAACAGACATTCCCCTGAGATTTTAAAAATATTAAAAATGAAAGAAATGGGAGCACATGTACCACATATACCACTGTGATTAAATTTATTTATACCATTAAATAAAATGTGCTCTCAGAAATGACTTTGACACAGCAGGGCCCTCATGTGGAACTGGGAGTGCAGAAAGAGGCCTGGATTCAGCTTGTGGCCTCCTGCCTCTTTTTCCTACATCAGATCTCTCAGACTCTGTAAGGAACTTTCCTCTCAAATATAGGGAGTGGGCAGTCTGCACACATGTTCACGCAGTGGTCCTTGGCCATCTTTGTTGGCAGCATATGCACACAGTCCATCTGTCACCTGGTGAGATGATTTTCTCTGCTCTGGAAGGGATCTTAGGTCTTTGGGGGCAGAGGAGCTTGGGATGCAAGCTACCTGAGCATAGTCTGGTCAATGAAGGATTTAGGTGTTTGTTTCTAATAGATTCTTTATTCTGGGCATGAAAAGAGGGAACTAATGCTTGACGGTAGGCAGAGGTATTACAAAGCATATATCTGGCTCAGGTATAGGGCCAGCAATTAAAATGAATTGTTCCTAATCCTATGTTGAAATAAAAACATATAACCAAATTATATTATTTTTTATTTTTTGGTCTTTTTGAGACAGGGTCTCCTTGTAACAGCAGCTGTCTGGAATTTGCTGTATGGACCAAGCTGCCCTCAATCTCACAGGAATCCACCTGCCTCTGCTTCCCGGGTACTGGGATTAAATATGTTTGCCACCACTCCTGGCCCTGATATATAATTTTAAATTATCATTATTTAAGAATATAAATAGGGGCTGGAGAGATGGCCTAGCGGTTAAGAGCGCCGACCGCTCTTGCAGAGGACCCGGGTTCGATCCCCAGCACCCACATGGCGGCCGAGAACCGTCTGGAACTCCAATTCCAGGAAAACTCCAGTTCCAGGGGAATCCGACACCCTCTTCTGACCTCCGCGGCATTGCACGACACAGGTGCACAAACTTGCATGCAGACAGTACATTCATACACATACAGAAATAAATAAAATTAATGAAATAAATAAAATAAGTAAAAAAAGAATATAAATAATAAGGGGCTGGAGAGATGGCCTAGTGGTTAAGAGCACCGACCGCTCTTACAGAAGACCCGGGTTCGATCCCCAGCACCCACATAGCGGCTGAGAACCATCTGAAACTCCAATTCCAGGAGAACTCCCGTTCCAGGGGAATCCAAGACCCTCTTCTGACCTCCGCGGCATTGCATGACACGGGTGCACAAACCTGCATGCAGACAGTACATTCATACACATGCAGAAATTTAAAAAATTAAAAAAATATTTAAAAAAAGAATATAAATAATATATAAATTAAAGGGAAAGATGAGCGTTTAGGTGACAGTTCGGTTCATATATATATATATATATATATATATATATATATATTGCATTTATCATCTTATCTGCATCAGTTTATTAAAACTTCTATAGAAGCAGCTGTAACAAAGTATCCCCAAATTAGCAAATTGAAGCCACCTAAAACCTATATTTATTATTTCAGCTCCTATAGGTCAAAATTCTGAGTAGATTTGTCTGATATCCCTGGGTTTTTCAAGGTAAAAATCAAGTTGTTAGCCGCAGGTCTTATCAGAAGTTTCTGAAAAGAGTACACTTCGGGTTTATGCAGAGGCTGCAGGTGCCTGTTCCTTACAATTGCAAGACCCAGGTGGCCACTGCAATGCTGGCTTCCCCTTTCTCTCTTGTAGAGATTTTTGTACTTGTGTTCAGTCCTCTGCATTTCAAGCTAGCAAGGAACCCAAACAACTGGTCACAATGCAGAGACTAAGTGACCGTGGGATGCCCAGTCCCAAATGATATATCTAAAATTCAGCCTCTATACCTAAGACAACATTGTGGAAGAGAGGGCAGAGAGATTGTTAAGAGCCAGAGGACAGGACTCCTGCAATCAGATAGTTTCTTCCTGACATCACAAGTACACCCAAACCATGAAATCTAAACAAGATCTACATAATGACAGCACCATGTGAAATGCTGCTGTTGATGGGGAGTTTCACAAGATCCCACTTCTAGATGGAGAGTTACAGGATTCAACAGCTGCTGAGAGGAGAATTATTTTTCTCTAAGGACCTGCTTCTTGATTGTTCAGCCCTAAACACATGTATATAGAGCAACACAAAATGGACTCTGTGATTTGTGTGTGTGTGTGTGTGTGTGTGTGCGCGCGTGCACGTGTGTGACAATGATAATTAAACGAAAGGTGATGAAATTGTATTGAGAAGGGGGACATGGCAAGAGTTGGAGAGGGAGAGGCCAAAATGTAAATAGAGTAGTTATATATGAAATTGTCAAAACATAAATTTAAATTAAAAAAGGATCTCTGCCTTTTCCCACCCATTACAATTTGTTCCCTGCTTTAAAGACTTTTGCTTTAAAGACATCTTTTAAAGTACTTAGCCAGAAGGAATTACAATGGCAAGGTCCCTTTAGCCATGAAACCTGCAAGGTTTCAGAAACTGGGTTTTGTTCACTTCAAGCCTGCTGAAGTCATCAAGTCCTGGATTATTGATACCAAGCCAGAAGATTCCCTTATTCTCTTTTCTCATTTCCAGAATTACCAAATTTCTTAAGAATAGGCAAAAAAGGGAGGGGGGGCTCTGTAAATTTCTTGAATGACCTAATGATGGATTTCCTCATAGAATTTCAAACAGTGGTAGTGAGTGAACTGGAAAATTTGTCCGACAAAACTGATTTTGTACATGGTTAAGGGCTTACAGATGATAAAAAGAAATAGCTCGTATTTAAACAGGGCTTCAAAACAAACACTCAGTGAATTCTGCATAATGAGACAAGAAAATGAAGCCAGAGAAATGAATTTGATTTGCAGATAACAAATTTAGAAAATGAAGTCTAGTGTTATGGGGAAATCTTCAAAATGCTCGTGTGGCATAACTGTCTCCAGTAACTCTCAGAAAAGGATGTTGGTAAAAAACAACAAAAAAATTTTTTTTTTTACTTTTTTTCCTTACGTGACATTTCTTCTATCTCATTATGTTGTACTTTATTTTTAAGCAAAATTTATTCCTGTCCTTACAAATCAGTTTGGCTAACAACCACATTCTCACTTTACTGAAATTCCTAAATATTCATAATAGACAAAAGCATGAGTTATTTGTTTAAAACAAATGACTTTTTAAAAAATAACCTTTGAGGGGCTGGAGAGATGGCCTAGCAGACCGCTCTTACAGAGGACTGGGTTCGATCCCCAGCACCCACGTGGCGACCGAGAACCGTCTGAAATTCCAATTCCAGGAGAACTCCATTTCCAGGGGAATTTGACACCTTCTTCTGACCTCCGTGGCATTGCACGACACGAGTGCACAAACTTGCATGCAGACAGTACATTGATACACATACAGAAATAAATAAATGCCGGGCGTGGTGGCACACGCCTTTAATCCTAGCACTTGGGAGGCAGAGGCATGCGGATCTCTGTGAATTCGAGGCCAGCCTGGTCTACAGAGTGAGTTCTAGGACAGCCAGAGCTACAGGGAGACCCTTCTCAAAAAGAACAACAACAACAACAACAAAAAATCCCTTTGAGATTTTACATTTTCTTTTTTTTCTTTCTTTTTTTTTTTTTTTTTTTTTTTTTTTTTTTGAGACAAGGGTCTCCTTGTAGCTCCAGCTGTCCTGGAATTCACTATGTAGACCAGGCTGGCCTTGAACTCACAGAGATCCCTGTCTCTGCTGGGATTATTGGTGTGTGCCACCATGCTCAGCCAAGATTTTATATTTTCAATGCATATTCTTTATACACTTCTCCCTTTACCTGAGTATTTTACATGTAAGTGTGAATTAGACATTTTATATTTGTCTCTAATGAAAACCATCAGGACTTAGCCGGGCGTAGTGGCTCTTGCCTTTAATCCTAGCACTTGGGAGGCAGAGGCAGGCGGATCTTTGTGAGTTCAAGGCCAGCCTGGTCTACAGAGTGAGTTCCAGGACAGCTGGGACTACAGGGAGACCCTGTCTCAAAAAGACAAAAAAAAAAAAGAAAATCATCAGAACTCCCCAGGTAGATGTCAGATAATTTCCAGCCCTATACAAATGTTGACCATCATTGTCTAAAACATTTTACATTTCAAATGAATGGAGACCCCCTTCACTATTCAATAAGTTTTAAAGAAAATTTTTATTTTGAAGTAATTATAGATTCACAGAAAGTTTACCAAGATGTTACAGGAACTCCTGTATCCGTATCTGTTTTAGCCATATTTCCCTAAAGTTAGTATCTTATATAATCATGATACACTTGCCAAACTAAGAAATGAATATTCATAAGCAAGACATTAACATTACTCCTTTTTTTCTTACTCTGTTTATATGGGCAAATTAATCCAAATGTCATTTCCTCATCTGGAAATGACCCGACCTTCAAATCAATGTCCAAAATCCATCAACTTTCAAATTATTAGGATGATAAAGAAACCCTTAAGCCTAAAATTAAACTCACTTGTCTTACATTATGTTGAGCCATCCACCTGAATGGTGACACAATTAAACAGCTTCTGTTCTGTGGCATACAACAGTCTCAAAGGTATCTGACTAAGGAGCTTTGATGTTCCATCTATACTACAGATCATAGGATGATGAGGTCTTAGTGACCTCGGAAATCTAGGAACTTCTCATTCTCAGTCTAGGAGTTGGGGACTAAAGAGACTATAAAAAAAAAAAAAAAAAAAAAAAAAGCCTCCAAACATTATTAGTGGAGCACTGGAGGAGGGAGCAGTATTATATTGTCTACACAAGCTTTTGAAAAATGATCCAAAGTCAGGACTATGAAGGATCCATACCCGGAAACTGAGAACAACCATGGTAGAAGCAGGTGGTGGGATTCGGTAAGAATAACAGGTGATCTCAGAGAGATTCCAGGCATATGCAAGCTTAGGGATGGGGACAGGCATCTCATAGTCGCCCCACAACTGCAACTCTGTCTATAAATTTTGCTTTGGTATTTACTATTTTGATTGGCCTCATGGGGTTGCATTTGATTTTAAGTTATCAATATATTTTTACTATTTTCATGTATTAATTTCACTACTGTCCTAGAAAGATGAGAACATACACTGAGGATTTTTAAAATAAAAGACAAAAGCATGGCCCCCAAGGAAAGAAAGTGCATACTTTAAGTCACAAAGCAAATCAAAAAAGTCTAACAGGACTACCATCAATGCAATTTTTCATTTCTCATTTTAAATTAAATCATAGGATTAAAACAATTTTCCTTTTTCTCTCCTAAGAGCTTAGCACAGTATAATAGATATGACATTGAGTGATTGCTAAATTAATGAGACCATCGTTAGAATTCTCTACAAGTTTAGAGATAGATTTGTAAGAGGCACATTCAGCTGCTCAGTCCTACTTTTGTCCCTTTTGTTATGAAATGGTCTAATGAGAAAACATTCTACACAGGAGGCCAAAAGATGGATTTCTTGAGGAAAAAGGAATCAAAATACCATGATACACATTTACCTCAAAGTAAGGGGTTTTCAGGGCCAAGACACCATTCCTATAACCTGGGCTGTGCTACTATAGTTCTTGAACCGATGAAATGCCCACATTTACTTGTCTCAGGAATTGTCTGATGTGAGTAAATTCACCATAAGGCCTTGCTCTATGAGTTTCTTGCAAAACTTATCCTGTAATGGGGATGGGGAAACTAATAAAGGGCCTTAAACTATCATACTATCAGCAAAAATTATCCTAAGTTTGGTTATTTATAGAACTCTCCTGAATGCTTCATGGAATAAGATTATCATTTGATTGTTCACATTAATCTGTTACAGTGAAAATATTGAAATACCCTCAATTATCCTAAAAAGGTAATTTAGCCCAAAAGTGTTCATAAAGTGGCTTACACAGGTTTAGAATCTAAATAAGCAGCTCATTTGCTGCAGAAAGAGCACAGGGTGGGAGAGTTGGGATTTTACACAGTTTTTTTTTTTTTTATGTCTATTCTATTCTCTAAAATTTAAAGCTCTGAAACAATGGTCTTATTAATTTGCAAATCATTCAATGTCATCTCTGCTATAAAGCAGTGGACTTTTAATGGGCTTAGAGAGAGAGGAAAATTATTCCTATGATTTAATTTAAAATGAAAAATTGCACAGCTAGTTACTTTGTTAATTTTAGGGGGATGGTCTAGTAAAATTTTCATCTGATGTAAGGTAATTTTTGAGATGAGAAATATACATGTTTCCATAACTTTTGATTCAAGAGGGATGAAAATGTATTTAAAACAGAGCATAATAAATTTAGGTTACTGTTCTAGTTTCCTTGTCAATTGCTGTGACAAAACACTCTGACCAATTCCAACTTGGGGAGGAAAGGGTTTGTTTGGCTCACATCTCCTGGTCACAGTTTATCACTGAGGGAGCCCACCGCAGGAACCTGGAGATAGGAGCTGAAGCACAGGCCGTGGAGGAATACTGCTTACTGGCTTGCTCTCCTGACCCATGCCCAGACTGCTTTCTTAGACTGTACATAACAACCTGCCCAGGGGTGGCACCACCCATAGTGGGCTGGGACCCTCCGCCCCACATTGCTCAACAGTCAAGACAGTATTCCACAGGCCAGTCCATTCCCCATTTGAGGCTCCCTCAACCCATCTGTATCAAGTTGACACAGTTACTTGTACAAATTAAAGAATATTTTGAGAAATACAAAGTGATGGATTAACGCAGCAGGTCCCATCTGTGGATCCTGAAAAGTTCCCTTGGCCTGTGATTTTGGTCACAGCTGCTGTGGATGTTTCCTCAAAGCCAAACTGGCCTCTGGTGAGCAGCCCTCCACCACAAGTTCAAACACGACATCTACCTGCATTCTGCCTCCAGGCCTTTATCTCTCTTTTCTGTCTTTTCTCCAGAAAAGACCAGCAAGGAAGCCAGAACCTGACTGTGTCCTCTGTGTGTCTCAGCTTTGTTGTTTGAGAAATAAAGATAAGCTTTGCATGTAATTCTTTGTGAGGACTGCAGGAGCCTCCTTTTCTTCAGTCACACAGCACATACTCTGACTATGATCACTCACTTCTACAGATCTCATTCTCAGGAGTTCCACTGCCTGGAGGGATCTGTGGAGTCTTGGGTTTTCCTAAGCCTTCATCTGTGTTTAAAAGACCTCATTTTAGTGTTTGACCTTGTTGTGTGACAGGCACCAACTCTCACAAGAAAAAAGTAAAATACCAGGTATTTTATCACAAGAACTGGTTTAGGTCTAGAAGTGATTTATGACCAAAGATGCATAGAGCATTTTAGGTAAAGAATGGAAAAGTGAAACTTCTAGGCAGAAGGAAAATCATTTGTAAAATCTGTAAGACAATCAATGGACAGCTTGTCTCCTCCTCATTGGCAGTATCAAGAGACACTTGGTTGTCCTGACAAGGTCAGACTTACTACTGGCAACTCTTTGGTGAAATCCTGAGATTCTATTAAACAGTTATGCAAAGGCCTTTCCCTCACAACAGAGCTATTTGCTCCTTAAATGCTAATAGTATTGAAATTGATTAACAAAGGCATGCAATGCAAGACACATTTAAAAAGACTTGTGTGACCTCCTCTTATTATCATGGAACTGCTGAGACAGGATCTAGATCATGGGGGATTTTGTAGGTTTAATTAGATTGTATCCTAAATTCAAATGAAGTCACTTAAGGATTTGAATCAGGATGTTGTGATGGGAAGACTGGGGGTGGAGGACAGATGGAGTTGACAAGACTTAATTTCTATTTGAGACATATTATTACAATTGCAATTTCAGTTGAAGCAAGTTCCAAAGACAGGTGTTCATAGAAAACCAATTTAAGAAATGACAAAGTGCTACGCCACATCAGCACTATAAAAAAGCAATCCAAAGCAGATGGGAAGAGTTTCTAAGCTGAGTCTGTTCAGAGAAATATGCAGGTGTGTCCACCACAGCCTTCAATTGGGGTTAATCCTTGCTACCCTCTCCTAACCCAATCAAGAGAAGAATTGTCGATTTTGCTGAGAGTTGTTCATGTGTCCTTTGACTTGTGATTGATGGCTGAGAAAAGCAAAGAATGGCAACTGTGCCATTATAATGGGAATCCATTAACTGGATCTAGAATTAACCTACCACATATATTCAGACTTTGTAATTGTGGTATATGGGGGAGAAGTTATGTATGCATACTTTACAGTAATATAAAATTAAAGGGGGAAATGTGAATTCCTAAAAATGTGTGGAAATAGCATACAGTTTACTTTCAGATGTCATTTTTGGTATGTATGTGACATACATATATGCATATTTCAGAGCAATACAAATTAGAGGGAACAACAACAAAATGACTGGGTCAAACAGTAAACTTATGCTCCAAACAATAAGCCTCTGCATTGAAAAACTTTATTTAAGAATAATGAAAAAAAAATATGCAAGACACCTATGGCTAAATGTATGAACTCTGATGGGGTGGGGGGCATGGAATGGAGAATGAGTCTAAATTGGACTGAGAAATCTTATATGAATTGCACAAAACTTCAATGAAAAACAGATTGTTAGTATAGGGCAAAAAATAATCCCTTCTCAAATATTTATTGGTTTAACAATATTTAACATGGTCTGGTCTGAAAAAGAAGCTTAATTGTAATATAGTTCCAATTTTATATGACTGCATATTATATACATGTTCTAACATTGTAAAATGAAGGAAACTAAAAAATGTACCTTTTAGTGGAGATACACTTTAAGCTTAGTAATTAAATGCAGTCATGCCTGGCTTGGTGGCACATGCCTTTAATCCCAGCACTGGGGAGGCAGAGGCAGGTGGATCTCTGTGAGTTCAAGGCCAGCCTGGTCTACATAGTGAGTTCCAGGACAGCTGGAGCTGTAGGGGGACCCTATCTCAAACAGACCAAAAAAACCTTTTTTTAAATGCAGTCATATGATGTGATATATATATATATATATATATATATATGATGTGATATATATATATATATGATGTGATATATATATATATATATATATCATATCATATGACTGGCTAGCAGTTAAGAGTGCCGACTGCTCTTGCAGAGGACCTGGGTTCAATCCCCAGCACCCACATGGCGGCTAAGAACCATCTTTGACTCCAGTTCCAGGGGAATCCGAGACCCCCTTCTGACCTCCGTGGCATTGCATGACAAGGGTGCACAAATCATACACATACAAGAATAAATAAAATGTAAAAAAATTAGAACTTATTTGTTTACTCATCTGCCACAAATATAGCTGTTTTGTCTTGTGGAAGTCACAGATTTACTATGATCTCCTTCAAACCAAAAAGGTTTATAAAACAAGTTGACCCGAAGCCGGGTGTGGTGGCACACGCCTTTAATCCCAGCACTTGGGAGGCAGAGGCAGGTGGCTCTCTGGGAGTTCAAGGCCAGCCTGGTCTACAAAGTGAGTTCCAGGACAGCCAGAGCTACAAGAAGACCCTGTCTCAAACAGACCAAAAAATAAAATAAAAAAATCAAGTGGATCTTTCTCTGCTTCAAGTCTTCTTCCATAGCAAAGCCACATGGAAATTTTGACCTCTCACTGTTGAATCTAAAAGATTAAACTATGGACCTGTATTGGTAATTGAGGACCATAGTGTGAGGTGTTATGGTTCTGAGTTTGCGAGGATGAATCATGTAGTATGTGAGCTAGATTTGGGAGAGCGCAAGAGGATGGAAAACATGAGCTGGTTTAGCATTGTCTGAGGTCCTCAGGAAAAGCAAAGGAATCTCAGCAAAAAAAAAAAAAAATGGACTTCAGGCTAGCAGATACTCTGGGGAGGCAGAGGAGGTCAAAACAGACCAGGTTGAGTTGGAAGGCAAAGATCCATTAGAAAAATGAATATTAAGGGGGCTGGAGAGATGGCCTAGTGGTTAAGAGTGCCGACCGCTCTTACAGAGGACCCGGGTTCGATCCCCAGCACCCACATGGCGGCCGAGAACCGTCTGAAACTCCAATTCCAGGAGAACTCCAGTTCCAGGGGAATCCGAAACCCTCTTCTGACCTCCGCGGCATTGCACGACACAGGTGCACAAACCTGCATGCAGACAGTACATTCATATACATACAAAAATAAATAAAATTAAAAAAAAGAATATTAAAATAGTAGTGCAGTCTTCCACCTTGGCAGGAATCAAGTCAACCTATGCTACTGAGCTCACCTTTCATGCTACCAGTCATTCCCTTCTTTTGAGAGGAATCAGGGCAGATAGCAATATGGAGCAGGAGAAGGGAAGGCCTGGAGGAGACATGAGTGGCAGTGGGAACTCTCTCCCCTTGCTCTTCTGTAAGCTTTATTCTGCCATTAGCCAAGGAAGGATGAAACCTCCACGTTAAATTAAGACTTCAATGGCACTCTACTGACTAAACTGTGACTTTATTGGTGTCAAGAAATAACTCTTTAGAAAAAATTGGAAAGTTAATTTCAAAATGTATTTACTTATGATTGCCATTTTAATTCATTTAAATTCAATTCTGTGGTTTGCTTCACAAATTAAAACAGACACAGCATTGTTCTTTTCTGGATACAGAACAATAGTGTTTTAGAAAGAATGGCTAAAGCTCCTTGTGCTAGATAGCTTTAGTGTCAACTTGACACACCTGGGTTGAGGGAAGCTCCATGGGACTGGCCTGTGTCCATGTCTGTGGAGTATTGACTTGATTGAGCAGTGTGGAAAGGCCCAGCCCACTATGGGTGGTGCCACTCCTGAGCAGGTTGTTATGTACAGTGTAAGAAGGCAGGCTGGGCATGGGCCAGGAGAGCAAGCCAGTAAGCAGCATTCCTCCATGGTCTGTGCTCCTGCCTCCAGGTTCCTGCCCTGAGTTCCTGTGGTGGGCTCCCTCAGTGATGAGCTGTGACCCAGGAGATGTGAGCTGAATAAGCCCTTTCCTCCACAAGTTGTAATTGGTCAGAGTGTTTTGTCACAGCAATGGAAAATCTAACTAGAATAATGCTGAGTAAATAAACAGCTGCAAGATAACAGTGGCTAAGAACCTCACAGGATTGTTCTGTGCCACGTTCTTCACAAAGTTTGCTAGCTTTACCTATGATTTTGAATCAAGACTCAAGTAGATAGTGAAGACTCCAATTTGATTCCTGTCACTCAATGTACAAGAAAGGAAGAAAAATCTGAAGAATCTTACCTTAGCAGTTTTGAAATGAACCACATCAAATTCCACAAAATTTGTTTAGCAGTGACGGCCATTTATACTAGAAAAACTGTTCTTTCTCCACCACAAAAGGACCAGGAAATATAATTGGACCCCAAAAGGGAAATATGTCTAATTGCACTGATGAAGTGTACAAAGACAGAGATGCTAATGACTTGAATTAAAAGAGTGAATGGGGGCTGGAGAGATAGCCTAGCGGTTAAGAGCACCGACCGCTCTTACAGAGGACCCGGGTTCGATCCCCAGCACCCACATGGCGGCTGAGAACCGTCTGAAACTCCAATTCCAGGAGAACTCCAGTTCCAGGGGAATCCGACACCCTCTTCTGACCTCCGCGGCACTGCACGACACGGGTGCACAAACTTGCATGCAGACAGTACATTCATACACATACAGAAATAAATAAAATTAATAAAAAAATTAAAAAAAAATAAAAGTGTGAATGTAGATAAAACCAAATGGGCTTAGTCAATGGGTTTTGTTGAATGCATTTTTCTAGTGAGAAAGATTTTGAAAAAAATGCAGCCATTTATTCTATTTGTTTTCTAAGAAAGCACATGACCCCTAAAACAAAATAGGTAAGAGTAATAGGTTAATATATATTTCTGTTTAGAAGTTATTAATTCTTCTAAGAACTTACACTGTTTGTAATTATTCCTATTAATATGTCTGTCATTAAGGTGAAGATATCAGGAGACAGGTTCATCTGCTGGCTGATCTTCAGCAGGTTTCCTTTGACTCTCTTGATATGTGCTGCCATGGTAATGACGTATTAGCATTTCAAGCTATATAAAAAATTGTAAAAAATTGTAACTTCCTTCACAGTTGGTTTTTTTTTTAATTTTTTTTATTAGTTTTATTTATTTCTGTATGTATATGAATGTACTGTCTGCATGCAAGTCTGTGCACCCGTGTCGTGCAATGCCGCAGAGGTCAGAAGAGGGTCTCGGATTCCCCTGGAACTGGAGTTCTCCTGTAATTGGAGTTTCAGACGGTTCTCGGCCGCCATGTGGGTGCTGGGGATCGAACCTGGGTCCTCTGCAAGAGCGGTCGGCGCTCTTAACCGCTAGGCCATCTCTCCAGCCCCCACAGTTGGTTTTTAAGGAATTTTCTACAGTCTTTAACAAATAACTTATGCAAAAGTAAATATGCTCCTTCATAGAAGAAATCTTTGAAGCAAATATCAAGTTCGAATTTAAAATTTAATTTTTATTAAAATTCAACTTAATAGTGTCTTGTATTAAAATACAATACTCTTGCAGAGGACCCAGTTTCGATCCCCAGCACCCATATGACGGCTGAGAACCCTCTGTAACTCCAATTCCAGGAGAACTCCAGTTCCAGGGGAATCCGACGCCCTCTTCTGACCTCCGTGGCATTGCATGACACGGGTGCACAAACCTACATGCAGACAGTACATTCATGCACATAAAATAAAATAAAATAAAATACAAGACACTATGAGGTGCTATAAAAATCCCCTCTCTATCTATGATGTCTGAATTAAGGATAGACTGGAATCTGCATCAAGTAAAATAATTTATATTATAAACCAAACATTTGTTAATTCTATGTCATACATTAAAATAAATGAAAAGGGAAAAGCAGTAAATTGAAAATAGCATATTGTATGACACATGCAAGTGGTCATTTCACTGGATTAGCCTTTTATAGGACAAATGCTGAGTGTTTGCAGTGTAGTAGTATAATTTTTCCTGAGACAGGAAAACAAACAAAGAAATTGTTAATGGTTAAAATTCATTTATCACATGTAAACAACCCTTATCCTGTGGGTTCTTGTAAGGACTAAAGAACATTCTTTGAATACAATTCTACACATCCTGTCTTTCATATAGATACAATAAATGATAGACTCTTTCTGCTTTTAATGTGGATCTCAGATAGATATGTGAAACCACAGTAGAAAAACAGTATTTGTAATGCTAGCATGATAAACTCTCCTATCAAGTAACTGTTTTGTCATTGGGTTGTAGTTTTGTACACACTCCACCCCAGCACACACCTTTGTTTTTTGAGAAAGAGTATCACAGTGACCTCAGATTCTCTCTGTAGCTGAGGATGACCTTGGCATTCCAATTCTCTTGCATCTACTTCCTGAGTGCTGGCTGTTATTATATTGTATGCACGCACCACTGAACTTTTTTGTTGTTGTTGTTGTTGTTGTTGTTGTTGTTGTTGTTGTTAAAGACCTGGTCTTGCTCTGTAGTCTAGACTAACCTTGAAACTCTTCTACCTCTCAAGTGCTAGAATTACACACCTGTATAAACACAAGCAGTTTAATATCAAATGCCCTTAAAGAAGAAACCAAGATAAAATCTAACTCATAACACATAGTGCTCTGATCTTTGCTTATCTCTATCTTAACTTGCTAGTACTACACTGAATTTTAACCTAAATTTACATTGTCCTGATACCAAATAGATTTTACGGATTGTTAAACTCCTGGAATTTAAAGAATAATTTTGTACTTGTTTGTCATGTGTAGATTTCAGGAAGGCAGACTGATGGCTTTCATCAAATTTGCCATGTATCTATGATTCACAGAAAACTACTGCTCCAAATATCTACCTCATGTAATTCTTTTTTTTTTTTTTTTTTTTTTTTTTTTTTTTTTTGGTCTTTTCGAGACAGGGTCTCCTTGTAGCCCCAGCTGTCCTGGAACTCACATTGTAGACCAGGCTGGCCTTGAACTCACAAAGATCCGCCTGCCTCTGCCTCCCAAGTGCTAGGATTAAAGGCGTGCGCCACCACGCCCGGCCGTAATTCTTAAAACTGTTTACAAATTAATTGGCTTCAGCAACTATATCACTTTTTAGAAACTTCCAACTTTATTTCTTTACAAGAGTGAGAAAAAAAATTAGCACTTCTCTGGGATTTCTATGTCCATGTAAAAAGAGGAGAAAGTGAGTCCCAGTGAAGCTGGTAAGTGTTCAAATAGATCCCACTCACAGCTGTGCCTAGGAGTATAGGCCCTCCCTTTCTTAGTTGGACATGGCTGACAATATAACCATTAATAATCACCAATGCAGATGTTTTTATACTAGAATATAGAAATTGGTAGATGCTTCATCAACTTCTCAGATTTAACTATTTTAGAGATGTAGGGTTTGAGTTTACATTATCCTGTTTCCCCTCTAATTTCTGTCCTGGATATCATCCTGACCATGAATGAGAAATAAGTAAAGCTGAGGATTATGTGTCACTAAGTGACAAGCCTCTTAAAAGACACAGTCATTGAGTCTGAATCTCAGGAGACAATACTTGAATCAAATTCCAAATCTATCCAAGCTAGATTTGGCTTCCTTAGCTACTGGGGGAAATTTGCAGCACTCTACAGATCTCATATTTTATTGCCAACACTAATCTCCAAGTAATGAGTGTACATGAGTGCAACTCACTATCACAGAGATAAAAACTACAGTGGCATGAAGAATCCCTACCCTCAAGATGTTGCTTGTCTAAGTGGTAACATAAAACTACAAATGATCCTAATGTTTGAAAGTGATAAGCTTCAAAAGTAATATAGGGATTTGATGTTTACAGCCACTGTCATAATGTGCCATAATAACTACCAAATATATTCATTTATGTGACACGTTTGCAGATGGTGACCTTCTATATGATAATCCTCATACATTTCCTTAGAAAATTCTGTTTTTCTGAGGTCTGTTGCTCCATGACTTTTGGTTCTTGAGATTTATGCTCCTGTGCAGTCTGGGTCTGAGCTTCATTAGCACCTGATTTACCATGAGTGCAGATGGTTATTGGAAATAAAAAGTCAGCCATTTCCTATGATTAAATCTCTCATGGGCGGCATCTCGCTCGTAGCTATTTCCTCAGGATTGCATATGATTCATTCGCAAGCAGAACAGTGATTATTATATGATTGTTAAATCTAAAGTGGAAAGGAAAGTAGAATATTAGAAAAAGTCTAGTA
Source organism: Rhizomys pruinosus (assembly GCA_009823505.1). NCBI lineage: Eukaryota > Metazoa > Chordata > Mammalia > Rodentia > Spalacidae > Rhizomys > Rhizomys pruinosus. The sequence continues at coordinate 277,519 of VZQC01007016.1, read as the reverse complement.
GCTTATTAATATATATTATGTGCTACAATGAAAATGATTTTACATAAGTAATAGCAAGATGATAGATTTATGGAAGATGGGAGAAAATTACTCTATTGTGACAATTGAATGTTACAAAAAGAATTGAAAATTTTTCTTCTTTCTTTCTTCATTTTCTCCCATTTGCCTTAAGAGATTATTACTTAAAATAACAGTGTCCCCAAAATGCCTCCTGATTTGGTTCGCTTGACAATACGTCCAGCCATTTGTTATATTGTGAACCTGGTAAGCAAAGATGGAGATTCACAGGGTTGTTAATTTCCATACTGTATTTCTGGAGCTTAGAGGAAAGCAATACTTTTTTCTACAACAAATTATATAGTTGGAAATAATGCAAAGATTCCTTTCACTAGACCCTTGTTCACTATGTAAGCAATAACAGAATATGATAAATTGCATCAATCCATGATCTTTCTGTTACATGGAAGTGAAAAGCCTAATGACCACCAGAACAGCATCTATTACCATAGACACTTGCTACTTTGTCTGGATATATTACAATTTTTAACTATTCTACCACAGTCCATGTAAAAGTCTAACTATTTAGTCGAAAGCCAAAATATGCTGCCAATAACCAAAGCTCACATCTCTAATTCATGTTCATTATTATTTATGTTGCTTTGTCATAAATCTGAGGGTTTTTGAAAGAAGGATTAGTAATGACATTTAAGCAATACTATCTCTGCTAACATTTTAAGAGCAATTCTTTTGGGCATTTCTAGAACATTCATGAAACAAAATAAAAAATTCCTTGAAGAGGATAAAAATAACATTTGCGTGGAAATAGAAAATATCCTCCAGCACTCAGGAGGCTTAAGCAGGCGGATCTCCATGAGTTCAAAGCCAGCCTGGTCTACATAGTAAGTTCCAGGACAGCTGGGGCTACAGAGAGACCCTGTCTCAGAAAAGACAAAAAAAAATATCCCATTAGTCAAATAATTTTTCACACAGCACTGTGATTACTGCTACTAACAGTATCTTCTGTAAGAAAAGTGTGCTTTATCTAACATCACTGTTTCTAACCTGCCAGCATGCTCTTATCTCCCATGAGCTAACACTCTATTTCAAACTTGCAGGGTTTCTCCTCCTGGGTTTTGGAAATGGCTCCAGTCTGCCACAGGACCTTGGTGCTTACAATTATCTGTGAAAGAAATTTGGTTCCTTCCCAGTAAACTATAACTTCTCATGAGCTATGTTTACTTTTTCTACTTTCACATATTAACATAGCAGTTTCATGATATTTGAGGAACACTGTCTCATCTACTATCCTGTACAGTAGAGCCTAAGGTGGCACTTATAAGAGCTTTTCATGTCTTTAACATTTATCTGCACACCACACTGCACCACATCAAAAAAGAATAAAGTGTCTTGAAGCAGTATTTGCTTCCCATGTTTCTGTAGTTAGCTGAGCAGTCAACTGCTAGATGACCTGAGGGCAGACTCGGAGCTAATTTCCAAACCAGTACCAGTCCTGAGCTTTTACCATACATGTATCAGGGCAGCATTCCAGGAGAGAGAAAATGACATCTGTAAGCACCATAATCCTAAGATCTGGAGCCCCAGGATATCCTTTCTGCAAGCTTCCACTAGTCAAGATAAATCACAACTAGTGTAGATTCAACAGGGTGGGGAGAGAGATTTATCACTGGAAGAGAGAAAGGTAGTCCTACCCCAGTGAGTCAAGCATGCAGGAAGAGGAACAATCTGTGTGCACTAAACATTCTCCTGTTATATTCAATAACAAGTAATTATAATTATGATTGCCACTTATTATAATGACTAATGCAGCAACTGGCTGAATTAATGATCTTATGCTTTATGAAGCTTTCTATTTCATACCAATTTTTCTCTAAGCTTGGGACTGGAAAGTGTGGTTTATCTATTCTGAGTGATAATAGGCAATCTATTATCTTTAAATAAATAACAGCTGAGGGCAACATGATGGAAAAAATGTCTGTATCATTCATGAATTTCGAGCACTAGACTAGAGTAAGGCCTGAAGCATAAAGAGATATCAATACATGTTGAATTAATGAATGAAATAATGAATGAAAAAGCTGAATATGTATTATTTTCTTTAATGTTCTCTTTCATGCACCTGAGCAAATTGCCTTAATTTTCAAGTGTTTCAAATGACTGTTTCCAAATTCCTAGTGAGATAATAAAATAGAAATAAAGCTCCTGTTCACATATATGGCTCCGTGAGTTTATAATAATGAACTCCGACAAGATTTACAGACACTAAAAAAATATTAAATAAAAATGGACATAATGACCTATTTAGAGAATATTTAAAATGGCCCATTTAAAAAAAGCCTCTAGGAGATCTTTTCTTATTGATGAGTTCAAAATGACAATAAGTTATTCTCTCTAATCTCTGTAATCTGTTCAGTCAGGAAGCATCTTTAAAGGACTCATTGGGGCCTAAATGAGGACCATAAATATGTAATAAAAATTCAAAATGTGATGACTTCAATTCTGTGTCTAGGTTCAGGTTGCAAGTCATTTGTGGACAAAGTTCTCACTTATTTCTGACTCAATGGAAAAACAGATGGCATATTACTTAAGGCCTGGAAATTCATGCAATGTGTTGCTAATGTTTTAACATAGGGAAAATAATTGTGGTTTAGTGACGATTGAAACATATTGAAAACACTTACTGAAAATAGCTTTATTTTACATTAATTATTTTCAATTATAATCTATCCTTATTTGTTATCTACTTATGGGCATAATTTCAACCAGGTAGACATATTTTTAGAAATAAAACAGTAGAAAATGTGAAAAGAAAAGAGGGAAGAAAGGCTCCCTCCACACTTACCTTAGAATCATCTTACATGTGTTTGAGTGTGCCGGCCCAATGATTAATCCCAAGATGTGAATGTCTACATCCGTCAATTAGTTTATGTACAAGTCGGTCTGAATATTTTATATAAATTTCTGCTTCATGATGGAAACAAAAACAGAACATGATATTTCAGGGAGTTATCTGGGTCCCTCAGGAAGTAAATCAGTGACAAAACATGTAATCTAAGTAATAATAGCTGGTCTGATTCATGTGTTGGACTATGCAATTCTTCAATTTGATTTAAAATATAAATATTTCCCATGTAACTCCAGTAGTCTAACTCCTGCCTCTTATCATTTGTAAGATAATTAATGTTTATATAGCTACTCTTGAACAGAATCATGAAAAAAAAAGAATGGTCTACTTTTTTTTTAATTCAAATGTGAGAGAAATTTTAAGGATCACAGCATTTTCAAAATGCAAAGCTATGCTTTTTGTTACAAAATGAAAAAAAAAGACTGCTGGTGTGTGAAGGAAAACAAAAGGTAAAACTTAACTAAATTTCCAGAATAGAAACAAGTTTTATTAGAAGTATTTTTTCTAAGTTGTGAACCTGTGGTTGTCTTCACATTACAGGTAAGAGAAATAATGTGTGAAGGAGCGACAGAGGTGTCATCTTGTTCTTGGGTTTTTGCAAGTTTTACAAAATATAATGTCTGAAACTTAGTTAAGAGAGACATGAACTAAATTATGCAATCACAGTGAGATCAGACAAAAAATTTACTCATTGGTCTTCTAGTAATAAAAGTAAGTCCATGTATGTGTATGTGTGTGTCTGTATGTCACTTATATAAAACCTCTTTTTCATCATGATGAACTTCCCATGTTGATACTATTTTGCCTAGTTATTTCAGATATATTTCATATTTAAATAGGTTAAGCAAATGTTATTAAACAATGTTATTTTGTTTAATAATGGGTAACCCTTCAAATATTTGTTGCATAAATGCAGTTACCAATCAATTGATATTCTAGATGTCAAGTCGTTCTATGAATCAAGACAGAAAATTAAGCTATCTTTACTATAAAACAATGGAAACATCTACATTTAATTAACTTCTATGAAATTTAGTGAGTGCTTTGCATCTGTTGAACTATATTATTATAAAACTAAAGAACTCTTGTACCTAGTAATTGACTGTATTATGTTAAAATTTATAATTAAGAAAGACAATAGACAACCAAGAACATCTCTTATGTGTGTATGCTAGAAAGAGTAGAGTGAGCTATCGTTCCAACACCTGACTCAGCACAATTTTTTTTTTGCCTTTATCCATCTAAGGTCTGCTGTTTAGGAAAGTTGAGCTCGCAGCAGCTCTGTAGGGCCATGTCTCCATGATGTGTGCATGTTGATCCAGAGTCTCATCTTCACCTTGTTAAATGTACAAAAGTAATTGAGTACTGGCACATAAAATTGTTCAAACGGGTATTCATTTGGCCAACTTTATTGACTTAAAATTTATATACCACTTAAAATACAAAAGAAATTGTGATAAAATGTACAGTTCCATAATTCAAGGTAACACCTTCAAATACCAAAGAAAGTCATTTAACGTCCAGGTTGGTCCCTGACAACACAATTAGAAAAAAGAAAGACAAGCTGAAGAGCTCTGCTAACTGGAGCACTTGGCAACTCTGTTCCACTTCTGACCTAAATATTTTATTATGTTTATTTTACGTATATTAGTGTACTCCCTGCATGTGTGTAAGTGTATTAGTGTACTCCCTGGATGTATGTAAGTGTATTAGTGTATTCCCTGCATGTATGTGTATTAGTGTACTCCCTGCATGTATGTATGTGTATTAGTGTATTCCCTGCATGTATGTATGTGTATTAGTGTACTCCCTGCATGTATGTATGTGTATTAGTATACTCCCTGCATGTATGTATGTGTATTAGTGTACTCCCTGAATGTGTGTATGTGCACTCATGTCATTCAGTGCCCATGGACATCAGAATTGGGCATTGGATCCCCAGGAACTCGAGTTGCAGAAGGTTGTTAGCCTCCATGTGAGTGCTGAGAATCGAACCCTGGTCTTCTGCAAAAGTAGTCAGTGCTCTTACTGCTGAGCTGTCTTTCAATCCCTTCAAAGAAGTTTTTCTATCCTTTTTTATCACATATCCTTTTTAGCATTTACCATAATTCACTTAAAATAATATCTTTGTCATAAAACACTTTGGTTGTTTCAAGCAGAGACCTTTTCTCTTCTCCATGCAAATCCAGTTCCAGTACATTAAGGGCAGAACAGGTAGTTCGAATGTTGCATGGATAAACCCTCATCCCACAAGTAAAGGAAGATACTCACGTCCCTTGAAGTCCACAATAAAATGCAGACATGTTAATTGCTGCATTTGTAGTATTCCTCCTCTTTTGAATTTAAATATAGTAAAGGCAATTTTACAATAATTTCTGTTTATGAATACGATTATCCATTTCATAAGTTATTCTTGTCTCTTATGTGAGTGGCACAAATAATTATTTTAATTTTTACCAATTTTTACTAAACTCAGTATGATCTTATTTTTATTACCTTGAGATACTTAAATATTTCATCAGAAATCTTTAGGCTCTATGTTCTACAAGATCATACTATTCTCAAATTGATAATATGAAATGTTGGCAGGTCTGTACTGGGATGTATGACCTTATTAGCTGCTGACTATTCTATACAAAATTCATTGACCAGTAGAAAAGCCTAAGGTGCAAATTGTAGACCACTCAAAATGAGGTGGATGGCAAAAAGAAACAGTGTCTTCTAGGTACAGCAGGGTGGTTTCACACATGAACTCAAAGTAGGTGTGCCAGCATGAGCTCAAGCCAAAAAAAAAAAAAAAAAAAACCCCAGATGAGGTGGCGAACTACCTGCTGGAGAGGGAGAGTCAGTTTACATTAAGAGTGTGGTCTTTGGCAGGTTGAGCACATTGAGCACATTTTGGCAGGTTGACCACCTAAACATGTATGGACAAAACAAATTGGATTCTAGGTGTTTTTGTTTTCTTTTTGATTAAAATAATAATAATAATAAACCCATATGTCTTGTGTACAAAGTGTCCTGTCTTCAGCAAAAGGGTCTTACCTTCAAGTTCTGGGAGTCCATCCAGAGCTATGGCAATAACCAGTTATTTCAGGGGTCTCTCAGACTACCCTGATTAACAGCTCCTACCTGGTACTGTGGTTTTTACTGTTGCTGTTGCCGTGTATCCTTCACTTATACAACCTCACTCATATATTTGTTGTATATGTATTTTTCAGTAAGACTTTGAACTAATACATTTTCCTCTGGTTGCTTTTGACGATGTTTTGGTTTTTGTGTGCTTTTGAGACAGGGTCTCTCTGTAGCCCCAGTTGCCCTGGAACTTGCTGAGTAGACCAGATTGACCTTGATCTCACAGAAATCTGCCTCCCTTTGCCTCCCAAGTGCTCGGATTAAAGGCTTGAGCCACCACACCTGGTTTTCCCCCTGGCATTTCACATGTATGCATTATTTCTTGAGGAAGTAGGTAACAAATCCTAACCTAACCTAAAGAACTTTTGGCAACTGATGGCTGCTGGGAAAGGAAAACACAATGTCTTAGAGAATGGGACTGTTAGGCCCAATGGTTGTTCCCACACTGATGGACATTTAAGGGCACAAATTGGATTCTATAGGCCTCTCTCTCTCTCTCTCTCTCTCTCTCTCTCTCTCTCTCTCTCTATATATATATATGCCAGTAAATGAAAATTATTACTTTAGTAAAATTTAATCTTCCTAACAGGTTTCATCAAGAAACTTGTTATGAGGAATTGTTGATTTAAATAGTAAATATATAATATCATTGGAAATATATTGACCTCTAAACATGCCTGGTCATTGTGTACATAGCTTTATATTTTATATAATAACTCATATATATGTATGAGAATATATTAAATTGAGCTTATGGGTATAGGGGGAGTTGTGGGTAGGGGATGGATCTAAATATGATAAGATTATATTGTACAAAAATCATAAAAGTTCAATTAAAATAAATGGCAGGCATTTAAGTAGGCTGGACCTGGGAGGATTGGGGAAAGAGGTAAATATACCCGTAACATTGGCATCAAAATACATTGCAGGAATTCTCCAAGAAACTAATTTTTAAAATGAGGAAAAATAGTCTGTTTTGTAAAGATGGCTCCAAGATTTTTCAACATGTACACTGTAAAAAATAGTACACTAGAAAAATTGAACAGATGGTTTTTTAAAATTGTTGGTGGAAAGCATGTTTCAGTGATATTTCAATATGCACACAAGAGAAGCACAAGGAGCTGTGAACAGAAATCCTTCACTTGAACTCTTTAATCTCATCTACTGTGTTTCACAATTAGTAAGACAGCATTATGATAAATGTATCACGTCACTAGGTAGGCTGTGTGTGCTTTGGGTTGCAAGGAAAAGAATCAATAAAAAAATAGTAGGTCTGTTTATGTATCTCACACACACAGAAATTTGGAAATACACTATTTCCATGTGGCTCATTAAGTAATTGAAACGCTATAGGAAACTCAGGTCAATATCTCCAAGTTTTCCTTGCCTTCCCCACTGTGGGGACAAGATGCTGCTGCTCTGCCACCTTGAAATTATGATCTCCTCTAACGACACCCCAGAACAAAAGAGGAATACAGCAAGCTTCAGACACAGCAGGTTTGTTTCTGTGGTTCCAGCATCAGTTCTAGATCAGGTGGTCACATTCAGTTGCTTTGATTCAGGAGACAATAATAAAAGCTCCCACTAAGGGCTGGAGAGATGCCTAGCATTAAGAGCACCGACTGCTCTTGCAAGGACCCGGGTTCGATTCCCAGCATCCACATGTGGCTGAGAGCTGGGTCTTTAATTCCAGTGTTGGGGAAATCGGACGACCTCTTCGGACCTCTGCGGCCATTGCATGACACGGGTGACAGACCCATGCAGACAGTACATTCATACAAAAAAAAAAAAAAAAAAAAAAAAAAAAAAAAAAAAGAATCACTAAGGGCTGGAGAGACTGTTCAGTGGTTAAGAGCACTGGCTACTCTTGCAGATGGCCCAGGTTAGATTTCCAGCACCTACATGGGGGCTAACAACCGTTCTTAAACCGTTCCAAAGTAATCTCATACCTTCTGACATTCACAGGCATTGCAAAATATGGGTGCATTCACATACATGCAGGTAAAACACTCATACAAAAAATAAAAGTAATAAAATTAAAAAAAAAGAAACATGAACAAATGTACAATTCAGTGTTGACCAGAATGGCCTACATCATTTTCTTTACAGCCTAGGAAAGTGTTTCAGGTGATGCTGCAATCATTATTGTATTTAATGACAGATGTTTTCAGAAAAAAATACCTCCAGAATTTCTTAAGATTTTCTTATTTCCCATGAAATGCTGAGTCACATCTATGCCTCACTGGGCTCATCTGGGTCAGCGATGTGCCCAGTAAAAATGAAAATTATTACTATAGTAAAATTTAATTTAATCTTCCTAACAGGTTTCTTAGAGGACTTGTTAAGAGGAATTGTTGATTTAAATAGTAAATATATAATTATCATTGAAATATATTGACCTCTAAACATGCCTGGCCATTGTGTACATAGCTTTATATTTTATAAAATCACTCATAGGCATGAACTATGTTTATGCAATTCTCTGTTAATTCAGTAATGTGGCAATAGTACTGCTGTGATTCCTTTTAATTCTTAGATTGAAATTAAATCTAATATGTGACAAAACCTAATAAACATATTTAGATAAGAATAGATTTTTTTTATATATAAGAACAAGTCATATAACCTACATATATATATATATTTTTTGAAATAATTGAAAAAAACACTAAAATACCGAATGCATATTTTTCATGCCTTTTCATATGAGAAAGTTTCTTTAGTCTTGTAAAAGTAATTCAGGTTAAAAATTATAGTTTTATAGCATCCATCTTTTTTTTTTATAAACCAGGATGAAACATTATATGAATCTGTCTGAAGTTTCTATAGCTTGCTTCATTGTCTCCCTGGGACTTAACAAGCACATCTTATGAATGAGCATTAGATACAGACATTTTTAAATGTCATTTTTTAAAAAATGTTTATCTCTACCTGCTGTCTGGAAGCATAACAAATGTTTGCTGTCTTTGGTGTGACTGAAGTCCTGGTACCAGCAGTTCTTCCTTTTGAAATAATATCAACATTATTCTCTTACTATGTGTTGCAAACAAAGAAAAATGAATTTGAGGATTTAAATAAAATAGGGTTTTTTCATAATTGATGATAATAGAGAACACTGGGCCATTGTTACCAATGGTATGTTCATATAGATAGAAATTTCAGTCTAATTGTAGTTTCAAGTTTCTGCAAACAAGTATATAATTTTTATATGGTTGAGTATTTAATTCTATTACTGTTAGAATTTGGAGTAAAAAAATCAAAACTTTGTATTCATTCTACTATTTGTATATTGAACAGTGTTTTCCATAATTATTTATTGATATATATCAATAAATATCAATAAATATATATATATATATATATATATATATATTTACATGCCAATAAAAAATGGATAATTTCATTTACATTAGGTCAGGGCTTAGTTGTTAACAAATAGGTATTTCTGAAGTCATACATGTGGATTAAGGTTTCCCAGAAGGCTTCAAGATGTGAGGAAAGCCATGATCCAGTAAAAGGCTCCACATGTGTGCACATGCAAGCAGCACTTAATGGACTAATAGGTATTAGAGAGGGAAGCGGAGGGAGCACATGGAGTTAGGAGGGGAAAGTGTTGGGAAGGATAGAGGACAAATTGGACGGGAGGGAATGGGATCTGGATTTGATCAAAACACCTTATATGCATGCATGATATTAAATACATTATTTTTAAAAGAAGTGAGAAAAAAATATCAAGTGTCTTGTGCTCCAAGGGTGTCCATATGTTGACCGAGGGGTGCTGCACTGACAAGGTCCAGGCTTTCCAGATATGCAGTTGACACACTTGCTCTGGATTGTTCTTCCTTCCTTGCACTGGCCTTTTCAGATGCTGCCCGTTCACTAGTGAAATCAGGCCCCAAAGGGCCACTTCCATTTGATTCTTGGCGATTTGTAAAAGTAATCTCTTACCACATTTAGGAATAAATGAGTAATCTGTAGCCAATGTTTAGTGTGATGTTTCTTGGCAATGAAAACAAATAAAACTGAATTGATTCCCTGACATCAATCTACCACGTTAAACCCTTTTGCTATAACTGTAAGTTAATGATGCTGCATGTCTCATCAACATCATTGTCAGCCAAGCCCAGTTCCTGCTGTGCTTCAAGGTACACTGAGCAATGGAGGATGAGGGCTTAGTATTAAAACAAAATTATTAAATTGTTAGTCTTTGTTCTCCATGAGAAAATGACTTCCACAGTTAAAATGATGTTTGAAATACTTCAGAATAGGACAAAAGTGAAGCAAAGGCTTATTAAAAAGATGTGGCTTGGAATACTTTAATTAAGTAATTTAAAAAACCTGAATTAATTCCACGTTAAAACCAACTTACTTAAGGCATGATGTTTTTGGTTGCTCTTAAACAACAAAAATCAAGAAGGATGTATTTTTTTTTTAATTTGTTGAATTGTTTAAACAGCCTTGAATGGGATGCAAGCGTCTCCTCAATAAATGGTGACTTTTTACATAGTGAATGATATCCCTGTTCTTTTTGCATCCCCACTAGGTACATAGCAATTATAGCTATAAGACTCAAATACACCCTCTATGAGTAATTTTACCTACTGTATTTCTGACTTTGAGCTTTCTCCATAAGCTAAATGAAGTTCTTTTGTATTCCTTCTTTACCATGTATCCTTCTTAGGAATGATTTTGGCATAGGTTTAGCCCCTTTTTCCTCACTAGGATGTTCACTGGCACTTCACATTTTGCTTGGTTTTATGTTTGCAGCATTACTATTACACAGCACCAAGAAACCTATACTAGACATATTCCAAAGAAAATATATATTAAAAGAAATTAAACTACCTAGTGGAAAGTTAAAATCGCTTAGAACTGGAACTAAATATTAAGTTTCCGAATGACAAAGGTGATTTTGTTTCAACAAAATCTTAGAGTTCACATTTCTCTGAAGGTATAAAGAAGCAAAATCGCTCAGTGAGAAACTACCTGGGAAATGGCAGGTTTTATTGTTTATCATTTTTACCTGAACATCTGGTAACCAATCACTTTGAATATTAATTGTAGATTTACAATTAAATTCATTGGAAGAGGATTAATTCATTAAAATTATGATTACATGAATAACTTTCTGTGTGTGAACTTTGTAAGACATTTGTCATCTTGCTTGGAGTCACAAAACCTGTCCGAGTGTACAATAATTTAACTTCTATATGGCCATTTTGCAGTAGGAAGTTTTAGTTACCACATTCTAAAGACCAAAGCTTTGTGAGTTCTCTCACAAATCTTAGTTTGAATTATTCGTATCATTTTCTACTGTGAACCATAAAAATAGATAGCATACATGCTTAAATGTGCGTTTTTGCATTTCTACAACCTACAGACCAGTTTGGTTCAAAAAATAAAATTTAACAGCCTTTAATTTGTCATGTGGAGTCTGATTCTGTGTGTTCTTTATTACCTCCATATATTTACCTAAGTGAAGCATAAAATGGTTGTAATAATGGAGAATTTAAAGTAGTTTTGCACATGAGCAGTAATGCTAACTAATATGGTGAATAGAGGCTGAATGTAAATTCTCAGAATTTCTGTTTCTGGAGGTTTTTGTGGAAGCAAGTGCATTTCTGTTAGTTGAAGCAATTTCCACATGAAACTGTGATAAACTTTGATAAGTGGAATGGAAACAAAGGGAACAATCATTTTTATGGAACTTTAATCAGTGGAACTTTCCAACTCTAATACAACATATTTTAGATGACATGACCTCACAATGTCAGCCTATGGGCCCTTAGTGCTGGAGTCATGCTCTGATTTTTCCACATATGTACTCAGAGGTAACCTAGGTATAGCATGCATAAGCATGATTTAGTATCATTAGTGCTGTGAAATTTACCTCTTCAGTGCCCGTGGACTGTGCCTCTCTTCCATTGCCTTTGCCTTGCTCTAGGACTTCATTTGGACTATTCTAATAGTCACATTTCTTTCAACAGCATCAACAGTCCAATTGACCATCCCACTTCTTCCTTTCTGCAACACTTACTTGCCTATAAAACAAACCTGGTGTTGGCAGTGTGCTGCTCATAAAATTCTGTCAGCTTCTTGTTAATCTTAAAGATGAAACCTCTTAACTTTGGCTTGAATGTTTCAAAATAGACCCCATGCCCCCCCCATTAGTCCATCTCTACTTAACATTTTCCTACATTAGACTGCACAGCCATAGGTAGCCAAACCCAACTCATCCTTCCTGCTGCCTTATGTTACTACTGCATTAATATGTCACCCCTTGTAAACCTTTTGATTCACTGAAGGAAAATTAGTTGAATCATTGTGTGCATTCCTACATAATGATACTCAGAGTTTATTTGGGTAAATTTTAATTATTATTTAAAATCATGTAATCTTATAACACTCCTCATAATTTGAACATACAAAACATAAACAATGGCATTTCCATTTATAGAATACAATATAATAATGTGAGGAGGTGAATGGTCCACTTAACTCTTGAGAGAATGAACAAGTTAATGCTGAATCCAGGAAATTATGGAGAAAAAGCTGACACAAATATGTTGTATTGACTGATTATATAAAACTAATCGCAAAAAGCCATAACATATTAGTTACGATATAAATATAAATGTATGAAATTATCAAAGAATTAATAATTTTATATTATAAAAGAATTACTTAATGCCATCTTACATACAATATTTTCTTCTCAGCTGAGAAAAGAGTGTAATTTTATAAGAACAGTGAGACATTTGGAATGTTTTCAAATTTTTCATGACTTCAGCTGTTGTGTAAGTTCATAAAAGCATGTTTGTTACATAGAGTGCCACTGATTTGATATGGATGTTTATAGACACAGACCCACAGATATAGGCACACACTAGCCATTATTACCATTTTTCTCGATATATAGGAAATCAGGCTATAAAGTAATAAAAAATAGTCTCTGGAAATGAGTAAGAATTTATGGTTAGCATGAGCTTACAAAAAAATGACACATTGTTCTTCAGATTATTAGTTTGAATTTGGCTGATATAGGAGTTATGAAATTTTTGTAAACAAATAATAAATGGCATGATCATAAACATTACTGCATATGTTAGACAGATAATGTAAAATTATTTCATATTCAGTAACGTTGAACAAGAGAAAATATAGCATAATAATATGCCTGATATTAGTTAGGTTCCATAAATATTCAAAAACAATGTCAGTATTCATTTAAGTAGTAACAACTTTGCACATATCATTTTGCCAAAATATTTTATGATCTAGTAAAATAATAAGGTATCAGTATTTATAAGTCAAACAGAAGAATTTCTGCAAATCTAATAAAATATCACAAAATTTCTGTATTGTGTTCATATGTGAAAATATGTATGCCATTTAACCTGTATTTTCTTCTAATTGAGTCATGATTCCTTATTAGAAATGTGTATAACTAAAACTACATTTATTCGTTAAAATGAATTTTAATGCATTATTAGATAATATAAAAGCCAGTCAACCTCTGTAGAGTTACATTAAGTGATCATGAATTTAATTACTTGGCACAAAAAGCCAAATGTTTCATCACTGGGACATAGTAGAAAAACATAATAGATAAAGATTTAGTGTTTAAATCTTTCACATTATATTTTCCTTTTAGCTTCTGTTATATGGATATTATTATTGCATGCTTAATTGTTTCAGACTATGTCACAGTTTCCTACTCTTATACTTATGAAAGAGTATAGGATCTTTTTAAAAACTAATAGTGATCTTAAACTAGTACATTTTACCTTCATGGTAACCAGTGCCTGTTTTTTCTTATGAAAGCATTCTTCCCAATCTTTTCCATTTCTAATGATTCCATAACTATATACAAATTTTTAGCATATTTCAAATTTGCCTCATTTTACCCTTGAAAACCTTAGAGTGTTTTTGTTTTTCCTCCTTATGACTACAGAGTGAATAGTTCTAAAAGCAATTTGCTTAGGACACAAGAATTATAAGAACTAAGATCATTAAAGAAAATTGGTGAACCAATAGATGGAAAACTCAATGATATACTTGACTCTTTCAGATCGACATAGGCTATGATCCCCTCAGTGGGTTATATACAAGGTACTACCAACATTGAAGCTTTGAAAGTTATGTGACCATCCATTATATTTAGCTATCACTTGTCCTCCAAACTTTCCTGCTACTTATACAAAAAGACAGAGATTATCTTTTGAAATCACTTCTGATAATGATTGTCTAAGCTGCTTCTTTCTTTCTTCTTTCAGAATGAAGAACAAATTTTGGTATTTTGAGTTTGGCACATCTGAAACCTTCTCAGCTACATGCAAGAAGTTACATGAATCTGTAGAAATAGAAGTAAGACAAATGAATTCATTTTCACAATAGTATGAAATGGCTTATGTTTGGTTGCTAATGTGCTTCTGCTTTGGAACAAATAAAGAAATATTACTTTAAACATTATCCATAGATTTATCTGAGATTCAAAAATATGATTTTGGTCATTCATAAGGAATAACAGTATTTGAAATTAAAAAGTCATTGTGGGTATGAGTTATTTTAATGCCCTATAAAGAAGAAAAATTTAACACAACTTTGGAAATCAGTGTCTTCACCGAGCACAGCATAAAGAAAAAAGAAGTTTGATAAAAGAAAGTAGCTAAAGAAATTAAAAAATTTATGTTGCAAGACATAAAAATGAAGTTACTATTTTCAGGTTCCAATATCTCATAACTTTAAAATACAGTTCACTAAAATTCTGCTTACATTCATTAATAAATGTTAAAATACACTTTCCCATTTTATTCCACTTATTAGCTATGTTTTCTCAGTTCTCAAGGTATCCATTCCATGTTACATACATAGGATGTAAAATCCCCAATAAAAAGCAAAGATCTTAAGAAAAGACACACTTTTAAAAAAATATCTAGAGCAGATAGGTCTACAAAAATATCTAGATACTGTAGCACTAAAAATGTTGAAGACACATTCTGAAAGAAAATGACATATTAAGGATTTAAGAATTAAGGAAAAAGTTACATTTTATATGAGTATTAAAGTCAAAGACAGAGGAATGGAATTATAAACCATGAATAGTTAGTAATTAGCTGACATAAATTGAGAAATATTAGCTTTGACATTTTTAAATTTCAAAGCAAATATAAATATCATTTATTGATATCTAAGTCATTTTGATACATATTTGGGCAACAATTTGGTAAACAGAAGTATGTATGGGCTACACAGGTTCATAACGGCCTAGCTAACCTCTGAAAAATCCTATTGATGACATTACAAAAAGATATTCTCAATAACCTTGTATTTTGTTCTAATCATAATTAGAAAATAAGTTAGAAGTAGACAGGACAGTGGTGAAAAGAGAAAGACCCTTCATAAAGTAGACTAAATTGTAACTTTGAAAGTGAGCAAGATAGCGGGCTAGAGATTTGTAGTCCCAAGGAAATTTATGCCATTCTATATATAATAAATCTCTTATGTATTACATATTAATAAGTATCTTGTTAGTAACATAATATTTTTTAATGATATGTAGTGTGATAAATAGTGTATATAGTTTTACAGGTTAGGGTTGCTTTATTTTGGTTTTTTATTGGTTTTTATTCTTTTTGTGCATGGTGTCTATGTGTGTACATGTTTATGTGTGTGTGTACATGTGTGCCAGTAGGTATATGGAGGCAAGAGGTTAACATCGGGCATCTTCCTCTATTATTCTGCTCCTTATTTTTTGAGCCAGGGTCTGTTTTCTTAACTTGGAGCTCACCGAGACCAGTTTGGCTAGACTGGCTAGCCATCAAGCTTCAATCATCTGCCTCCCTCCTTTTCTCCTTATAGGAGTTATAGGTGTACACTGTGCACAGACACATGTTTTACATGGGTGCTGGGGATCCTACCTGAGGTTGGCACACTTATGAAGCAAGCACTTTACCCACTGAGCTATCTCTCCTGCCCCTAATATATCTTCATATATTTAATAATTGTACCTGTACATATGATTTTTTAATTGTGTTAGCTCTTTTATTTCTGAGTCATGATGCTCATAAACCTTCTTTATAGTGTAGGTTTTGAGCATTTTCATTCTCTGAAGGAAAATCTGTAACAGAAATGAAACTGAAAACTTAGACACATTACTCTTTTGAATATAATAGCAGACCCTAAACTTTCCTGCCCTTCTCCTTCTTTGAGCCTGTCCCTATGTGCATATTGAAAATCTGTCAGTCTACACACCAGTACTATTCATGCCATAGGAAAAAAAATGCTTAAGAAAAATTGCATTAGATAACAATAGGAGTATGTATGAAAATAGATGTAGAAAACATTGCTTTTCGTTTATTCGTTTGGTTTTTGTTGAGACAGGTCTCTGTAGGCCCAGCCTGGAATGCACTATGAAGAAGAGCAGGGTAGCCTTAATACCACAGAGATCCAGATTCATGCCATTACACTGGGCAAAAATGTGGGTTTTTAAAGCTCTATGTAATAATAAAATGAATGTTTTTATTCCATAAAGCTTTGCATTGTATTGAAAAAAATCTATTTAAGATACTCTCCAAGAAATCAGGACTAGAACTAAGTTATTTTTCATATAGATGTGCTTTGACATATTTTCTGAGTCTGGCTTTCTGGCTGTGAAATTCTGGCTTGCTCCTAGAACTCCTACAATAGCTTTTATAAATTGGTGTCAACACTGTGTATCCCCTATTATAATACTGTATGTGGTGTGTGCATGTGTGTGTGTGTTTCTGTGTGTGTGGCAGCAAAGCCAAATATGCCTCTCTGCTCACATTTTAATGAATCCAGTCTATCATATTAGCAGAATATGCATTTCTACCCTTAAGGTTACTTCATAATTAAATATAAGAAATCAGTAGATTGCAAATTTGATTCTGCTTGCCATTGCTCCCTACGTGGCCTAAAATCATACCAACTATAGTTTGAAAAATGTCTAATGAGGAATGAGCCATGCTAGTAACTGAAGAACCTCAAGCAATGGTGATGCGTTTTACGGTAGCGCCATCAAAAAAGGTCATGTTCTCTGTGTTTTTATTTCACATTCTTCTGTCCCATAGGAAGCTCCCTTTAAAGTGAGCAAATTTTTGTCTTGAAATAAGTACCCTGGGATTGTATTTTATATTCATTGGTAAGGTGTATATTATCAAAATCTGCCTATGTGTGTGATACCAAGCTTTACCCCTGCTTTACAGGATTTGGTCTTTGTGTATACCCTTTGAATCAGATACATATATTAAGTCTCCATTGTCATTAACAAAATAGTTAAATGTGAAAAACAAATCAACTGGATATACATATATATATATATATGAATCTAAGTTATCATCTAACTTTACTATAAATGATAAAATATAAATAGAATGAAAACCTTTAAAATTAAAAAAATTTGAAAATCAGCATTGGCATTAACATGTTTTTGAGGAGCAGTTTAAGATACTTAAGCGCCTCAGGCTAGCCTTTCATAGAAATATGAGTCTCACAATGTTTTTTTTTTTTAATTTGCTCCATGAACCAAAATTAATGAGAGACTAAGAATGCCCATTCTATAGAATATTGATTTTCTGTGCTTTAGTGAGATTAGGAAGATAGTACATGTTAAAGCCAAATACTAAGCTTTGTCAAAAATAATGAAGTTATCTCAAGAATTAACAAATGTTTGAATATCATAGGTAAGAAATGAATGACAAGATTTGAAAGATGAGATTATTATTGCCCATGAACAGAATTCTTTTGAGACAGGGTGTTCCTCTAGCCCCAGGAACTCACTCTGTAGACCAGGCTGGCCAGGAACTCACTCTGTAGACCAGGCTGGCCTGGAACTCACAGAGATCCTCCTGCCTCTGCCTGCTGAGTGCTAGGATTAAAGGTGTAGACCACCACACCCAGCAGATTTTTTTTTTAAAGATGGCTTTTTATTTTTTTTTTTTTTTTTTTTAATTTTTATTTATTTATTTATTTTTATGTGTATGAATGTATTGTCTGCATGCAGGTCTGCGCACCCGTGTCGTGCGATGCCGCGGAGGTCAGAAGACAGTCTCGGATTCCCCTGGAACTGGAGTTCTCCTGGAACCGGAGTCACAGACGGTTCTCAGCCGCCATGTGGGTGCTGGGGATCGAACCCGGGTCCTCTGCAAGAGCGGTCGTCGCTCTTAACCGCTAGGCCATCCCTCCAGCCCGACAGTTCTGAATCATAGTCCCGGCCCATCTGCCTAATACTAAGATTAGCAGTCAGGCAATAGTTCATGTTTCAGTAAGCAAAATCATAAATAATTTTTGCCTGATGCAAGCATAGAAGCTGACTCTTTATAGAAAAGAAATATACTGTATCATTGATTATTTCTCATCAGATTTACCACCTATAATCATATCTCTCCAATGTTTATAAACTAAGATTAATACATTCCAAGAAAAAAAAATTGATCCTTTTTATGTCACTTTGCTTTGAAACTAAAATCTCCTGTTTTAAATTTAGGAACAGTCGGCCTGGCCTCCCAGCATTGCACACTCTATGTGCTCGCTGCCACTACATGTTAATGGCCTTGTTGTGCATAATAAAAATATTCAGGATTTATTGAATCGAGGCTGTTGGCTTTTAAGCTTTTATACTCTTTCCCTCTGTAGCTACTTTTAAAAAAAATCATAAATCTTCAAAGCATATGAAAACATTATCTGACACAAAATTATACCTTGCTTATATTCTGTAGCTTTCCCTTCGGCTTTCATTTCCCTGAACTTAACTATCATGCTACAGTTCCCCACTTCTATCAGCACTAGCACGAAGCTTTCCAGACTTATGAACAAGATGTTAAATCAAACAGAAGAAGGTGGGCTGGGGTCAAGAACCAGTGGAAACAAATCATTAATAAACACCAATTTATTTAAGCACATTGTCCTGCTCTCCAGGGTTCTTCAGCACTCCTTGTTCTTGGGGACTACTTAAGAGCTTTTGCTGTTGATTTTCTCTCTTCTCAGAGAATGACTTACTTCTTTCCTGAAAGCTGCACATGGCATGGCTGTGCATGGTGAAAACGTGCATGGCGGTGAACAACAGCACTTCTCCATTGTCACACGCAGCACCAGTAGTTCAATTAGACAGAAGAAATCCTGTCTGCAACATGCTCCTCTTTTTTGCAGATGAACAAAGGAATCTTCCTCCACTAATTCTGAAAGTAACTTGTCACAGCGGGGTTCTAAGGCCTAGTCAAATAATTGTCTTAGTGTACTGCCTGCTGTGTTCAATATTGAGTGGAAATGGGAGCCAGACCCAGGCTCCAGCTTATTTCACAATTCTTCTGTTATTTAAATGATTTTAGTCAGTTTGGGGGAAGCCAGACCTTTATAAATTAACAGCAGGGAAATACCAAAGGTGTCAGATTGCATATTTATCATCTTTTTCGTGTAATACTTAAATATGTATTAAGAGGTGACTGACATAAATTAGGCAGATTTCAGAAGCCACAGGCCGTGGCTTGTAGAGGACCCCCTTCTGCTTGACATTTCATCCTTGTCAAAGATCAAATTATTTTAATTTAGGCTGCAAATTATAAGGAATGAAGACTTCTTTGTGGGAATTCCCTGTGGTAATCTGACTTTTGTTGTTACTGCTGCTTGTCAGTGTGCAAAAGATATAATATGCATGCAAATAAGGTTAAAAAATATGTACTATCTAATTATCCAGCCAGTACATTCCACTTGAAGACAGTGGGAGGCCTGACACACAGTATGTGTTTGATTCATTGAGGCCTGCAGGGTATTTACACAAGATTACTTTTAATTATGAAATTAATATCTGTTTATCTAGAATATATAGCAGTAAGTGAGTATACACAGGAGCAGAAATCTTTAGTAAAAAGAAATGATGTTAATTTAATACATGAAAAGAAGAAAAATAGTACTTGTTTCTGGAAAAATTGAAATGCTTCACCAGAGCTTGGTTTGTTCCTCAGTGAAACAAATTGAATGAACACTTGGCTCTTTTTCTAAGAATTGTTTCCACCCCTGCCAAGTGGGCTCAAGATGTGTCACTTTATTTAATAGCTTGTGTGTGTGTGTGTGTGTGTGTGTGTGTGTGTGTGTGTGTGTATGTATGTACAAGAAGCAGCAAATTTGGAAAAATCTGTTTTGTGTAGCTAGGGTTTTGCTGGGGAATTATTATAAGTCTAAAAGTCACAGTTTCCATAAGAAACGATGGTTAGTGTGGATGATTTAACTAGAGTGAGAAATGGTGCTTGATGCATCACTATTGCTGGTTTGCTGCAATGTGTGAGGCCCTTAGCAAAGCCCTTTTAAGAACAGGGAAAAGTTTCTATCTCTCCTCATATTGACTTAGAAAAAAAAATTCTGTGATAATCATATAAATATCATTTTAGAAAACCAAAGCAAGTAAATGCTTTATTATTTAAATATTTTACTTTTATTTTTATTTATCTGAGTGTATTCCCTGCATGTGTGTGAGTGCAATGGTGTGTGCAAAGCCCATGGTCAGAAGAAGGCCTTGGATCCCCTGGAATTGGAGGTACAGATGGGCGTTTGCTGCCATGTGGGTGCCGGGAATTGAACCCAGGTCCTCTGCAAGAGTAGCCCATGCTCTTAACACCTGAGGCAGCTCTCCAGTCTCAGAATAACCTTGCTGTCCTCACATGCGCCCATCAATAGTAATGACCAAAAAGTTCAAAACCTTAAAAGTGACTACTTTGGCTGTAGAAAAGTGCAGTCTGGTAGCAAGTTTCCTATTTTTCACATTCAACTTGATGTCTTGTAGGCAGGCTACAGCAACAAAAATCTTACAGGTTCTACCATCACAGCAGCTGATGCTGGAAATTCCTCATGTGGCTTCCTGTCTTTGCACTCACCCAATTCACCTGCTCCTCCACTTCATTTGGACACCTGTCCTTAGAATTTAGTCTAAGCAAACACCATTCTTCACTCCAAACTAATTGGAATCTCTGTAATTTGCTGCCTTCTATTTGCTCTACTTTTGTTTTTTTCCAAAGTCTTTCAAGATAGTTCATTTGTTGCCATTAAAAACATTTTTAAAAGGAAACAAAGCCAAGTGTGATTATTCATGTCTAGGATGGGGGGGGAGGAGGATCAACAGTTCGAAGTCTTCCTTGGCTGTCTAGTGAGTTTGAAGGGAAGGATAGAGTGAGGGAAAGAGGGAAGGAAGAAGGGAAGGCAGGACGGAGGGAGGTAAGAGAAAAATGTACACAAATTCTTTCTTTTCCAGAACAGTGTCTTGCAGTATGTTCTAAATAGGCAACAATCATTAAATTTCCTGCCTTCTCAGATTTGACCTTCTTAGACTACATGGGGAACTAGTCTCTCTCCCACAGTCTTTCTGTAAACAGGAATATATTTGTGATTTGATTGTTTTAACTATTATTATTGGTAACTGGTTAATGTTAACACATGCTTTATCCTTTGTGTTGACATTAGGGGCAGTGTTTAAATATTCTTGAAGGACTTGTTTAGAAAGATTATGAATTTTTTAATAAAAGATAAGGAAGTAAATAAGAAGAAATCAAAGAAAGATAAAATATCTTGCACCATCTGCCTTTTTTTCTGATCAGTGTGATGGCGTACAGATAGATTTGATAAACATCTCTCTGGAAGGAATTGCTATTTTGAATATACCGAGCATGCATGGAGGATCTAATCTTTGGGGAGAGTCTAAAAAAAGAAGAAGCCATCGACGAATAGAGAAAAAAGGCTCTGACAAAAGGCCCACGCTCACAGATGCCAAAGAGTTGAAGTTTGCTAGTCAAGGTAAGGATTCTAGCCTTGACTTTTATATGATAAAAAAGCTCAATAATTCTGTTTCAATTGCTATGTTAGGTAAAGTCTTCCACTGAGATATGATAATATATATATTTGTATTTTTCATTTAATCAGATACATATGTATGATTAACTTGTAATGGATTCTAAAATCATATATATTTTATGATATTTTCCCCCTTTCTACTCTTTCTTTGGTGAGAACTTTCTTCTCAGAAAATAAAACATATGTTATATAAGTAGTGAAAAACAAATTAGAAAACAGTGTATAGTGAACTGTTTTAGAATGAGCTCATCCTGGTCAAGGCATTTAAGTGGTTCTACCAAGGGCCTAGTTAAGGCATTTCTAAAGTGGTTTTCTTTTTTAATTTTATTTATTTATTTATTTATTTATTTATTTATTTATTTATTTATGTGTATGAGTGTACTGTCTGCATGTGGGTTTGTGCGCCTGTGTCGTGCAATGCCGTGGAGGTCAGAAGAGGCCGTCAGATTCCCCTGGAACTGGAGTTCTTCTGGAATTGGAGTTACAGACGGTTCTCAGCCGCCATGTGGGTGCTGGGGATCAAACCCGGGTCCTCTGCAAGAGCGGTCAGTGCTCTTAACCGCTAGGCCATCTCTCCAGCCCCTAAAGTGGTTTTCTAAGAGACTTTATTCTTGTTTCTTCAGGCAGGATATGACATTCAAATGATTTTGTGTTAAGGGACACATCCAAGTTCCATACATAAGAGAGTGGTTCAATATCTTTTATTATGGGCTGCTGTTTTTCAGGAAAGTTAATGTCCACTGTTAAAAGATCTGAGAAACAGGCCACAGGAATAACAAAGTAGGATGTTTAGTTATAGGGAAATAATTCTATTCCAATTATAATATAGTCCAAATGGGGTCATGACAGTTAATTCTTTATAGATATTATGACAAAATAGCAAGATGTAGATATTCCCTATTATTCATTCATATTAGCCTATGATGTTACATTTAATTTCTATAATATGCCTAACACCATTACAGTGCTAAGAAAAAGGAAGCATATTAATCCAGGTGTGATGGTTCTCATCTGTAATCCCATTAATCTGGTAGCTGAGGTAGAAGGATTACCATGAGTTTGAAGATAAATAATAGGTTCTATAGAGTCAAACCTATGAAATAAGTAGAAAACTAAGTAGTAAGTAGAAACCCTTTCATCTCAATGTGCAATAACTAAAGATGAAAAAGTTGTAGCACTAAAGACTTGAAATGTATAAGACAGTGAGTAAATAAACAAAATGTGAAATTGTTGGTAGACTTGCTGCCCTTCTCTCTGCAGCTGATTTTAACAGTAGGGAATGACTCCTGGTAAACTGAGTTTAGTATCATGAGATGGTAGATGTGGAAGAATAAAGTATTTAATATCCTTTATAAGACAAACTTTCTGGAATCTGACAATGACAGAGGTTTTGTTGTAAATTTTTTAAAAAATCTATATGAGAGTTTTGCCCGCATGTGTGCAAAAGCACTCTTGTCATGCAATGCCCACAGTGGCCAAAAGAAGGCATCAGATTCTCTGGAACTGGAGTTACAGATGGTTATTATTCACAATGTGGGTCCTGGGAAGGAAATCCAGGTTCTCAGCAAAAGAAGTCAGTGTGCATACCTGCTGAGACATCTCTCCAGCTCTGGCAGTAGGCTTCACTGCTTCTTAAATGTATAAGCAAACCTGAATAGCTGAAAGCTAGTATAAACAAGGTGGCAACAAACCAACAAAAATATTTTATATTATAAATGCAGCACAACTATATGAAAATACAAGAAAAGTAGCATTGGAAGAAGAAATATATAGAAAAATGAGCAGGTGGTACGATACGAAATGAGTAGAAATACATGCCATTATTAGTCTTAAGAACTTTGGACATTAATGTCGCATTGTACTGAAATCCCAATTTAAGCATAAAATTTATAAGATGACCATTGAAACTATTCTGATATTAGAATTAGTTTAATAACTTAGTAAGAGGAAACTAAAATCTTTTTTTTAAATTAATTTTATTTATTTCTGTATGTGTGAATGTACTGTCTGCGTGCAAGTTTGTGCACCCGTGTCGTGCAATGCCGCGGAGGTCAGAAGAGGGCGTCGGATTCCCCTGGAACTGGAGTTCTCCTGGAATTGGAGTTTCAGACAGTTCTCAGCTGCCATGTGGGTGCTGGGGATCGAACCCAGGTCCTCTGCAAGAGCGGTCGGCGCTCTTAACCATCTCTCCAGCCCCGGAAACTAAAATCTTTTCTAATTATACAAATTATTATATTTCCTTATTATATCATCTAATTATGCAGATTATTCCATTCCATATTTATTTTATATACTTTATATATGCTTATTGTCTCTTAACTCATAAATATTTTGTGTTATGCTTACATACAATAATATATGCAAAAATATTTTAGGTTTATTTTTCTTGTTGGCCATTACATTCTATTGATGTGATAGTCATGTATAGTCAAATATACCTCTGTATAAATATATCAGAAGTTTCAGCTAGGTTTTTACTGTATTATTGGAACAGATGCTTTTTTAAATATTATAAAGTATTTTTGGAAGGTGGGGGGAATGAGAGAAACATTTAACTAAGCTTATATGATAGAGACAAATTACTTGACGTGTACATTCCATTTACCCAGATTCATTTTAGTGGCTCAGCTGATAAGTCCCTTCACCTACAGAGCTCTGCAAGTTTCTGAGATATGTGGCTCCTCTCAGCCAACTGTGTAAAATGCTGCATATAGCTGCTTAGAGCATGCCATTCGTCTAGCCTCATAGCTACTAGCCTCTACTGAAGCATGCTTGAAATAAACCAAAAAGGCGCCAGCCGCAGCTCAGGATAGGCTCTTTTATTCCCATATTCCTTCCTACTGTGGAACCATTAGGGTTCTCATGCATCCCGAGAAAGCAGAAATTAGAACGTGCAGGGGTTGTGGCTCAGATATGTATTTTTCTCACTGCAGATTTATATATCCTTTTCTGAACAACAACAAAAAAATATATATTTAAGCTTGATTAGGCCCAACTTTTGTTCCTTTCCTTAACTGACTATATTTATAGTCTTCAACTAGTTATATTTCAAGATTAATATTTCAGGGCTGGAGAGATGGCTCAGCAGTTAAGAGCACTGGCTGCACTTGAAGAGGACCTGGGTTTAATTCCCAACACCCACAGAACAGCTAACAACCATCTGTAACTCCAAATCGAGGGGATCTGATGCCCTTTTCTAACCTCTGTGGGCATTGCATGACACAGTGCACTTACATTCAGACAATATACTCATACATATAAAAATAAAAATTAATTTAAAGAGACAAACATTTCCACTGAATATGAAGAAATTATCATGTAGTCTTTCCTTTCTACTAATTTTATAAAGTAAAATCTTTCATGTAAATGTATTTTTGCAACAGAATAGTGAAATGTATCTCAAAAGGATCCTACCTTAGAGTTTAACAGTTACTTTGTTTCCTCTTAAGTATTATACTTAATATGGAAAAATAAATTTACTAATAAAACTCATATGTGTCCCTTTCTTAATAGTAATATTTGTATCACCTAATTAAAAATATTTGACAAGGAAACAGCTGGGCTGTTAAATATGTCAATATCTGTTTTAAATTATTACAAATTTATACAAAATACAGGTATTGTCTATGGAATGAACTATATTGGCATTTTATTCTCAGGTCAACAATTTCTACACTTAAAAATTACCTAAGTAAAGAAACCAAAAATTTAGTAGTATAACTTTCTTCATATATGAGAAGTACTTTATAATAATATTCTCTCACAATTTTTCAAATGTTCTTATGTATAAATGTGCAGGAAGTTTCAACTAAGTTTTTACTATATTTTGGAGTAGATGTTTATTTTTCTAAATTTACAAAGTGTTCTGGAGGGCACAGGACATGACAGAATCATATAAACTAAGTTTATATAATATAGGCAAATTACTTTTTTACTTTTTTAAAATTTTTTTTAAATTTTTTATTTTATTTATTTATGTGTATGAATGTACTGTTTTGCGTGTAGGTCTGTGCACCCATGTCGTGCAATGCCGCGGAGGTCAGAAGAGGGTCTCGGAATCCCCTGGAACTGGAGTTCTACTGGAATTGGAGTTACAGACGGTTCTCAGCCGCCATGTGGGTGCTGGGGATCGAACCCGGGTCCTCTGCAAGAGCGGCCGGTGCTCTTAACCGCTAGGCCATCTCTCCAGCCCCACTTTTTTACTTTTTAATTAAAAGATTCAGATTAAGAAAAAAGTTTGCAGTAGTTTTTTTTTTTTTTTTTTTTTCAAATCGGGGAAAATATAAGCAAAGACAGAAGACTAGGTCAACTTCATGAAATCTTCAATACATTAAGCTGTCCCTGATCTGGGACTCCTGAGCAACTCACCTACTTACAATCTTTGTGCAGTTGTAAAATCAGAACATTTTCAATCAGTGTTTTGGTTAGAAATTCTGCTGCTGACTTAATTCAGAGTTGAACAAAATTATAAGTAATTCGCTTAATTATGTTATCATTCCATTGAGACACAGTAAAATATTTGGATACAATTCTGAAACATGCACTCACATTCACCTAATTAACTAGACATTTTGTGTGTGTGTGTGTTTATAAATACAAGTGAGTGTATTAAACAGAGACAGCACAGCCTTTAAGAGAAGCTATAAAGCACGGCAAGCTGGTGCCCAGTGCTCCATGCGTTGATACTTAATCTTCCCCATCTCTGCAGCTGCTGAGTCCATCTTTACCTTCCCCTCTTCTAAATTAACCTGAGAGAGATGTCTAATAAATTCACTCACATTAATGTATAAATGACTGATTGCAGATGAAGGTAGAGGTATTTGCATTTTAAAAGATATAAAGGCCTTCAGCTAAAACATTATTTTTCATACTGTGTTTCATTGAATTATAGCTGTGATTCTTCAGTAGTTCTTAAAAATTTACTTTAAATTCCTTGCTTAGTTCTAATTCATTTTGTAACAAATTAAAAATACTTTAATTAAAATAAAATTATTTCCTTGAAAAACTGTTTCTAAAGCAAACAGATACTTCTGCTCTTCCTCTTCCTCATTTTTTTTGTTTCTCTGGGTTAGAACACTAGGCAGATTGATGAATGCATCAATCAATAGATAGAGAGATGATAGATAGACAGACAGACAGTAGGTATACATAATCCCACAAACACATTCCCATACAAATGCATATAAATACTTATGTTTTGAGTGAAAAGTCTATTATTCAACGAACATTTAAAATGACATGCTTTTGCATATTTAATGAAGAAAATTTAAAAAATGAATACATTATGTGAATATGTATTCATGTACAAGTAATATGAACCATGTACAAGTAAAAGGCCTACAAACTGCGATACTTTTGTATAGTATAAAATCCAAAAAGCACAAAACAATTGGCAGAAGTAAAAGCAGAGTGACAGCACTAGTATTTAAGGGAAAGTGAAGATCATTTGATGGTAGACATTTTGCTCATAAGTAAATTGCATTCATTAACTATTTGCAATGAATAAGAGACTTATGCTAGTTTATATACCAATCACACTTTTTTCAGAGAAGACTAGATTTAAGCATTTTCCCAACTGCATGTAAGGAACCAGGAATAAAACTGAAATTTTAGTTTTCTATGAAAAGTAAAATAAAATTCTGTAAATTGAATTTTGAGGGAAAGTCTGAAATATACAGAAAAGAATGTTTCATAAATTTGTATGCACAGCCGGGCATGGTGGCACATGCTTTTAATCCTAGCACTTGGGAGGCAGAAGCAAGTGGATCTTTGTGAGTTCAAGGCCAGCCTGGTCTACAGAGGGAATTCCAGGACAGCTGAGGCTACAGGGAGACCCTGTCTCAAATAAGACAAAAGAAAAAAAATTGTATGGACAGAGTTAGTAGGTTCTTTGACCATTAAGGTAACATGGAACTAGAACACACCTAATACTCCAATATCTGCTTGCAAAAATATTCAGACAATATATACATTTAAAATGAAAACAATGCAACTCTGAAAAATGTTTTCTAACCAAAATGTGAAGACCTCTCAAGGAAACGAACCATGGCACTTCTGATAAATGTAATTTTGTATTAACAGATTCTGCCATAAGACTTTAAGTGTAAAGACCATTGTTGATGATGGTTAAGGAAGATGTAAAAGTTTATATTATTCCATTACATGTCTATCCGTGAATATAGTTTGAGTGTCACCCAATGAAAACAAAATACACAAATCGATGGAAAACAATAAGGCTCTAACAAAACCACTGCCTTCATCAAAATGATGTCAGTATTCTTACAGACAGGCCACTTTGAAAATGCTGGCCTCTAAAAAGTGAACCTTTTTGGAACTTGGTGGTGCACATCTTTCAGCCCAGCATTTGTGAGGCAGAGACAAGTGGATTTCTGTCAGACCGATATCAGTGTGGTCTACATAACACATTCCACTCTAGCTAGGGCTACAGATAAACAAAAAGAAACCAAGAGAGAGAGGGAGAGAGAGAGAGAGAGAGAGAGAGAGAGAGAGAGAGAGAGAGAGAAACCTTTTGTATTTGTACCAAACAAGGTGGTTTTTCTCATTCAGTATATTTTTAGAAAAATATTGCTCAAAAAAAAAAAAGAAAAAAACAAAAACCCAAACATAGCTGGGTATGGTAGTTCCAGGCCTTTAATCCCAGCACTCGGGAAGCAGAGACGTGGATATCTGTTAGATTGAGTCCACCCTGTTCTACCTAGTGAGTTCCAGGCCAGCTATGGCTACAAGGAGACTATTTAAAAATAATTAATTGGGTAATTAATTAATTAATTCTTACTTTGCAAAAGAAAATAGCCTTTGACTACTTTATAAAGTTTAGGGGCTGGAGAGATGGCTCAGCGGTTAAGAGTACTGACTGCTCTTGCAGAGGACCCGGGTTCTATTCCCAGCATCCACATGGCAGATAAGAACCGTCTTTATTGCCAGGTGTGGTGGCTCATGCCTTTAATCCCAGCACTCGGGAGGCAGAGGCAGGTGGACCTCTGTGAATTCAAGGCCAGCCTGGCACACAGAGTGAGCCCCAAATATTAAATAAATAAATAAATAAATAAATAATAAATAAATAAAATAGTTTAAAAACCACTGAGCAAAAATAATTACATTCAAACTTTAGAGTTTTAAACGGTTTTTAGAAGCAAAGGGAGGTGCTGCCAGGAGATGCTGGACTTACACCTTGAATTCTCATCAAGTATGTATCTCCTTCTACATGGGCACTGCTGGCCAGGTACTTGTCATAGAGAAGTTTATCTAAAACAAATTGGCATATTGTGTCATCCAGAAGATGTTCAGGGATTTCATTCACATTTACAGATGCTAAATCTTTTATTTGGCCAGAATTTTCCAAGGTCTAACATGGACTCATTGACAAAAAACATGTTTAGCACTTACACAAATATTTTAAAACATACATATATAGAGAGAGTGTGTATATTGGATTGTTCTTATCTTCTCCTTGTAGTAAAAACTGTTGCTTTTTAAATTATTTATATTAGTAACCAAAATTTGTTTTTCTGAAATAAACACATTTAAATAGAAAACAGACTAAAACAACAAAACCAAATAACACGGAGGTCATTCCGTATGGTAAAGAAATGTGAAAGTAGCTAAAAAGAGGCTAAAGTTTAGAAAACTATAGAGATTGGGGCTGGTAGGATGGTTCATTGAGTACAGGCTTGCTGTCAAGCCTGAAAACCTGAGTTGATCTCCAAGACCCATGTAGTAGGATGAGAGAAATAATTCCTGCAAATTGTCCTCTGACATCTGCATACACATCATGGCATTGGTGTGCTCACACACATAAAACACACAAAAGAAAAATATAAATAAACTAGAGGGAGCCCTTGTAGGACCTTCTCCTCCCTCCTATTGTTTGTGTTGTCCTGAATACTGTGTGAACATTATTTCTATTTGTCAGTAGCTTTTTACATTACATGTACTGGATATTATATCCACCAAGAAAAAGCGTGTCTGTGGATGTAATAACAGATGCTTTCATACCACTTTGATTTCTGCATGCATGAGTACTGTAGAAGATTGAAGCCATGGCTGTTTTTATGAGCCAGAAGGTAGAGCCTGTGGATTGTGATTGGCTGTCAAAGAGTATGTCTACTTCACATGACTTCATTATCAATTTCCCTGTAATGTGCAAAAATTAGGAAGACAAAAAAGAAAAGAATTCAATCCAAAATGCATCTTCAAGCAGAATAAATAGGAAAAGGTCTGCAAAACTTTGGCAAAACTTGAATCTTTTTTTGCCTTTGATGGTAAATAAGATAATTAATTCCAGTGTCTTCATCTTTAAATTGAGGCTATGAGCTCTGAAAGAGATGGTTCTAATTTATGTGTGCTGCACATTATGTTACCCAGATAACTGTACAAAGGATTTAAGTAGTAAGAATTTGACACTTTGTGTACCTTTATAAATTATATGTACCAGAGGGTTGATGTTAATGGACACTCGCCATCCATTATTACCAATTTTCTAAACATTTCCTTGGGTTATTTAGGGTAATTTAGATGGCAGTGTTTTAAGTTGTCTAAATATAAATGTAATATTCATCTTAGATCTGGAGATGATGTATTTGGCATTCAAACCCAGGCAAGCAGAACAATTTCCAAGCATTTAAATTCAGTGATTAAGTCAATTAAATTTAGAAACCAGAAAAGAATTTCATGCAGCACAATTATACCTAGATGTTAAAATTGTTGAAGAAAGATCACGGCATTTGAGATGTTGCATTTCACAAAAAAATATGCATATAATAATATCATGGTAATTTCGTTGGTTGAAAACAGATAGATCCAAACATTTGCCGTTTAGTAACCTTTATAGGAGATGTCTCTAAATGAGTTCCTAATTGTATGTTTTTAAACTCCCTCCTTTGAAACATTTCAGTATTAGGAAATGAAATAATTGCACATACTTAATAAAGGCACCTAAATACCAAAATTGAAATTTAATAATATGTATCTCTCTGGGCATCTTTTTAAAATTTTTTTATGTGTATGAATGTACTGTCTGCATGTAGGTTTGTGCACCCATGTTGTGCAATGCTGCAGAGGTCAGAAGAGGGTGTTAGATTCCTTTGGAACTGGAGTTCTCCTGGAATTGGAGTTATAGACGGTTCTCAGCTGACATGTGGGTGCTGGGGATAGAACCCAGGTCTTCTGCCAGAGCAGCTGGCACTCTTAACCACTAGGCCATCTCTCCAGCCCCTCTCTGGGAATCTTATAGTGATGGCACTTTGATGTAGTTTTTAAGCAAACATATGCATGATGCATGCCTCTGTGTGCAGGTGCGTGTGTTTATAGAGTTATGGGTCCATAGGTAGGGATGTGTACTTGGTGGCCTGAGGAGGACCCTGGGTGTCATCTACAGAAATGCATATTCCGTCTTGTCTTTGACACAAGGTCTCTCACTGGCCTAGAACTCACCAAATAGGGTACATTGGTGGCTAGGAAGCCCAGGGATACTCCTGTCTCTGATTTCCTGGCACTGGGGTTTCAATCCATACCACAAAGCCTCACTTTTTTTTACATGGGTTCTGCAGATCTACTCAGGTGTTTATCACTTGTAAGACAAGCTTTTTACTGATGGCAAGCCACCCTTCTCATATTTGTCAAATTAACATGCTTTTAAAATTTATGAAATAATAGTACAATTATAGAATAAGGCATTTCTTATTTTTAAAAACTACATGTAGCTCAGTTGGTAGAGTGGTTACCTGGCATGCACAAAACCATTTGTTACATCCTCAAGACTGTGCTATAAATTAAGCAGAGTGGCCCACATCTGTAATTCCCACCCTGGTTAGGTAAACACAGGAGCATCAGAATTTCAAAATCATCCTTGGCTGCATGGTGAATTAAAATCCAAACCATGCTTGGGGGCTGGAGAGATGGCCTAGCGGTTAAGAACTAGGCCATCTCTTACCGACTGCTCTTACAGAGGACCCGGGTTCGATCCCCAGCACCCACATGGCGGCCAAGAACCGTCTGAAACTCCAATTCCAGGAGAACTCCAGCTCCAGGGGAATCTGAGACCCTTCTGACCTCCGCGGCATTGCACGACACAGGTGCACAGACTTGCATGCAGGCAGTACATTCATACACATACATAAATAAATAAAATTAATAAAAAAAATTAAAAAAATCCAGACCATGATATATAAGACCCTGTTTCAAAAAATGATAAAATAAAACTATTTTGAAAAATGTTAAGACCAGAAGTTTGGTCTAGTTCCCCTATAAATCCACATTGATTTATCATGAAGTATTTATGAAATGTCTAGTTGTCAAATCAGTGTAAAACATCACAAAAATGCTAGGGTCTTACAAATTTGGAAAGCATAATCCAGAACTAGGAATTAATTAATAGTTTTGGAATAACTGACACATTAGATCTGTAATGCCATTAGAGCATTTTTGAAATATGCTTATATCATTTCTAGGACTATAAAATACTTTTATATTATGTGACTATTATTGTCTTTTTCCCCCCGAACTTAACAAACTTTAAAAATTAAACAGGTAATATAATTCTAAATCTCAAATATGGAACTAGTAAGACCACAACACCATTCTGAGCTGATTGTAGTTGATAAGGAATCATTGAAACAGAAACGATGTTTTCTCTCTCTTTCTTTCTTTCTCTTTCTTTCTTTCTTTCTTTCTTTCTTTCTTTCTTTCTTTCTTTCTTTCTTTCTTTCTTATGCTTGGAATAAAACCCAGGATCCTCTGCATGCCAGGCATTTACTGTCCCACTGAGCCACAACTCTAACCCCAAAACTGTATTTTCTAATACATGAATGAATTCATTGCCCTGAAATAAATTGAAAGCTTTAAAATGGATATAATCCAAGAGGATAGATAGCAATGGCAGAGCAAATAAATACAGGAAAACTTGAGAAAAATGAATTTTAGTAGCATTTGCATTTTGGAAAAAAAAACATGGCTTAGTCATCAATATAGTGAAGACATGAAAGAGGGAAAGATTT
The DNA here is from genome assembly GCA_009823505.1 of Rhizomys pruinosus. NCBI lineage: Eukaryota > Metazoa > Chordata > Mammalia > Rodentia > Spalacidae > Rhizomys > Rhizomys pruinosus. Next base: position 244,591 of record VZQC01007016.1, on the reverse strand, counting down.
GTTTTCTTGAAGCTCTTAATTAAGGCTCGGACTGTATATATTATGATTTCGAAGGCAGAATTCTTTGTTTTCAATTGGCTCAGTGCTGTCTTGAACCCTTCTACATTTCTAGCTATTGATTTTAATTGAATGCTCAGAGAAGGATGGAGAATTGAAATGTTTTGACATGTCATGTTGCATAGATGCTGATGTATGATATTGGAGAGAAAATTATCAACATTTTTTCCTATGACATATGTGTATGATCCTGAGTCTATTAAAAATAATGTCAAGATTATAGCCAGATGTATGATTTAAATTTATAGTAATGAAAATAAAAAATATTTTTTCAATTTAAGACATTGGATGATTATATAAACTGTAACTAATTAAGCATTTGTATGTAGAGCATGCATTCACAAGATTTGTATAAAATCTCACATTCCAATATGTAGCAACCATACAGCTTTCCTCAACAGAAAGCCTTACAGCAAATTTGTCCTTTGAGAGTGATAGATAATTTGCAGCCACAGTGATAAATGTCCCCAAAGGAATTTATAATGACTTTTCCTATCAGTTCATATCATCAATACATATGATGACAAATTAGTGAAGATTTTAAAAAATGTAAACATGAAAAAACTGTCACAAAGGCATGGGATCAATATATTATGAGTGAACCTAGTTCATGATTCTGATTTTTCCTCCACTGGCTTTAGGGATCTTATTTTCTTTTACCTTAAGATAGAAAATAATATCCAGGAAAACTATAATCTAATTGAGCAGGAAACTTCAGTTACACCATCTTATGAAATAATACCTCATTTATATATCTCAGATTCTGAACTTTTATTTTACCTTTATTTATAGACTTTTTTCTGATAATCTCTATGGATTAATGGCCACAATACAGCACCTGATTTTCTTTGCATACATTTATATAATTCCAGTAAGTGCTGCTGTGTTCAGTAGAGAGCAAAGACACCTGGTTCTTGAAAGAATCAAATGTTACCATCCACTTGACTTTGAATAACAAATTTATGTTAACCAAAGCAACTTGCCACTGGAGTTCCATGCCCAGGAATTTAGTTTCTATGAATATAGTCTTTTATTATAAAGATCTAATTAACGTATGAATGCCAGCTTCTTGGACAGAATCCAGCCCACTGTATTTTTAAGGAAACTGATCATGTTTTTTTCTTCTGGAATGGAACAATCATATGGATCCCACTCCTATACAGTATATAATAAAACAGCAGTTTAATTGTTCTTTTTTCCTTTAATCAACAATGAATTTATAAACCATGGACTTGTTAAAATGTCTGTTACAGACAGAGACTATTTGTTGGCTATATATTATTAGCTATTAATCTGATTAAGCTAAACAATTCTTAATATTATAAAGTGGTGATCATCTGAGATAAGGCTAAATATCTTGTGCTGGATAGCTTTAGTGTCAACTTGACACACCTGGTTGAAGTAGCCTCAGTTGGGGAATTGGCTCCATTGGATTGGCCTGTGGTCACATCTGTGGAGTATTGTCTTGATCATCGAGTAGTGTGGGAGGGCCCAGCCCACAATGAGTGGTGCCACCCTGGGCAGGTTGTTGTGTACAGTATAAGAAGGCACGTTGGGCATGGACCAGGAGAGCAAGCCAGTGAACAGCATTCCTCCATGGCCTGTGCTTCAGCTCCTGACTCCAGGTTCCTGCCCTGAGTTCCTGCCTTGGGCTCCCTGAATGATGAACTGTGACCCAGGAGATGTAAGCTGAATAAACCCTTTCCTTGCCAAGTTGGTGTTAGTCAGAGTGTTTTGTGTTTTGTCACAGTAATGGAAGACAAACTAGAACAGAAATTGATACCAGGAGTGGGGTTTTGCTGTGACAGAACTGACCTTTGTGTTTTGGGGAAGCATTGTTTTGGCATTTGGAACTTTGGGCTGGGAAAATCATGGAATGCCTAAAGATCTTTGTTGTGGAGCTTGGAGCAGTTTTGCTGAAAGAGTTGTAGAAGACGGAGGCCTGGTTTGTGAAGTTTCTAGTTTCAAAGGGAAGCAGAGATCATCAGGACTGTTAAATCTGTGGGTTCTGGTCAGCTGGGGCTGAAGAATCAGCTCTAAGTAACAAGAGAATAGAATCTGAAGTGAAATCTTTGCTGTACTGGGACAATTGATGCTGGTTAGCTGGGGCTGAAAAATCAGTAAGTAATAAGAAACCAGCATCACTGTGGTGAAATCTTCGAGGAAGAATTTCTTCAGGGTCAGCACACAGAAGCTATGATCCAGAAGGGGCCTGAGCCTCCATCTCGAGCCAGAAGCAGGACTTGGTAATGTGTAAGAGTCTCCTATATGGTTCTGGTGTTGAAATTTGAGGGGGTCACAGAGAGCAGCCGAGGCTTGGCACTGTGAGAGGTCAGGAAAGACCATTGGTGGAAGTGCACCTCAGTTGCAGTGAAGACCCCAGGATTTCAAGGGTCATGGAGAGAAGCTGTGGCTTTGCACTAGGAGAGGTCAGAAGAGACAGAGACGACCAGTGAAGGTGCTGCTTCAGTTTCAGTGGCGATCCCAGCTTTTTGGAGATGCCAGGACCATGGGATGACCACCGAAATCAGCAGCAAGTGTGAAATGGACCTGGCTTGGGCCTGCCAGATGAGCTGTGTGTACCACGGATGGCAGAGTCAGAGAAAAGGAGCTGCTGAAACCCTTTGGAGCCCAGAAGATTGTGAGTGAATCTCAGGTGTCCAGCCTTGAGCTACTTTGCTGGACTTAGGTTTTGTTTGAGTGTGCCTGATTCTTCCCTTTGAAATAAGACAGTACTTGTTTTGGATTTTACAGCAGCCCACAGCTAAGAGACTTTTAACAGACTGTGAACTTTTAAGTGTTTGGACATTTTAAGGACTGTGGGGCTTTTAAGGTTGTACTGTCTCAGGTTGTGATTAATGTTAATACCGTACTTTGGGGATAAGAACTGGAAAGGTGGTGGTTTAATAGTGATGTGTTTTGTGTGTCAAGTTGACAAGAGGTCAATTGTGCTGGTTGGCTTTAGTGTCAACTTGACACACCTGGGTTGAGGGAGCCCCAATTGGGGAATTGGCTCCATTGGATTGACCTGTGGTCACATCTGTGAGTATTGTCTTGATCATCGAGTAGTGTGGGAGGGCCCAGCCCACAATGAGTGGTGCCACCTGGGCAGGTTGTTGTGTACCGTATAAGAAGGCAGGCTGGGCATGAGCCAGGGGAGCAAGCCAGTGAATAGCATTCCTCCATGGCCTGTACTTCAGCTCCTGCCTCTAGGTTCCTGCCCTGAGTTCCTGCCTTGGGCTACCTAAGTGATGAACTGTGACCCATGAGATGTGAGCTGAATAAACCCTTTCCTCCCCAAGTTGGTGTCAGTCAGAGTGTTTTGTCACAGCAATGGAAGACAAACTAGAACATATCTCCATGGATAAACCTGACGACTAATTTAAACTAGCCTTGGGGAGATTTTTTGAGAAAGATCAACTATCTGATGAAAGCCATACTGTTATTCTAATTATGCCATAATATGACTTAAAATAACAATCTCATTTCATTCTTTTATTTACAAAGTTGTTCCCATTATCCTCATATTTTACCTGTACAAGGACTGAAAGATTGCTCCTGCTTGAGAGATTCATTAAAAGAGAATAATTATATTATATTTCACAGATTGGCAGAGAGAAAATGTGTCTTTGAACAATTCCATTTCCCTGAACAGTTGTTCATTTCAGATATGGAGACAGGCCTATTAAGTACTTTCTACACTTTTTAAATATGTCAAAGCTAACCATTAATACTGAAATTAGTAATTTGATTCTGATTTAATGAAAGAAATTGTCACTATTTGTAAAATACCTTTTTTGTGAATGAAACACACACAAAAAACAAATTTTTACAAAAAATTACTTAACAACAAAATCCACTAGAATCATACTTTGCAAAATCATTTACATTCCTGATTCTTCTGATCAAATCCTTAGAATGCTGACTTTTTCATCTAAGTTTTTAGACAAAAATGCACAAAACTTATTTCTTACTCAATTTAGAATTCAGATTTTCAGAATATCTTGTTAGAATATTACTAAGAGAAAAATCAACCAGTGTCAATCAATTGCATTTTTAGATTTCCCAAAAAAAGCATCAGATAATCGTAATTGGAGGTTTCTTCTTATTTAAAAAGTTAAGTACATAAAATATGACAAACGAAAAAGAGGACAAAGTTACATGCTTCACATCTTTTTTAAAAAAATACTTTTATTGGTGATTTGTGTATTTCATACATTATCTTTCAGTCCAATTAAGAAACATTCCCCTCTCCCTGCCCCTACCCCATCCCAGTTCATGTCTTCTGCCATACATATCTTGCATCTTTCTCTCAGTCTTTCCAAATTTTTTCACTACAGAAGCTTTTTGTTTTGGATAGAGTTGAACTGTATCAGTCAGTTCTTTGACCCAGTCTTTGTATTGTTGTTGTTCCCTCCCCTTTGTTTTGCTCCAACATATGCCTATATATTCATCACATATATATCAAAATTATGACTTCTGAGAATACACTGTATGTTGATTCCAAAATGTGTTTAGGCATTCATATTTCCCATTTAATTTTATATTACTCTAAGATATGAATACGTACCTTCCACCTATATACAGTAATTACAGAGTCTGAAAATAAGTGGTAGAGCCTGTTAAGAGATTCACATTATAACAACACAGTTGCTTTCAGATAAAAAGAAATATAACGATAATGTTGTTCAGCTTGCCTTTCAACTGGAGATTTGGTGTTAGGGTCCACAAAGAGGGAAATCACTTGCCATTTGTTTTTCTGGGACCGTGTCACTTCACTTAGCACAATGGCTTCGAGTTCCATCCATTTACCTGCAAAGTTTATGATGTCATCTTTCTTTACCGCTGCATAGAACTCCATTGTGTAGATGTACCACATTTTTTATCTACTTGTCTGTTGAGGCTCATTTGGGTTGGTTCCAGCTCTTTGCTCTTGTGAAGAAAGCTGCAGTAAACATAGCTGTGCATGTATCTCTGCAGTAGGATGAGTCTTGTGGGTAAATCCCAGGAGCAGCATGACTGGGTCTGGTGGTAGGCTCATTTTGAGTCTTTTATGGGTTCTCCACACTGCCTTCAATAGTGACTGTAGAGATGGCCTAGCGGTTAAGAGCGCTGACCGCTCTTACAGAGGACCCGGGTTCGATCCCCAGCACCCACATGGCGGCCGAGAACCGTTTGAAACTCCAATTCCAGGAGAACTCCAGTTCCGGGGGAATCCGACACCCTCTTCTGACCTCCGCGGCATTGCACGACACGGGTGCACGGACCTGCATGCAGACAGTACATTCATACACATACGGAAATAAATAAAATTAATAAAAAAAAATTAAAAAAAAATAGTGACTGTATCAGTTTACATTCCCACCAGCAGTGGATGAGTGTTCCCCTTTCCCCACAACCTCTTCAGCACTTGGTATCATTTGTTTTCTTGATCCAAAGTAACTTTTCGAAGAGCTTAGGTTGGCTTATAGTTCAGACAGAGAGTCCATAATAGCTGGGGAAACATCACAGCAGATGGCCATAAGCAGGAAACATCCAGCAGATGGCCATAGGCAGGAGACATTACAGCAGATGGCCATAAGCAGGAAACATCACAGCAGATGGCCATAGGCAGGAGACATCACAGCAGATGACCATAAGCAGGAAACATCACAGCAGATGGCCATAAGCAGGAGACATCACAGCAGATGGCCATAAGCAGGAAACATCACAGCAGATGGCCATAAGCAAGAAACATCACAGCAGATGGCCATAAGCAGGAAACATCACAGCAGATGGCCATAAGCAGGAAACATCACAGCAGATGGCCATAAGCAGGAAACATCACAGCAGATGGCCATAAGCAGGAAACATCACAGCAGATGGCCATAAGCAGGAAACATCACAGCAGATGGCCATAAGCAGGAAACATCACAGCAGATGGCCATAAGCAGGAAACATCACAGCAGATGGCCATAGCAGGAAACATCTCAGCAGATGGCCATAAGCAAGAAACATCACAGCAGATGGCCATAAGCAGGAGACATCACAGCAGATGGCCATAAGCAGGAAACATCACAGCACATGGCCATAAGCAGGAAACCTCTCAGCAGATGGCCATAAGCAGGAAACATCACAGCACATGGCCATAAGCAGGAAACGTCACAACACATAGCCATAAGCAGGAAACATCTCAGCAGATGGCCATAAGCAGGAAACATCACAGTACATGGCCATAAGCAGGAAACATCACAGTACATGGCCATAAGCAGGAAACATCTCAGCAGATGGCCATAAGCAGGAAACGTCACAGCACATGGCCATAAGCAGGAAACCTCTCAGCCGATGGCCATAAGCAGGAAACATCACAGCAGATGGCCATAAGCAGGAAATGTCACAGCACATGGCCATAAGCAGGAAACATCACAGCAGATGGCCATAAGCAGGAAATGTCACAGCACATGGCCATAAGCAGGAAACATCTCAGCAGATGGCCATAAGCAGGAAACGTCACAGCACATGGCCATAAGAGATCACATCTTAAATCCCAAATATACAACAGAGAGAGAACTGGAAATGGAGTGAGGCTATAAACACTCAGAACCTGTCTCCAATGACATACTTCCCCAGCAAGTCTCCCCTTCTTCCAAAGGTTCCATGACCGCACCAAGCAGTTCTACCAACTGGGGGCTAAGGGCCCAATGTTTGAATCTATGGGGAACATTTCTCATTCCAACTAGCACAGACAGTCTCTACAGCCAGGGCCCAGGTGTTGCCACATTCTGCAAGACAAATCCATTACATGAGTGACAGTGAGGTAAAAAAGATAGTTATTATTCAATATACCATACCAGGAGGCAGGGTGACTAGAAACCTCAACTTTGTCTTTGGTGCCATTTACTTGGGTTCTGGAATTACTGAGAGAATGAATGGGAAAGTGGGAGAAGGAGCAAGTGATATGCATGGCGGATGATGCTGGTCTGGCTGGTCATTAATTCAGGGACTGTTCGGACAGGGCCTTCTGGCCAAAGGGAAATCTTTTTAGGAAGCAAACAAATTTTCTCCCATCATGTATTGTTCTGCCGTAAATAACTGCTCCCTCTTAAGAGGAGCAGTTGATTCATTGGACTCAGCCTACAGGGCTTGAGGTTCTTACTTAGACTTGAAAATATCTTAGTTATTATTAGTGTCTACTCTCAAAGAGAAAAGTTACATACAAAAAGAACTATTTAACCTTGTATCATTGCCGTGTTTTAGATAAACACCCTGTAAGTGATCCATATTCTGCATTATGCAGGAATCCAATTCAAAGTTGAGGTTGAAAAGGAACCAGCCACTTCCCTAACTGATGGCAGTGGTTTTAGCAAAAGGAACCTCTAACCCCATGTCTGGTCAACTTTCTATACTTGATAAAAATGGGTCCTTATAGCTTAGTCATGTCTTTACCTCACTCTGCCTAGCTCATCAATATCAAAGTATACAAACATCTCATCAGCCAGGCAAGAAACAAGTAATCAATACACCTTTTACCTGGGCTAGAAACATGAATGATGCTTTGTGATCCATAAAGATGGTAACTTTATACAATTTCAACAATATTTAAATATGCGTAAAGCTTGTGGAGCTTTCAAAAACACTCAAATATATCTACATGTTTCATTTGAAAAGTGTGTAGGTATACTATGAATGCATACTAACAGGGATATTTTTAAACAGACAGATTTGTAGAATTTAGACATTTTTGTAGTTAGACATTATTTTAACCATTCTTCAGTAATACCTTACCTTCTGTTTTTTTTTTTTTTTAATTAATGAGGATTGGTTCACTCATGGGTTTCAAATTTATTAAAATACACTATTAGATTTCAATTTCTTTTTTGTTTTTGATTTCTGCTGCTTTGTTTTTGAATATTTTATATATGTTATCTTTGTAAACATTACTTCTCATCCAAATGTTCATATAAAAGTCAGCAATCAACAAGGAACTGTAACAGGTGTTTTCATACTGAAAGAAGTGAATGAATATGCTGTTTATGATAGATACTGAAATTTAACTTCCTTTGCAAATCTAGAAAACAGTGTTACCAAAAACAAAACAAACAAAAATGAAATAAATGAATCAGTTTATATGTAAAAGATGCATTAAGCTAAGAAAAAGTTTACATATAAAACCCTTGCAGTAGACTTTCATATATAAGGCTGATTGGTTATTAATGAGTGCTCAGATAAAAAATGTTGAAAGTATGTTGTAATGTGTGTGCATGTATGTGTGTGTGTACATTGAAATGAAGCACAGAATAACATCGCCTCATACAAATGATGAAAATACCTTAATAGATCAAGGCATTGTTCTTAATAGGAATATCAGGACATTGGGGTGAAGTGGGGAGACAAAGCACAGTGTAATTTTATATTGAGGAAGTTCAGTGAGAGAGAAAACAAAACATCATTCTCTAAGATACAAATCATTAAAGCCATTACTAAGAAAATTAGGGATGGCAGATGTGTAACCAAAGGGAGTAAAGATACAAATACTATGTGCCATGCTAAATTTATCTGAGGGAAAAGCGATACAATAAATAAGTACACAAAGGAAAGAAAGATGAGTCTGATGACCTGAGTTCAGTTCCTGGAACTCAACATGGTAAGGGGAATGAACTGATTCCCGGATTTTGTCTTCTAACCACAAGCATGTCATGGCATGAGTGTGTCATTCCAGCCCACACACATACAAAACAAGCAAACAAACAAACAAATGAATAAATAAATAAATGTAATATTTTTAAAGAGTAGCATTCTGAAATATTTCTCATCTGCCTTTGTTTGACTTATTATTTCTCTCATCTCTTCAGAATAGATGATCAATTCCTTCTGGGATATTTGTCCCAGTAATTATCATCTGCCCTCCAGTTGATTCTCTTTGGGTATTAGGATGTTTGAAATAGTTTATTTTCCTGGGCTATTTGGGGGTGCCTTGTGAATTTATTTATTGCTTTTCCCTCAGATAAATTTATCACGGCACATGGTATTTGATATCTTTACTCCCTTTGCTTACCCATCTGCCATCTCTAATTTTCTTAAAATCCAGCTGACCACAGTACTAACCACATAAGCAGGTCACCATGACTACTGCCACTGATCTTGCACAGAGTCCAAGTTACCTTAACAGCCACTTCAGGTGGCATCTGCTGCTCTCAAATGACATAGGCCTTCCTAGAAGTACAGTGCATTAGTGCAGATGCACAGACCTGTTTGTGTGAATCCTCTCAGAAGCAGGAGTATATGAGCTGCCTAGCAAATTAATGACATTGTGAGATGCTGCCTGCTGGGGTGAAAATAAATTCTAGGAGAAGACAGGGGACAGGTAATGGGCCTTAGCTATGCTGTGAAACACTTTTCAAACCAGTGCTGACTGTGTACCAATAGATGTGGCAATAACTGTCAACAAGATTTATAGTACTTTCACCCAGACTCAGGAAGAAGGAAAAGACCGGTGGTGGGATTGTGCTTCAAGTTTACTGCACCTGCTTCTGAAGATCTCTCCCAGGCCAGTGTCACTGCCTCCTTGCAGATCATTTGCCAGTCTCAGGGAAGTGTTGCAATGCTTAGTGAATTTGAGTCTGCATACTCTTGTTCCTGCATGTGCTATCATTTTAGTGTGGGTGATGATGTCTATGATTCTTATTTAAAATAAAATAAAAACTCTCACATGATTAGCAACTCATTGCAGGTTCTCATAAAGTATAAGCATCGTTTATGTTTTTTGCTACTTGATAATGAAATGTAGTCACTAGAAGAGGCTCCGTGCTTTTCATGACAACCCTGAGTCATTATGCCATTAAGAGTCAAATAACCTTTAAGTGATGGTTTCCTATTACTCATAGTCCACTGCTACTGGTGTCTTAAATCTGATTTCCTTTCTGCAAAAGTTGTGTGTGTGTGTGTGTGTGTGTGTGTGTGATACACGAGGAACATATGCATATAGCTCCTTTTCCATAAACGACAGTGAATAAACAGATTATGCTTTTATTAACACTGTTTTCTCAACTTAATTATTTTCTTAATTAACTGATGGTTTCTGTCTTCATTAGGAATTGTGTGGGATGGACAAAACTTTAAATGGAATGGGACCTAGCTCTTTAATTGAACAAACTGATTATCCTTATGTTAAATTGGTTTTACTTTTAAGGCTGGTAGATAGGTTTTTAAAAAATTATTTTAGAGTTTGGCGTCGTGTTGTACACCTTTAATCCCAGTATTCCACAGTCAGAGAGGCAGGCAGATCTCAGTGAGGTCCAGGCCAGCCAGGTCTATATGGTAAGTTCCAGGCCATCTGGGGCTATAGGTGCGCACTATCTCAAGAAACATATATATATGCCATGCATGCTTAATGCACAGAAAACAGTGCATAATAGCATTAAGACAAGAAGTATCAATGTAGCCAGGCGTAGTGGCACATGCCTTTAATCCTAGCACTTGGGAGGCAGAGGCAGGCGGATCTTTGTGAGTTCAAGGCCAGACTGGTCTACAGAGTGAGTTCCAGGACAGCTGGGGCTACAGGGAGACCCTGTCTCGAAAAGACCAAAAAAAAAAAAAAGAAGTATCAATGAGTTTGTAAGTCACTCCCTCTCTACCTCAATGTCCATCTAGTCCCTCTGATTCTGAGTGTCCTCTCTCACTCAAGTCTACTCAAGCCCAGTGGTCCTTTTGATGCTTATGAAATTCACACCTTGGTAACACCTCAGAACCTTTTCATTAACATTCCCTCTATCTGGAATATTTTTATTGCAGGTCTTCAGGTGGCTTCTCCTTCATTCTTTATCACTGAAAACAGATCATCGTTAACATATACTGTCCTGGAAGACTATTTGAACCCCTATCTAAAATACCATCCTATCCCTCCCTCCCTCTTGAATTGTTTATCTTTTGTAGAGCCTTAAGTACTATAATTAACTGTAGCCTAGGAATAAAAGTACACATTTGATAGATGTAGTTGATGAGTTCTGACAAAGTATATTAACATTTTGTCAGACCAAGAAACTGGATAATACCTCTATCAGTAACTTTCCTGTTGCTTCAATAAAACACTAAGACAAAAAGCAACCTAGGATACAAAAGGTTGATTGTAGCTTATGGTTCCAGAGGGCTAGAATTTATCATGTTGGGGAAGACAAGACAAACAGGCAGGGCAGAGATAGCTGCACAAGTACACACGGGAAGAAGAGGGAGAGGACAGGAAGTGTGACAAGGCTGCAAATGTTCAAAGCCACCACTATGGATGTAATTCTTCAGTAAGTCTCTACCTCCTAAATAGTCTATAAATTCCACTAACAGCACCACCAACTGTGGACCAAGTGTTCAAATGCATGAACCCCTGGGAGCTTTTTCTCATTCAAGGCACAAGACTACCTTCTCAAAGAAACCACAATCGGATGCCCAATTCAGTATCCTTACTTTGATCAATGTGGGTAAATTTTGCCAGTTTTTTAGTTCTCTTTAATGAAACGCTTGTATCATTTGTGTCTGACTTGTTTTTTTAAATATTTTTTATTTTATGTGTTTGCATATATTGCCTACATTGTGTAAGTATACCCATGTTGTTCAACGTCCAGGAAGATCAGAAGAGGGTGTTGGATTTCCCGGGAACTGTACTTACAGTTTTTAGCAGCCATATGGCTGCTAGGAATTGAACATGGTCCTCTGCAAGAACAGCCAGTGTTCTTAATTGCTGAGCCATATTTCCAGCCCCGTGTATCTGACTTCTTTAATTCCATATTTTTCATTTGTTAATAATCATAATATGAGTAAAAATGCTTGCCAATGAGACTATTATTTGCTGCTAGAAATACTCTTCCAAGTATTCCCTGAGGAATGAAAATTTCTTGATTATAAAGTATGTCTATGTTCAGCTTTATTAGATCCTCCTAAAATTAGCAATAACTGTTTATATTCCAGTCGCCTGTGTATGAACAATACAAGATAAGATGCTATAGATGTGTTGGGACCTGTAGAACACAGTAGGAGGTCCTTAGATCATTGGGAGGCCTGCTCTTGGAAGACATGAAAGTAGTTTCATAAGAACCATATTCTTGAGACATCTGGATTTCATAAAAGCCAGAGCCTGAGCTGAGTTGGTCTTTGGCTTATATGATGATGTGAACTTCTCCCATCCACGATCCCACCAGTGTATCACTGTCCTCCACAAGGTCCTCATTCACTGGAGCTAAGCTGATCGCCATACTATGTCCTTGAATCCTCATAATTGTGAGTCAAATGAACCCTTTCCTTTACATACCCCATCCACTATTATTTCATTATAATAATGAGAAGCAGATGTAGTAAACAGATCTAGCAATATCTAGGTTATAAAGAACCCCTGAATTTGCATTAGGGTTGCATCACTTGTTTGCACATAGGTAGTTCATCTTTGTAAATTTCGAGTATCATTCTAAGAGCTGTTTGCCAGTTGACTTACAGGTTTCTGCTGTAATAGACATAGCTTTGGCCCAGAATCCTAGGGACTACATCACAATTTCCTTATTGGGACTTACTATAAAGTCCATGCAGCGCATTTGCCAACCACTTTTGTATCTAGTACTGTATCTTCTGCCTTATGGCTCATGTTTATGGACCAAATGTGTGTTTGTCCAACTTACTACAGATCCTTTTGCATCCTACAGCTGCCACAAAGCTGTGTGTCTTCTATGTCACCAAATAAAGGATGTAGAGTAGTACTCACATGTAAGAGCCCACTGCCTTTAAAACAAAAAGAGGCCTATGAGTGTTACATTTCTTTCTCAGTGCTAGGCAAAGTATTGAGACAATGTGGTGCTTTGTACTTTGGAGGCTATGTCCTGGAGTACTCCAGACCAGTGGGCACACAAGGTGAAGTAGCCTAGTGAATCTTTACAGAACTTATCTGTCATGATGTCAAAAGTCACTGGATAACCAAAGTGTCCAACCCAATACTATTTATTATTATTTTTTATTTGACATTATTCCAAAATATGCATATATATATTCCACACATAAGTCAAAATTACAAATTCTGAAAATAAACTATAGGTTGATTCCTAAACACATTTAGAGATTAACATTTTAACAGTAAATTTGCATGCAGGTATAAAGATGTGTAACTTCACATTCTCTTTTTTGGTTTTAGAATATGACTACCTGTCTTCCATCCATATATGGTAATTACAATGTGTGAATATAAGTAGTAGGGCAACTCTAGAGCCCATTTAGAGATTCACATTGGAATAGCACAGTTGTTTCAGATACAATGAAACGTAATAAGAAAGTTGCTCAGTTTGCCTGCCAACTGGAGATTTGGTGTTAGCATCCACAAATGAGGGAAACCATTCGCTTTTTTTTTTTTTTTTTTTTCTGGGTGACCTGTGTACTTACTTTACCAGCAAAGCTCAATGATTGTCAATCTTCTTTCTTTTTTTTTTTTTCTTTCTTTTTTTTTTTTTTATTTTATTTTATTGTCTTTTGAGTAGGGTCTCCTGTAGCCCAGCGTCGGTGGAACTCACTGTTGTAGACCAGGCTGGCCTTGAACTCACAAAGATCGGCCTGCTTCTGCCTCCCATAGTGCTAGGCATTACAAAGGCGTGCACCACACCACACCGGCCTAGAGAGTGTCATCTTTCTTACTGCTGCATAGAACCTCCATGTGCAGATGTACCACTTTTTGTTATCAGTCCACTCTTATTGAGGGGCATTTGGGTTGGTTACAGCTCATTTGCTCTTGTGAAAGAGACTGGTCAATAAATCTTATAGCTGTGCACGTGTGCTTTGGTAGGATGCCCTTGTCTTGGTATATACCCAGGGAGTGTCATGGCTGGGTCAGTGTGGTAGGCTATTTTGAGTTTATTTAAGGGTTCCCACACTGCTTTTTCCCAACAGTGGCTTGTACGAGTTTACATTCCACCCAAAGGTGGAGAGTGTTCCCCTTTCCCCACAACGCTCTTTAGCATTCGATGTCTTTTTTTTTTTGACTTCTAGTCTTATTGGAGTGAGAATGATATCTTATGTTGTTAGATTGCTTTCCTTAATTTTAATGATGTTGAACACTTTTTAGATGTTTCTCAGCCATCATATATTCCTTACTTAGTGAATTTCTCTTGTTAGCTCTTTACTCATCTTCTTGAGCAGTCTATTGTCTTTCTTACATCTTTGTTGTTAAGTAGCCTTTAATTAGTGGATGTTATGCTTATGTCAGAATGTATCCAGTGGTGCAATTGTTTCCATCCCACTCTGTGGGTTTTCTCTTCACTTGCCTTGATTTTCTTATAGCTGTACAAAAGCTTTTGAGTTTGATGAAGGGGCCACTTGTCAGCTGTGTGCCTTATTTCCTGTGCGCTGCTGCTTTGTTTTAGAATCTTTCCAGCAGACTGGTGGGCACGCCTTTAATCCTAGCACATTGGATAGCAGAGGCAGGTGGATCTTTGTGAGTTCGAAGGCCAGCCTGGTCGTACTAGATGGAGGTCAGGGACAGCTGGAGCTACAAGAAAAAAAAAAAAAAAAAAGTCTTTCCTACACCTATGTCTTGTAGGTTGCTGCTGACTTTTTCTTCTATCACCCTTCAGGGTTTCAGGTTTCAGGTTGAGATTTTTGATCCACTTAGAGGTTTATTTATTTATTTTTGTACAGGATGAGAGGTAGGAGTTTAATTTTGTTCTTCTACAAATGGTGATCCAGTTTTGCCAACACCATTTTCTGAAGATGCTATCTTTCCTCCATTGAGCTTTTTTGGCCCCTTTGTCAAATATGAGGTGGCTGAAGTGATATAAGCTCAAGTTTGGATCTTCACTTTTGTTCCATTGGTCAATGGTTCTGTTTCTTTGCCAATACCAGACTGTCTTTATGAATATAGCCCTGTAATATAGCTTGAAGTTTGGTAATGTAATCCCTCTAGATTTGCACTTTTCACTCAGGGTTCTTTTAGCTATTCGGGGTCTTTTGTTTTTCATATGAATTTAAGGATTTTTTTTTCTAAGTCTGTGAAAAAGCTCATGGGGATTTTGATTGGAATTGCATTGAATCTGTGTATCAATCTGGGTTGAATGGAAATTTTTACTATATTAATTTTTCCAATCCATGAGCATGGGAGGTCTTTCCATTTTTTGATGTCATTTTCAATCTCCTTCTTCAGGGTTTTAAAATTTTTATTGTAGAGATCTTTAGTGTCTTTGGTTAGGTTTATTCCTAGGTATTTTATTATTTTTTTTTTTGAGGCTATTGTGATTGGGAAGGTCTCCTTATATGCCTTCTCCAGTTGCTTATTGTTGGTGTAAAGAAAGGCTACTGATTTTTCTAGGCTTATTTTGTATCCTGCCATATTATTGAAACTTTTAATCATTTCTAAGAGTCTTCTGCTTGAGTTTTTAGCATCTCTTAGGTAAACTATCATATCATCTGCAAAAAGGGATAGTTTTACTTCCTTTTGTCCAAGTAGTACTCCTTTAATTTTGCTTTCTTGCCTTATCACCCTAGCAAGCATTTCAAGCACTATATTGAAGAAGAGTGGTGATAATGGACAGCCTTGCCCTGTTCCTGCCTTTAAGGGGAATGCTTCAAACTTTTCTCCATTTAGGATGATGTTGGCTGTGGGTTTCTTGAATATGGCTTTGATTACATTGAGGAATGATCCCTCCAGTCCAATTCCCTCTAATTCTTTAAGCATGAATGTCCCGCGCAGTAGTCTCGCCAGCAAGAACTTTACGCGGACAACAGGATTCTTCTGCGGTAATATTTATTGTGTACAGCTCTTTTGTGAGAAGGACCCTGAAATGGGGCAGAAGCACAGCTTATATAGCAGTTTAGAGGGCTCGTGTATGCTCTGGATTGGTGCAGTGCCCTGATGCCTCATTAGCATGCCCAAGGCGCGGGCTCAGCCCGGGCTCAGAGAGCATGGGCTCGGAGAGTAGTAGTCATGCGCAGTTTTTCCAATGCAAAGGCAACGGCGGGAAGTGGCTTGTAGTGACTCAGGAAGTTGGCGCCATCTTAGGGCGTGGTACAGCACACATTGTTTGTGTGGTAGGCTGCCAACAGTTCCCCCTTTCTGTTTTAATAGAGCAAGGTCTTTGGGCCGCAGCTGCAGAGACTCTATTAAAATTGGCTGGGAGAATGCCTGTCTTAGGTTGCCTCTGCAGAGGTATTCCTTACCCGTCATGGGGTGGACAGACAGCTTTTGGTCTGTTCCCTGTCTTAGGTTGGTAATACTTGCAGCAGGTCTTACCCGTCATTGACTACTTCTTCAGCATACTAAGCCAAATGTTTGGGGAGGAGCCTGCTTCCAAAGCCGCAAGGGCCTGTGCAATGACTACTTTATCGTGCTGATGCTGGGCACGGAGCCTACACATAATCCAGAGCATAATTATAATCCCTCCACATAGAAGCAAGCCAAACCCTGCCACCCCTGCCCATTTTTTGAAGTGTGTGACGGCAGCAGTAATCCAGGAGGCCAGTCCTTCAGCAAGGGAGGCGTTCACTCTAGTCGAGTTCACGGTGACAATAGCCATATGAAGTTGGTTCATCAAGCTGTCAAATTCTCCAGTCCAATTACCTAAAAGATATCTAGACAATTGGTTAGACAAATTTGCTGCCCTTGTGAAGTTTTGATATTGGATGCTGGTCACACATAGGCCAGAATATTTCCACTCACAGCCAAGCTGGGCTAGCTGCCATAGTTCAAATGTAGTAGAAGTATTCCAAAAGGTAAAAAGGCCGTTAATTGTCCAGCGTACTCCCCGTGACTGGCATCCTGTTCAAGGGGGCAAAGCTGTTTCCCTCCGGCCAGTACAGAAGGGTGACCATTTAGGTTGAACTGGACCCTTTGGCTGAGAGATAGGCCATCATCATTGACCCTCCCAGGCGTATCAGGGGCATTAAACCATGCAGCAGTTTGATTATACATTTGACCACATTTTGAGCTGTCATTTATATTACTTACCTTATGGAAGCACAAGCTGCCACTTAATATGAAGCTTTTATTTTCATTAATGCTAGCTAGTTCTATATTTAAAGGCAAATAGGGTACATCTAAAGATGAATTAGTACTAAAGAGGCGGGGAAAGAGTTTAGCATCATGACGAACTGGCATTGGCCTTGAGAACACCGACAGTATCCCCCAGCTGTCCTGGGGCTCCCAGAGATTTGCCTGCCTCTGCCTCCCAAGTGCTGGGATTAAAGGCAAGTGCCACCATGCCTGGCTACAATTATCCCCTTGTAAGGGCTGTAACAAACAGCCTTTTAAAGGCAAACATCAGCAACACTTTTTCCCTTTTCTATATAATACAGATTACATAAAGGCAGACAAATCCACATTTATGGAAAGCATTAAGCATTTGCTGCATGGAAGATGTTTTAGTTCTAATATTAGTAGTACAGAGTTACAGAGCATATTTTTAACACTTAATTTGCAGGTTCATTGAATATGGTTATGTTTTTAACTCCTGGAATAAATGGGTAGCTGTTTTTAAATCTCTACTGACAAATTAATTGAAATAGCTCTGGTTAAGCATTGATATTTAGAAAAAAAGTAAAAATTAAATGGTTTATTGTTGCTTTTTGCCATTTGGTAGCATTTACACACAGGCTTTGATTTTCAGAATACCCTGGATTCAGTAGAAAAACCTTTTAAATGAAGTTTTGTACAATAGAAATTTCTCAGCAGTTAAAATTTAAGACTGTAAAAAAAATACATGTAAAACATACTTTTCTGAAAATACTTAACTTTGAACAAAGCACCAAACTACACAAATGCAGAATGAAAACAGCATTTTAACTTCACCAAAAGTAGTCATAGTAAAAATCAAATGGGGAGCGGGAGAGCTATGGGACCTGTTTACTTTCAGTTTTAACCTTTTCTTTCGCCGGGCGGGGTGAAAGTGTTCATTTTTGTACCGGGCTGCTTCCTCCTTTAATTTCTCCTCCTCAGATAGCGGTAATTTCTTATTAGAATCTGAATCATTTAATGTTAGGGCTTGTAGATCTCTAAATGGGTATAAGGTACCTTTATTAATAATCTCGCTAGCATCCTCTTTTTTCTTTGAATGCGCATCTAACCTTTCACTCCGTTCTGTTTCTGACATGCTTTCCTGAAGGTCCGCAAGGGCTTGTTGTCCTTCCCT